>JBBGZY010002111.1:70000-640747 GCA_037952925.1 Lithobates clamitans
CAAATTGGGCCCAAAGTGTCAATATTTTGTGTGGCCACCATTATTTTCCAGCACTGCCTTAACCCTCTTGGGCATGGAGATCACCAGAGCTTCACAGGTTGCCACTGGAGTCCTCTTCCACTCCTCCATGACAACATCACGGAGCTGGTGGATGTTAGAGACCTTGTGCTCCTTCACCTTCCGTATGAAGATGCCCCACAGATGCTCAATAAGGTTTAGGTCTGGAGACATGCTTGGCCAGTCCATCACCTTTACTCTCAGCTTCTTTAGCAAGACAGTGGTCATCTTGGAGGTGTGTTTGGGGTCGTTATCATGTTGGAATACTGCCCTGCAGCCCAGTTTCTGAAGGGAGGGGATCATGCTCTGCTTCAGTATGTCACAGTACGTGTTGGCATTCATGGTTCCCTCAATGATCTGTAGCTCTCCAGTGCCGGTGTCTTGTCGAATTCAGTCCCCTATCATATAGTGTCCTCCCTGTACTGCGCAGGCGCAGTACGGAGGACAAAGGAGACGCCGAAAGTCTCCGAAGTTCAACAGCTGATCGTCAGCTGTACACGGCGCCTGCGCATTTATTCTTACCCTATGTCCAGGATCATTCCCCACTATCCAAGTGGACATAGAGTTAGAATAAATATTTGCCGAGCGCAGCGAGGCCGTGCCCGAAGCGTGGCGAGCGAAGCGAGCCCGCGAGGGGCCCTCATACACTGCCATCGCTAACAGGTGCCCGAGCGCCGTGTACAGCTGATGGTCAGCTGATCACCTTCGGACATTTTCGGCATCTCCTGCTCCTCCGTACTGTGCAGGCGCTGCGCCTGCGCAGTACGAGGCGGACACTATTTGATACGAGGACACTATATGGCAGCACTCATGCAGCCCCAGACCATGACACTCCCACCACCATACTTGACTGTAGACAAGACACACTTGTCTTTGTACTCCTCACCTGGTTGCCGCCACACCCGCTTGACACCATCTGAACCAAATAAGTTTATCTTGGTCTCATCAGACCACAGGCCATGGTTCCAGTAATCCATGTCCTTAGTCTGCCTGTCTTCAGCAAACTGTTTGTGGGCTTTCTTGTGCATCATCTGCAAGAGGCTTCCTTCTGGTACGACAGCTATACAGACCAATTTGATGCGGTGTGCAGCGTATGGTCTGGGCACTGACAGGCTGACCCCCCCCCTATCAACCTCTGCAGCAATGCTGGTAGCACTCATACGTCTATTTCCCAAAGACAACCTCTAGATATGATGCTGAGTACGTGCACTCAACTCGTTTGGCCAACCATGGCGAGGCCTGTTCTGAGTGGAACCTGTCCTGTTAAACTGCTGTATGGTCTTGGCCACCGTGCTGCAGCTCAGTTTCAGGGTCTTGGCAATCTTCTTATAGCCTAGGCCCTCTTTATGTAGAGCAAGAATTCTTTTTTTCAGATCCTCAGAGAGTTCTTTGCCATTAGGTGCCATGACTGCGCACCAGTGCACAAAGCAAGATCCATAAAGACATGGATGAGCGAGTTTGGGGTGGAGTAACTTGGCTGGCCTGCACAGAGTCCTGATCTCAACACCTTTGGGATGAATCAGAGCAGAGACTGCAAGCCAGGCCTTCTCATGCAACATCAGTACCTGACCTCACAAATGCGCTTCTACAGGAATGGTCAAACATTCCCATAGACACACTTCTAAACCTTGTGGACAGCCTTCCCAGAAAGGTTGAAACTGTTATAGCTGTAAAGGGTGGACCAACTCAATATTGAACCCTACGGACTAAGACTGGGATGCCATTAAAGTTCATGTGCGTGTAAAGGCAGGCGTCCCAATACTTTTGGTAATATAGTATATATATTATATACTATATATATATACTATATATCAGCACATGCCATTAAGCCATTGATTGCAGACTTTCTTTCATGCCTCTGATCTCTCTTTGGTCTTTTTCTACTGTCATTTTTCCTCTATACCATGCAAATCCTTCCAAATGTCCCAGCTAAACATTTGTGATATGCCGCATTGTTTTAATTGCCTTGTAAGCCTTTGTGGTGCCATTAATTTTTTCCATCGCCTGTTTACGCTTGCAGAATAATGGTGCATGGTGCCCCCCTGTCCTACCCAGGTACTGGCACTATTTGCTGTATGCGGAGCGGCGGCAGTTGTCTTCAGGGGAAGAGAATTTGCTACAAGTACATAGCTATTTTCTTCCAGAGCACTCAAGATGCAAGATTGTAATAAAGATAATGACATCTGTAGACGTCTAGGATGCGGCTCAACCAGAAAACCTATGAAACCTGCTAAGACCTTCCTAACTCTATCGCTGATTTAAAAGGAAACTCCCGGCCTTTATTTATTAATTTTTTTTATGCATAAGGTGATCAGTACATTGAGTCAATTAATTGAAGCTGAACTCCAAGCAGATAAAGACGATGCAAATGAATGGTCATAAGACCAGGAGACAGTCCAATAATTACTAGGGATTGGGACTTGTCTATGTGTCCGGAGACCAATACTCGCACAGCTAATGCTCATGCCCATGCCCATGCCCATGTGCCAGCACACAGATGGACTTTGGCCAGTAACCAGCGTGCACTGACATGTTGGCACATCCGTGTGCGCCAATATCCTGGGAATAGCGCTAACCTGCCTATTTAAAGGAGGCCCTGATGTGTGATAGTCACTGGATGTTCTTCAGCTAATCATGACCTGTCTTCATGCTTCTGCTGTCTGATCTCCTGTTTCTGACCTGGCCTGCTCCTTATCTTGTCTTGTGGGTTCTGGGCTATGACCTTGGCTTGCCTCTAACTACACTCTGCCGTCTTTCTCGTATTGACCTTGGCCTGCAGCTTGACTACGCTTACTTCTGCTCCTTGCTTATGACTCTGGCTTGGCTACTGACTACATCCTTGCTGACCCTCTGTGAAGACCCTGGCTTGCCATCTAGCCACGCCCATGATCTCAACTGGTATCTGCAACTACGTCTGACTGTGCGACCTCGCAGTCTCTGTACCAAGTATCCAAGGTCCTGTTCCCACTGTCTCCCTGCGGCCACCATCCTTGGTCCTCCTCCAGTGTGCCTGCACTGCTGCTGACTACAGTCCAGAGACTAATGCTACTTCCTACCAGATTACTGGCCACTGTGCTTTTTTTCTGCTCTGCGCCGGTTCCCACACTCAGGGATATTCGGACCAGAGCCGCACGGGAAGCCCTCTCGTCACTTCGGCCTCCAGCCAAAGTACTTGACAGTTTAGTCACTTTGGTGGGAGACCGCAGCCAAGGAACCTTGGCCTTCCATGGACGCATATGTGCAATATGTGGCTGGCAAGAGGTTATTATATCATTATTTTTTTTTTTTTTATTAAATTCAAGCAATGTAGTACCTGAATTTGATCACGCCAGGTCATCATTTTGGCTACGGGGCCATGTGTTAAGTTGTGTGTTTGGTGGTTTACTTGATAGAGGACCTTCCTTTTTTCTGGGACCTTTGGCATCTTCAAGCTGGCATATTTTTTTTTTTGGTTCTTAGATTTGGTCAGCCACTGGTTTATTACACATTTAGGGGTTGGTTCCTCCCTCCCATCCTTTTCTTTGGAGTGGCTTTCAGGGCAAATTTTATATTTATCACCTTTTTTGGTTTAGGTGGCCCTTTTTTGGGGTTGTCCTCCCTTTTGAGTTTACACGTGTATGTAGATTTGCTATCATATTACTATTGAGAGTACAAATTTTGGTTTATGTGGCCTCCTTGATGATGCCTTCTATCTAGATTGGATTTTTCTGCATTTATATCCATTTGTAATTCAGCGAGGATCCTGAGGAAGCGATTTTTATCAAGTAACACATCAATCTTATGTTCCAGTTTTGACGATGATAGCAGTCTGGAATTTCATTGTACGGTCTCATGCACACTGGGCACCTGGCAGGAGAAAAGCTGCTTAAAAACACACCTATAGCTGTACTTGTGCATACGGCCTATATGTGTTTTTAAGGAGATAGTGTACTTTCTAAGTGTGGAATAAATTACGTTGTTATCTGTATATATTTTTTTTTCTTCTACTCTTCCCAGTTTATGTACTTACCCCATTGTTGGGTTAAGCTGTGGTTCAGCAGATAAAAGAGCTCTCTGTATATTTATATTTCTTCTGTGTATTTAAAGGGGTTGTAAAGTCAGAAGGTTTTTTTTTTTTTAACTCAATGCATTCTATACATTATGATAAAAAAACCTTCTGTATGCAGCAGCCCCCCTCAGCCCCTCTAATACTTACCTGTTCCCCATCTCTATTCAGCTATGTTGCACGAGAGAATTGGCTGCCCGGGACTTTCCCTCCTCATTGGCTGCAAAGGCAGCAGCGCGGCGCCATTGGCTCCAGCTGCTGTCAATCAAAAGTCAGTGAACCAATGAGGAGAGAGGGGGTGGGGCTGAACCTGTGAACAGGGCCGATCCTAGGGTCACAGACAAACATTTCTGGTGCCCCCACATGGGCGTGGTCATCTTACCAACCCCTCCCCTTTACAAATGTTTCTATGGCAACGACTCAAACACAGAGATGCTCCCCTTAGAAGTCTTCGTTACCTTGGGATCCTCCCATGATCTCTTAACAATAAAGAAAATACAGAAAGAGAGTACACTAATGAGACCTGGAGGGGAGTCTCTCTGATGCACACAGAGGGCTGTCTGTTAGAAAGAGCCCCTAGACATAATACGGTCAAAGACTGCAGACATAATACAGGAGATGGTCAGAGACTGCAGACATAATACAGGAGATGGTCAGAGACTGCAGACATGATACAAGAGACGGTCAGAGACTGCAGACATAATACAGGAGATGGTCAGAGACTGCAGACATGATACAGGAGAAGGTCAGAGACTGCAATCATAGTACAGGAGATGGTCAGAGACTGCAGACATAGTACAGGAGATGGTCAGAGACTGCAGACATGATACAAGAGACGGTCATAGACTGCAATCATAGTACAGGAGATGGTCAGAGACTGCAGACATGGTACAGGAGATGGTCAGAGACTGCAGACATAGTACAGGAGATGGTCAGAGACTGCAGACATAATACAGGACATGGTCAGAGACTGCAGACATAATATAGGAGAAGGTCAGAGACTGTAGACATGATACAAGAGACGGTCAGAGACTGCAATCATAGTACAGGAGATGGTCAGAGACTGCAGACATAATACAGGAGATGGTCAGAGACTGCAGACATGATACAAGAGACGGTCATAGACTGCAATCATAGTACAGGAGATGGTCAGAGACTGCAATCATAGTACAGGAGATGGTCAGAGACTGCAGACATAATACAGAAGATGGTCAGAGACTGCAGACATAATACAGGAGATGGTCAGAGACTGCAGACATGGTACAGGAGATGGTCAGAGACTGCAGACATGGTACAGGAGATGGTCAGAGACTGCAGACATTATACAAGAGATGGTCAGAGACTGAAGACATGATACAGGAGATGGTCAGAGACTGCAGATATAATACAGGAGATGGTCAGAGACTGCAGTTCCTATGGACGTTAGTAGATAATGGCCGATTTGGCCCTCTCACCTGACCCAGCGATACAGCAATGGTTCCTCTGATCAGGAGTCAGCTCACTCTAATTTGCCTGTGGCGACTCTGCTGGGTAGCACCCAGATCTGTATTCCTGCAATGACTCCATTCCTTTCTCCACCAGGGATGGCGCTAGGCTGTGTGGCTTTCCCTCTGGTGGCACAGGGCAGCGGGGTTCTCTCTCTGATGGGGTTCTCTCGGCACTGCCTTCTCCCTCTGGGGTCCTGGGTGTACTTTCCTGGGTGTAGACCCCTCCCAGGACAAACCACCCCCCCTCCATTAGTACAGACCCCCCCTAGGACAAACCCCCCTCCATTAGTACAGACCCCCAGGACAAACCTCCCCCCTCCATTAGTACAAACCCCCCCTCCATTAGTACAGACTCCCCCAAGACAAACACCCCTCCATTAGTACAGACCCCCCAGGACAAACCCCCTCCATTAGTACAGACCCCCCTAGGACAAACCTCTCTCCATTACTACAGACCCCCCAGGACAAACCCCCTCCATTAGTACAGACCCCCCCAGGACAAACACCCCTCTATTAGTACAGACCCCCCCAGGACAATCCCCTCTCCATTAGTACAGACCCCCCAGGACAAACCCCCCTCCATTAGTACAGACCCCCCCCAGTAAACCGCCCTCCATTAGTACAGACCCCCCAGGATAAACCCCCCCTCCATTAGTACAGACCCCCCTCCACTAGTACAGACCCCCCCACGACAAAGCCCCCCCTCCATTAGTACAACCCCCCAGGACAAACCCCCTCCATTAGTACAGACCCCCCAGGACAAACCCCCCTCCATTAGTACAGACCCCCCCAGGACAACCCCCCTCCATTAGTACAGACCCCCAGGACAAACCCCCCTCCATTAGTACAGACCCCCTTAGGACAGACCCCCCCATTAGTACAGACCCACCAGGACAAAGCCCCCCTCCATTAATACAGATCCCCCAGGACAAACCCCCTCCATTAGTACAGACCCCCAGGACAAACCCCCCCTCCATTAGTACAGACCCCCTCAGAACAAACCCCCCCTCCATTAGTACAGACCCCCTCAGGACAAACCACCCCTCCATTAGTACAGACCCCCCAGGACAATCCCCCCTCCATTAGTACAGACCCCCCAGGAACCCCCCATCCATTAGTACAGACCCCCCAGGAACCCCCCCTCCATTAGCGTACAGAAAAACACCCGGGCGGCAGCTGGAGAGGAGAGGACAGTGTGCAGCCACGCCGCCCAGTTGGAGAGCAGATGGAGACAGGCTTGAGCGGGAGTGAGAGACAGAGGAGAACACATCAGGCATGGACTGCCCCCCCCAGCGATGTCACTGCGCGGCTGGTCTCTCCTTACACAGAGACCAAAAGCTCTGATAGGAGGAGGGAAGGGGGATGGGCTTGAGCCTCGAAAACTACAGCAGCGGCTGTGACCTGTGGAGGGAGCCACCTCTGGTCACAGAAAGGAGGAGGAGGGAGGGGAGCACTCTGGAGCTTCAGCGCCCTCACCTCTCTGGCGCCCGGGTGCACTGCACCCCATGCACCCCATCTGGGATCAGCCCTGCCTGTGAATGGACACACAGGGCAGCAGCTTGGCTCGGTTGCACCCCCCATAGCAAGCTGCTTGGTGTGGGGGCATTTGGCAGGGGGTAGGGGCCTGAAGCGCCGGCAGGGGACCCGAGAAGAGGAGGATCTGTGTTGCTCTGTGCAAAACTATTACACGTAGCAGGTACGTATAACATTTTGTAATGTAATGTGATTTGTATAATTTGTACATATTTATGTCCATTGATCATTGGTTGCTTATACACATTTCTCTTAATGAAAGGTTTTATATGCAACAAAAGAGTTTTCCCCGCACTAGTGTGGATCCAAACCAGGTATAAAGTGGATGATTCTCTCCAGAAGTAAAGAGCCCCGGGTGCTGGCTAATGCTGAATAATGCTGTGAGTAGACAAGAAAATCCGGACAGCCGCACACCAGGAAGATATTATCCAAAAAGGTTTCTTTATTGTAAAATCAGGATCATACCATGTACAAGACACTGTAGACAAATAGTACAGGCAATCAGCTAACGCGTTTCACACTTATGCCAAGTGCTTACTCATGAGTAAGCACTTGGCATAAGTGCGAAACGCGTTAGATGATTGCCTGTACATTTTGTCTATGGTGTCTTGTACATGGTATGATCCTGATTTTACAATAAAGAAACCTTTTTGGATAATATCTTCCTGGTGTGCGGCTGTCCGGATTTTCTTGTCTACGCAAAGGTTTTAAATGGTTAAAAGGAGCACCAGGCTCCCCCCCTCCTCCTCACACTAACAGCGTGAGGAGAAAAAAAAGCCGATCACTGACTTCTATGCAAGGGACATCGGTCCCGAAGAGGAAGAGGCGAAGCCGCCTCATCTGTGCCAACCAGTACCACCTGCCAGTGCCCACAGTGCCATATATCAGTGCCCACCAGTGTATAATAGTGCCAGCAATCAATGCCACCTATCAATGCCCATAAGTGCCACCTATCAATGCCCACCAGTGGTGCCAATCAGTGCTTCATCAGTTCCACCTAGCAGTGCTGCCTATCAGTGTCACCTACCAGTGCCGATCAGTGCCCATCACTGCCACCCATCAGTGCCCATCACTGCCACCTATCTGTGTCCATCAGTGCCAGCTATCAGTGACACCTACTAGTGCCCTTCAGTGCCACCTATCAATGCCCTTCAGTTCCGCCCATCAGTGCCACCCATCAGTGCCACCTCTCAGTGCCCACCAACGCCACCTATCAGTAGCCACTAGTGCCACCTCATCAGTGCCCACCAGTGCCGCTTATTAGTGCCCCCCCAGTGCCACCTTATCAGTGCCACCCATCAGTGCCACCTCACAGTGCCCACCAGTGCTGCCTATCAGTGGCCACCAGTGCCACCTCATCAGTGCCCACCAGTGCCGCCTTATCAGTGCCCATCAATGCAGTCTATCAGTGCCCATCAGCGCAGCCTCATCAGTGTACATCAATGAAGGAGAAAAAATACCTGTTTGCAAAATTTATTAACAAAATATAAAACGGTTTTGTATTTTTTTTTTTAAATTTCGGTCTGTTTACATTTATTTAACAAAGAATGAAAATCCCAGAGGTGATCAAATACCACCAAAAGAAAGCTCTATTTGTGGGGAAAAAAATGATAAAAATGTCATTTGGGTACAGTGTTGTACGACCGCGCAATTGTCATTCAAAAAGTAACGGCGCTAAAAGCTGAAAATTAGTCCGGGCAGGAGGGGGGTTTAGGTGCCCAGTAAGCAAGTGGTTAAATAAAAACAAAACAAACAGCCATATTAATACAAAGGGAAAGCAAGAAATAGTTTTTACCTAAAAATGCTGAGATGGTAAAAAACTGTTTCAATAAGAGCTGCAGGTGGTCTTTTGGGCAGACTCTGTGAGCAAGCTGGGCTGACAGTTTTGCAGAGTCACCATACCAAAAGCTTTTTCTTTGAAAGTCCCCCCCCACCCACCACCCACCACCTCCTAAGCTCTTGGGAACTCTGGAGCTTTGAACTCTTCAGTCTTAGACACAATATTGGAGGCTAAGTAATATATGCAACATTGTAACTTGGGCAACAAACACGGCACGCAAGGACGTCAACTGTCTGGGGAAGACTTAGTTGGGTTCATAGGATCTATCATCATTGTTCTGCTATGAGCCTGAAACAAACTCTCTTTTAAAAGTTTATTCATATTTATTCTTATTAAAAAAAAGATTTATTTTGTTAACCCCGTCATAACTAAAGGTCATTGATGTCTAGAGGCCGAGGTCAAATTTAGGCACATTAGCATGTATCGTTTCACAGTAACCTTATGAATGATTTGCATACCTCAATACATTTTGTTTCAGATATATGGCTTTTTTTGGTACACATGTTTAATGAAAAAAAAAAAAAAAACTGCTATATTTACCATGATTATCATTACAGGCTGAAACGTTTTTACCAGTTTACATTTTTAAACAGGTTGCACTGCAGATGCCACTGCCGTCTCAATGTGGCAGTGTTAATCCTCTTCAAACCGAAGGTTTATTTTGTCAGTGAAGCCTCCAACCTGCTTTTGATCACTATTAAACATATGCACTGCCGAAAAAATGTGTTGGTTTTTGTTTCATTCGTTTTTTTGTTTGTTTTTTTCGGGTCGTTCGTTATGATCGCAATTCGTAAATTTGAAAATTCATAAATTCATAAATTCATAAATTTCAAAATTTGTAGATTCGTAAATTCGAAAAATCCGAAAATAAGAAAGAATAACAAACTAACTAATAACCAACTATTACATTTTAGGTATTGGCATTTCCTTTCAAATTAGGCTGTTAGTTAATGTGAAATGTTATTATTATTATTGTTATTTATTATTATTCATTTGTTACGTTCCATTCGTTTAGATACGGCATTCGTTATTTCGGATAATTCGTAACTTTGGATCAATTAGTATTCGTTACGTTCACCAACAGCCAAATTTTAAAGGATATTCCAATACCCATAATTTAATGGTTAGTAATAGATAAGTAATTATTAGTTAGTTATTATTTCAGATTTTCACATTTTCGGGTTTTCAGATTTTTAAATTTTCGAATTTCCGAATTTTCTCATTTGCAAATTTTCTCATTTGCGAATGTTCTCATTTACGAATTTACAAATTTACAAATTTACAAATTTACGAATATTTGCAAAAATTAGTTAAACGGGATATTTTCGAATTACTGAATTTGTCGAAATTCGTTAAAAAACGAATTCGGAACTAAACAAATTGCACATGTCTAATCACTATGGCATAGCAGATTTAGTGATCACATGACCAGGAACCACTCTGGTTCTAGATCAGCTACAGATGGTATTGAAAGCCACCAGCCACACAAAGGGTTGGTTGGTGGCTCTCAAATTGAGGAAAATTATTTGCAGGCTGAAGGTTTATTTTGTCAATGAAGCCTCCAGCCTGCTTGTGATTACTATGCCATAGCTGTTTGAGTTATCACATGTCCAGCAACCACTCTGATTGATTCACCATCATCAGTGGGGATCCAATCTGTCAGCTACAGATGGTATTGAGAGCCACCAGGCGCACATAGTGTTGGCTGGTGGCTCTGAAAGTGAGAACAATTATTTCCAGGCTGAAGGTTTATTTTTTTCAGTGGCACTTCCAACCTGCTTGTGATCACTATGGAATAGCTGATTTAATAATCACATGACCAGGAACCACTTTAATTGATTCTAGATTGTCACTGGGAACCTGAGTTGTCAGCTACAGATGGTATTGAGAGCCACCAGCCGCACAAAATGCTGGAGGTGGTTCTCAAAGTGAGGGCAATTATTTTTGTATCCCTAGCACGCCACCTCATGCTGGGAAACATTTATATACAGATTTCAAGTGGAAAGAGGTTATTTTTTGTAAACAGGGAACAAGGCTTTTTGATACTATAATTGTATCTGACACTTACACATTTTAAACAGATTGCACTGCTGATGCCACGGTAGTCTGAATATGGCAGTGTTCATCCTCTTTATGCTGAAGATTTATTTTGTCAGTGAGGCCTCCAACCTGCTTGTGATCACTATGTCATAGCTGATTTAATGGTATTGAGAGCCATCAGCTGCACAAAGTGTTGGCTGGTGGCTCTCAAAATGAGGACAATCCTTTCCATGCTGAAGGATTATTTTGTTGGTGAAGCTTCCAACCTGCTTGTGATTACTATGTCCTAGCTGATTTAGTGATCACATGACTGGGAACCGCTCTGGTTTTAGATCATCAGTGGGGACTGGAGTTGTCAGCTACAGATGGTATTGAGAGCCACCAGCTGCACATTGTTGGTTGGTGGCTCTCAAAGTGAGCACAGTTATTTCCAGGCTGAAGGTTTATTTTGTCAGTGAAGCTTCCAACGTACTTTTGATTACTGTGTCATAAGTGATTTAGTGATCACATGATGACCAGGGACCACTTTGATTCTAGATCGTCTTGTCATCGGGGACCTGAATAGTCAGCTACAGATGGTATTGAGAGCCATCAGCCCCACAAAGTGTTGGCCCTTGGCTCTCAACCTGAGTACAATTTTTTCCAAGCTGAAGGTTTATTTTGTCATTGAAGGTTCCAACCTCCTTGTGATCACTATGTCATAGGTGATTTAGTAATCACATGACCAGGAACCTCTCTGATCTATTATAGATAGTCTTTGGGGACCTGAGTTGTCAGCTACAGATGGTATTTATAGCCACCAGCTGCACAAAGTGTTGGCTGGGGGCTCTCAAAATGAGTACAATCCTTTTCAGGTTGAAGGTTTATTGTGTTGGTGAAGCTTCCAACCTTCTTTTGATCACTATGTCATAGCTGATTTTGCGATCACATGACTGGGAACCACTTTGGTTTTAGATCATTAGTGGGGACCGGAATTGTCAGCTACAGATGGTATTGAGAGCCACCAGCTGCACAAAGTGTTGGCTGGTGGCTCTCAATGTGAGCACAGTTATTTCCAGGCTGAAGGTTTATTTTGTCAGTGAAGCCTCCAACGTTCTTTAGATTACTGCGTCATAGGTGATTTAGTGATCACATGACCAGGGACCACTTTGATTCTAGATCGTCTCGTCATCGGGGACCTGAGTTGTCAGCTACAGATGGTATTGAGAGCCAGCAGCTCCACAAAGTGTTGGCTGGTGGCTCTCAACCCGAGTACAATTTTTTCCAAGCTGAAGGTTTATTTTGTCAGTGAAGGTTCCAACCTGCTTGTGATCACTATGTCATAGGTGATTTAGTGCACAGTGTTGGCTGGTGGCTCTCAAAATGAGGACAATCCTTTCCGGGTTGATGGTTTACTTTGTCGGTGAAGCTTCCAACCTTCTTTTTGATTACAATGTCATAGCTGAATTAGTGATCACATGACCAGGGGCCACTCTGATGGATTCTAGATCATCAGTGGAGACCCGAGCTGTCAGAGGCAGATGGAGTTCAGAGCCACCAGCTGCACAAAGTGTTGGCTGGTGGCTCTCATAATGAGGAAAATTATTATTGTATCCCCACGGGGCCTCATACCAGGGAATGTTTTTACAGTGTATGCAGATCACAAGAGAAAATAAGTTAATCTTTGTAAACAGGGAACAAGGATGCGTGTTGCATTTTTAATGAACAATTATGTCAACTGCTCTAATTACATAAGCAATAGCATAAGGAAAAGCTGACAGCAGTCGGTGCAAAGTCACAGAAATTTGTAAGTTATTAGTGAGGTTTATATTTGAAAAAAATACATGAAGCGGAAGGTGAAGAAAGATCGGGATGAGACGATGGATATACTAATGTGTTACAGGCCTACGAAAGTATAAAAGGGATCATTAAAAAAAAAAGAAGGAACCATGGCAGAATGTGGCAGTCACTATAGCAACCAGTTTTTATTTGTTCTTTATTGAACATTTTGATTATTATTATTATTATTGTTATTATAATTGCACAACTTTCTGTTCAGTGACTGTGACCTATGTTGGTCTAATTATTGACTATTTATACTGTCCAAGTGCTTCCTGTTAAATTACTGGTATTTGTAAAGCGAAGCTGTCGACTGGCTCAGGAGGCACCCGCTGCAAAACATGTGAAAGGGTCCTGCTGCAGGACCGCAAAGCTGGCCAAAGGTGGAGCAATTTTCTTTCCTGTAACCACAGGTTGCAGGAAAGAAAATCAGTTGATTCCCTCATCAACACAGCCAGTGTTGATTGGGGAATCCCTCCCGCTGAGCTATTGGGGGCACGGGGAGCTTGTCCCTGTTATAGCCGCTGGCAATAATCGCATGAAAAATCTGACATGCTGGTTGATCAATCGATCTGCTTGGGTGCAATCAACCTGCCCATATATGGTGTGAATCTCAGCCAGTTCCTGCAGAAATTCGAACTGTCTATAGTTGGTTTAATGCTCAGTTCACCCTGCTGCTAGCTTCTGTGACCTGCTTGCAATTTCCTTGTGACTTGTTTAAGACTTTTGTGATTTAGCATTGCAGTCTAAAAGCACTTAAATCACACCAAAGTCACAGAAAAGGAACCTATTCTTTTGTCATTGGGCCCTACGACTGGAGTAAAAGGCCCTTGGATCAGTGCCCCTAGGTTTGATGGAAAGGGCCCCAGCAGTCGGAGTCAATGTCTTCTTAAACAGATAGATATGCCTCTGATCTGGATCAAGGATTCCTTTTTCTTCACAAACCACAAACCTACAGTGAGAAAAAAAAGTATTTGACCCCCTGCTAATTTTGTACGTTTGCCCACTGACAAAGAAACGATCAGTCTATAATTTTAATGGTCGGTTTATTTTAACAGTGAGAGACAGAATAACAACAAAACTATCCAGAAAAACGCATTTCAAAAAAGTTCTAAATTGATTTGCATTTTAATGAGTGAAATAAGTATTTGATCCCCTGTCAGTCAATAAGATTTCTGGCTCCCAGGTGTCTTCTATACAGGTAACGAGCTGAGATTAGGAGCACTCTCCTAAAGGGAGTGCTCCTAACCACAGCTTGTTACCTGTATAAAAGACACCTGTCCACAGAAGCAATCAATCAATCAGATTCCAATCTCTCCACCATGGCCAAGACCAAGGAGCTACCCAAGGATGTCAGGGACAAGATTGCAGACCTACACGAGGCTGGAATGGCCTACAAGACCGTCACCAAGAAGCTTGGTGAGAGGGTGACAACAGTTGGTGCGATTATTCGCAAATGGAAGAAACACAAAATAACTGTCAATCTCCCTTGGTCTGGGGCTCCATACAAGATCTCACCTCGTGGAGTTTCAATGATCATGAGAACGGTGAGGAATCAGCCCAGAACTACACAGGAGAATCTTGTCAATGATCTCAAGGCAGCTGGGACCATAGTCACCAAGAAAACAATTGGTAACACACTACGCCGTGAAGGACTGAAATCCTGCAGCGCTCGCAAGGTCCCCCTGCTCAAGAAAGCACATGTACAGCCTCATCTGAAGTTTGCTAATGAACATCTGAATGATTCATATGAGAACTGGGTGAAAGTGTTGTGGTTAGATGAGACCAAAATCAAGGTCTTTGGCCTCAACTCGCCATGTTTGGAGGAGGAGGAATGCTGTCTATGACCGCAAGAACACCACCTCCACCATCAAACATGGAGGTGGAAACATTATGCTTTGGGGGTGGTTTTCTGCTAAGGGGACAGGACAACTTCACCGCATCAAAGGGATGATGGACGGGGCCATGTACCGTCAAATCTCATAGATGGGTATTCCAGCATGACAATGACCCAAAACACACGGCCAAGGCAACAAAGGAGTGGCTCAAGAAGAAGCACATTAAGGTCCTGGAGTGTCCTAGCCGGTCTTCAGATCTTAATCCCATAGAAAATATGTGGAGGGAGCTAAAGGTTCGAGTTACCAAACATCAGCCTCCAAACCTTAATGACTTGGAGAGGATCTGCAAAGAGGAGTGGGACAAAATCCCTCCTGAGATGTGTGCAAACCTGGTGGCCAACCACAAGAAACGTCTGACCTCTGTGATCGCCAACAAGGGTTTTGCCACCAAGTACCAAGTCATGTTTTGCAAAGGGGTAAAATACTTATTTCACTCAATAAAAATGCAAATCAATTTATAGTTTTATAACTTGAAATGCATTTTTCTGAATATTTTTGTTGTTATTCTGTCTCTCACTGTTAAAATCAACCAACCATTAAAATTATAGACTGATCATTTCTTAGTCAGTGGGCAAACGTACAAAATCAGCAGGGGGATCAAATACTTTATTCCCTCACTGTATGTTCAATAAAATGTCCAATAAATAAATACAGGAAGAATTATATTGGAAGGGACAAAAGAAAGAATAGAATAGAATGATATATATATATATATACTCCAAACCTATTTAGTTCGCTCACACCTCAGCACATGCATTGGCACGTGTTTGCTCTCCTAAACTGAGTTGCGCTATGCCACATTATTTTTGGGAGCATCTTAATTTGTTTTTTTTTATCCTAATACTTTTACACAGCATGTTGCAACGTGAAAATAGTGAATAATCAGGTGATAGGGAAGATAGGGAAAATAACAGGTAAAGAGTGCAAAATAGAAACAGAAAGATAAAAATCAACCAAAAAGAATTGCAAATAAACATCTTCTGGCTTTGCGTCGGGTGATATTATTTTACGTGCGATGACATTCCAGAAAGAATATATAAATTGTAACAAACAAAAAAACACAGAAATACATAGTTCCCGTAAAGTCAGCGCCATCTGATCCGAGGCCTCGCCTGCTGAATAATGCATTCCCCATAAATCTAGCCGTCTCTTCAGCGCATTTGAGAACGCGGGGAGGAAGTAATAGCTACTGTCCACACTTATCACTAATAACAAATGGCAGAGCTCACACGGGTGGCAGCGATTAATGTAAATCTCACACCCAAACTCCAAGCTAAACAAATAGAGATTTTGACTTTCCGAAGGGTCATCGCTACTTTGTCTGAGGCTCTCGGAATACAGCTACTGCAGAACAAAGTGAGCACGGGGCAAAATTGCAATCAGCCTGACAAGTTAATCCGCGAAGGGCAGAAATGATACTGAGTGTCTGGTCAGGAGGCTGGAGCTTGTCTGTCAATGGGGCAAGGTCATAACTAGAGCCATAGACACTAATGGTGCTATGTTTGAGCTCAGAATTACTGGGCTTGTACAGAAGACTGTGCATTAAAGCTGTCAATGCCTTCAATCAGGTTACCTTAAATTTTTTAAAGGGAATGCATCATTATAATCCATACTTCACATGAATCAATAGGGTGCATACACTATATAGACAAAATTATGATGATATCCCTTCAACGGATTGAGTGTATATGATTCCAGTGAAGAGTACTGTTAAAGCTACAACATGAAAATGTATTTTAGACAACTGTGGAAGGTATTTTCCTGTTCTGGCATGCCATGGCACACAGCTAGCTCCATAAAGACATGGTTTGATAAGTTTGGTGTGGAGGCCTGTAAGTGGCCTACACAGAAACTTGACCTCTACCCTACTGATCACCATTCATAAAGACATGGCTTGCTGAGTTTGGTGCGAAGGAACTTGAGTGGTCTGCACAGAGCCCTGACCTCAACTCTACTGATTACCATCCATAAAGACATGGTTTTATGACTTTGGTGTGGAGGAACATGAGTGACGTGTACAGAGCCCTGACCTGAACTCTACTGATCACCATCCATAAAGACATGGTTTGATGAGTTTGGTGTGGAGGATCTTGAGTGGCCTGCACAGAAACTTGACCTTTACCCCACTGATCACCATTCATAAAGACATGGTTTGAAGAGTTTGGTGTGCAGAAACTTGAGTGACGTGTACAGGACCCTGACCTCAACCTTTCTAATCACCATCCATAAAGATATGGTTTGATGAGTTTGGTGTGGAGGAACTTGAATGGCCTGTGCAGAGACTTAACCTAAATCCTACTGATTACCATCTACAAAGACATGGTTTGATGAGTTTGGTGGGGAGGAACTTGAGTGACGTGTACAGGACCCTGACCTCAACCTTTCTAATCACCATCCATAAAGATATGGTTTGATGAGTCTGGTGTGGAGGAACTTGAATGGCCTGTGTAGAGACTTAACCTAAACCCTACTGATTACCATCTACAAAGACATGGTTTGATGAGTTTGGTGGGGAGGAACTTGAGTGACATGTACAGAGCCATGACCTCAACCCTACTGATCACCATTCATAAAGATATGGTTTGATGAGTTTGGTGCAGAGGAACTTAAGTCACGTGTACAGAGCACTGACCTCAACTCTACTGAACAACATCCATAAAGGCATGGCTTGATGAGTCTGGTGTGGAGGAACTTGAGTGGCCTGCACAGAAACTTGACCTCAACTCTACTGATCACCATTCATAAAGACATGGTTTGATGAGTTTGGCGTGGAGGAACTTGAGTGACGTGTACAGAGCCCTGGCCCCAACTCTACTGATCACTATCCATAAAGACCTGATTTGATAAGTTTGGTGTGGAGGAACATGAGTGACGTGTACAGAGCCCTGACTTCAACTCTACTGAACACCACCCATAAAGACACGGTTTGATGAGTTTGGTGTGAAGGATTTTGAGTGGCCTGCACAGAAACTTGACCTCAATCCTACTGATCACCATTCATAAAGACATGTTTTGATAAGTTTGGTGTGGAGGAACTTGAGTGACATGTACAGGACCCTGACCTCAACCTTTCTATATAATTCTATAGTTGAGTCAGGTCTTCTCATCTAATATTAGTATTTGACCTCACAAATTCCCAAAGACACATTTCAAAACCATGAGGAAAACCTCCTAAGTAGAGTAGAGACTCCTATAGTGGCAACATCTTGTCATCACCATATTAATGGCCACGGTTTTTGAATGAAATGTCCAACAAGATCATATAGGTGTGATGATCAAGTGCTTACAAACGTTCAGTCATACATTGTACTATCAATACCAAACCATAAAAATATTTTGAGTAAAAATGAATACAGAATAGCTTTTTTCACTATACTCAAGGCCAAGATCACATTGCTTTGCTTTGTGCACATCACTGCTATGGACCGTGTAACTCATGGGTCTTAAACTGGTGGCCCTCCAGCTGTTGCAGAACTACAATTCCC
This sequence comes from Lithobates clamitans, assembly GCA_037952925.1. NCBI lineage: Eukaryota > Metazoa > Chordata > Amphibia > Anura > Ranidae > Lithobates > Lithobates clamitans. The sequence goes on from JBBGZY010002111.1 coordinate 88,204, forward strand.
ATGAGGCATTGCAAGGCTGACGGTAACAAGCATGACTCCCATAGGCAGAGGCATGATGGGACTTGTAGTTCTGGAACAGCTGGAGGGCCGCCAGTTATGACCCCTGGTCTAACTGATAATGACAATGGGGGACCTTGATTATGCAATATGTGTCAGCATGGCTGCTTGTATTCTCCACCAGGGGGCGCAGGCGACAGGATGACAAGTAAGATAGCTATTCCTAGGATAGTGTTGCAGACTCTGCCACGGATGATACCTTAGCGGGTCCAGCCAAGGCATGTAACTTGCACACTTGCTGCCTGACTTACATTTTCCCTTAACCATTAATAGTAGGTCTGTGCAAGTTTTTGGTCAAATAGAACTCACTGGTCCCCATCATGTGCCACAAATGTTGCAGAGAAAGTCCATTAGAAAAATAAACACGCCGGGACAAGGGGCGGGCAGAAGGGACAACTGCCCTGGGCACGGTGGGGATTTGGGGGGTTGTGTTAGAAGGGGTGATTTGGAGGAGGGGATTTGTACTAGGAGGGTGGATTTCTGTTGAAAAGGGAGATTATGGGGGCTGATTTGTGCTAGTGGGGATGATTGGGGGGATTTTTGTGTGTGTGTGTGTGGGAGGGGGGATTAGTGCTAGGACAGGGGATTTGGGGGGGGGGGATTTGTGCTGGGAGTGAGGGATTGGAAGGAAGAGAGAGGATTTATGCTCTGAGGGGAAAGCTGAAGGGTAAAAGGTTTGAGCTGGAGGAGGGATTTGTACTGGAAGAGGGGGAATTTTTGTTTGGAGAGAATTTTGGCTGGCGAAAGAAATTTATGCTCAGGGGTAAGTGTGAAGATTAGTGCTCAATTTTTTTTCGGGGGGGGGGGATTTTTGCTGACAGTTAGTGCTCATACATGTGGGGGGAGAGGGGCCTTTGGCATTTTCGCCCTGAGTGCTAGATGACCTTGTCCTGACACTGTAAACACCCCACTCAACATCTTCAGATGACCTTGTCCTGGCACTGTAAACACTTCGCTCAAAAACTTCAGATCACCTTGTCTTGGCACTGTAAACACTCCACTGAAAAACTTCAGATCACCTTTTTCTGGCACTGTAAACACTGCGTTCAACAACTTCAGATGACCTTGTCTTGGCACTGTAAAAACTGCACTCAACAACTTCAGATGGCCTTGTCCTGGCACTGTAAACACTGCACTCAACATCTTCAGATGACCTTGTCCTGGCACTGTAAACACTGCACTCAACATCTTCAGATGGCCTTGTCCTGGCACTGTAAACACCCCACTCAACATCTTCAGATGACCTTGTCCTGGCAATGAAAAACCCTCCACTCAACATCTTCAGATGACCTTGTCCTGGCACTGTAAACACCGCACTCAACATCTTCAGATGACCTTGTCCTGGCACTGTAAACACTGCACTTAACATCTTCAGCTGACCTTGTCTTGGCTCTGTAAACACTCCACTCAACATCTTCAGATGACCTTGTCCTGGCACTGTAAACACCGCACTCAACATCTTCAGATGGCCTTGTCCTGGCACTGTAAACACTGCACTTAACATCTTCAGATGACCTTATCCTGGCACTGTAAACACTCCACTCAACATCTTCAGATGACCTTATCCTGGCACTGTAAACACTCCACTCAACATCTTCAGATGACCTTACCCTGGCACTGTAAACACTCCACTCAACATCTTCAGATGACCTTGTCCTGGCACTGTAAACACTCCACTCAACATCTTCAGATGACCTTATCCTGGCACTGTAAACACTCCACTCAACATCTTCAGATGACCTTGTCCTGGCACTGTAAACACTGCACTCAACATCTTCAGATGGCCTTGTCCTGGCACTGTAAACACCCCACTCAACATCTTCAGGTGACCTTGTCCTGGCAATGTAAACACTCCACTCAAGATCTTCAGATGACCTTGTCCTGGCACTGTAAACACCGCACTCAACATCTTCAGATTACCTTGTCCTGGCACTGTAATCACTGCACTTAACATCTTCAGATGACCTTGTCTTGGCTCTGTAAACACTCCACTCAACATCTTCAGATGACCTTGTCTTGACACTATAAACACTTCACTCAACATCTTCAGATGACCTTGTCTTGGCACTGTAAACACTCCACTCAACATCTTCAGATGACCTTGTCTTGACACTGTAAACACTCCACTCAACATCCTCAGATGACCTTGTCTTGGCACTGTAAACACTCCACTCAAAAACGTCAGATCACCTTTTCCTGGCACTGTAAACACCGCACTCAACATCTTCAGATGGCCTTGTCCTGGCACTGTAAACACTGCACTTAACATCTTCAGATGACCTTATCCTGGCACTGTAAACACTCCACTCAACATCTTCAGATGACCTTATCCTGGCACTGTAAACACTCCACTCAACATCTTCAGATGACCTTACCCTGGCACTGTAAACACTCCACTCAACATCTTCAGATGACCTTGTCCTGGCACTGTAAACACTCCACTCAACATCTTCAGATGACCTTATCCTGGCACTGTAAACACTCCACTCAACATCTTCAGATGACCTTGTCCTGGCACTGTAAACACTGCACTCAACATCTTCAGATGGCCTTGTCCTGGCACTGTAAATACCCCACTCAACATCTTCAGGTGACCTTGTCCTGGCAATGTAAACACTCCACTCAACATCTTCAGATGACCTTGTCCTGGCACTGTAAACACCTGTCAGGAGCCAGGGAGCGTCTCCGCTCGCCGGGCTCCGGTGCGCATGCGCACGGGACGAGCGCTTCGCCGCACACCCGTCCGCGGCCTGATGGTGCGGCGCGCGCGGGTGCACGGCGGTCCCCGTGTGCGCGCCGTAGCCCGTGCGGGTGCCCGGTAGCGCGTCACACTGACGCGCTCGCCGGGCACGGGGGCTATATCTGACGGCTCCAGCACCCAGTCGGGTTGCTGGTTTGTCGTCAGCTCTCCCCTGCTTCCTTGTGCCTGTGTTCCCTAAGCCTTATAGTCTGATCTGTGTACCGAACCTCTGCCTGATTAACCACTACTCTCCTGGATTGTCCCTAGTGCTTGCCTGATCTGTGTACCGAACCTCTGCCTGATTAACCACTACTCTCCTGGATTGTCCCTAGTGCTTGCCTGATCTGTGTACCGAACCTCTGCCTGATTAACCACTACTCTCCTGGATTGTCCCTAAGTACTCTGCCTGATCTGTGTACCAAACCTCTGGCCTGTTTAACCACCTCTCTGCTGGACTACCCTGATCATACCTGCCTATTCACTAACTTCTGCTTGTGTTTGCAGCCTTGCTCCCCCCGGATCTCGGGGCACCCGCTTCCAGCCTCTGAACCTGCTATTCACCCGGAAGCCCGTGCCTCCGCGTGCCCCCAGCCTCCTGTACCCATTTCGGGGGTCTGGGTGCGCGTGGTCGTAAGGGCGAGCCGCTCTCGGCATCTCGGCCTCGGTAAGTACGTGTTTGTGACAGTACAAACCAGCCAGATGTCTGAGGCCGACAGAGCGCGCTCTCCTTTGGAGATCCTATGTCAGCAAGTATCTACCCTGGCGGACTCCGTACAAAAGCTGCAAGAAGGCTACACACAAGTTGATAACCGCCTGCAGCAGATCTCCGGGTTACTACCCTCCGCAGCCGCAGCTCCTGCACCCAGCAGTGGGGGTCCGCTTCCCCAAGCTCCGGCCAACCCCACTGTGGTTATGGCCCTTCCTGAGCCCAGGGTCCCTACACCTGAACGGTTCTCGGGGGATCGCAAGAAGTTTAGGGCTTTCAAAAACGCATGTTCCCTCTACTTCGCTCTACAGCCAAGAACCTTCTCTTCAGAGATCGTCAAGGTGGGGTTTGCCATTTCCCTGCTTTCCGAGGAACCCCAGGCTTGGGCCCACAGCCTGATGGAACAGCGCAGCCCTGCCCTGAACACTATCGAGGCGTTCTTTGAGAGCATGACCCAGCTCTACGACGATCCGCAACGCATGGCCACCGCCGAAGCTATCTTGCACCATTTGTCCCAAGGAAGAAGACCTATTGAGGACTATACAGTAGAGTTCCGTAAGTGGGCGGCCGACACCAACTGGAATGAACCGGCCTTACGTTACCAGTACCGCCAAGGCCTATCTGAATTACTCAAAGACGAGTTAGCCAGGATGGAGACCCCTGCTTCCTTAGAGGAACTTATTCAAGCAGCTACAAAACTTGATCGGCGCCTTAGGGAGCGGCGCTCAGAACGGTTTCAGCAGCCTCGTCCTGCCTGGGCGTCACCACGACCTCACTCCACAGTACCCCAAACTTCACCTTCAGTTACTACCGCATCGGTCCCTGAGGTCGAACCAATGCAGCTCGGTTTGGTCCGAGGTCCCTTGACCTCCGAGGAGAGACAGCGCAGACGGCAGTCTAACCTTTGCCTCTACTGCGGAGGAACCGGGCACTTCCTGCGCAGCTGTCCGATCAGGCCCAGTAAGTTCCCTCAGTCAAACATATTGAACTTTCCTAACCATAACATCCCCAAGGCTTATGTGATGTTGTTTGTTTCTCTGCAGCTTCCGGAAAAGGAGACTCGCCTGCAGGCCATCGTTGATTCCGGGGCCTGCAGCTGTTTCATAGATTCCGCCTTGGCACACAGATTGAAGATCCCTCTACAGACCAAAGAGCAGGATCTACAAATACACCTGGCCGACGGATCCCTTCCTTGCTCGGGCCCCATCACCCAGGAGACCCAACCTATTTCAGTCGTCACAGACTCCGGCCACCGGGAGTTCTTACGGCTTGACCTAATTCGCTCACCAATCTTCCCCATCATACTCGGCCTACCATGGTTGCAAGCCCACGATCCGCTAATCAAATGGAGCACCAAGTCAGTATCATTCCCTTCTCAGTATTGCTCCCAACACTGCCTGCTTCCGGATTCCAAAGTTTGTGCCACAATGGCGGTACCGCCAAACAACCTCCAACACGTCCCCTCTGAGTATCTCGAGTTTCAGGAGGTTTTCAGTAAACAAATGGCTGACCGCCTACCACCTCACAGGGCCTACGACTGTCCAATTGATCTTCTTCCTGGCTCTGAGATTCCATTTGGCCGGATATTCCCCCTTTCTGAAACCGAGCTGGAGGCTCTAAAGCAGTACATAGATGAAAATCTTGAGAAAGGTTTCATCCGCCCTTCATCTTCACCCGCTGGAGCAGGTATCTTTTTCGTGGGAAAAAAAGACGGTACTCTTAGACCCTGCGTAGACTATCGACAACTCAACAACATCACAATCAAGAACCGGTACCCGCTACCACTCATTCCTGAGCTATTCCAAAGGTTTCGATCGGCCAAGGTGTTCTCCAAACTTGACCTCCGGGGGGCCTACAACCTCGTCAGGATCAGGGCTGGAGACGAATGGAAAACGGCCTTTAGATCCAGATTCGGCCACTTTGAATATTTGGTGATGCCATTCGGCCTCTGCAATGCTCCAGCCACCTTCCAACATCTAGTGAATGACATCTTCCGACAATATCTAGATGACTTCCTGGTGGTGTATCTGGACGACATCCTCATCTTCTCCCCTACGCTAGAGATGCACAGGAGACACGTTAAAACAGTTCTCGCTATTCTCTTGCAACACAAGCTATACCTAAAAGCCGAAAAGTGTGAGTTTGAGAGATCAACCATACAATTCTTGGGATTCATACTCTCCACCAATGGGGTTGCAATGGACCCTCAGAAGATTCAGGCAATTCAGGAGTGGCCAGCTCCATCAAATAAGAAAGCAGTACAGAGGTTTATAGGATTTGCTAATTTCTATCGGAAATTTATCGTGGGATTTTCTGCCATTGTGGCACCTATTACTCAACTAACTCGGCAGCATCATTCGTTCCAGTGGTCCGCAGCCGCTCAAGAGGCTTTTCTTAAGTTAAAAGAACTATTCAGTTCTGCTCCAATCCTTTGCCATCCTGACCCGACTCAACCCTTCGTATTGGAGGTAGATGCATCAGAAATCGCAACCGGAGCAATCCTTTCCCAGAGACAGGGACCAAAGGCCATCCTGCATCCAGTAGCTTTCGCTTCCCGGAAACTCAGTCCACCGGAACTTAATTACGACGTGGGTGACAGAGAGCTGCTGGCTATAAAGTTTGCTTTGGAGGAATGGAGGTATCTGCTGGAGGGGGCAGTCCATCCGGTGATGATCTTTACGGATCACAAAAACCTTGAGTACCTCAGAACAGCAAGACGATTAAAACCCCGCCAAGCCCGATGGGCCCTGTTCTTCTCTCGTTTTAATTTCCATATTGCATACAGACCTGGGGCAAAGAACGGGAAGGCTGATGCCCTTTCACGAATGTTTTCCGCAGACTCCCAAATACCAACACCATGCACGATCCTCTCTCCTCAAAATTTTCTTGGATTAACTCAAGCAGACTTAATATCCTCCATCAAATCTTCATCAGACACATGTACGGAACCAGCTGTGCATTCCCTGAAAAAATATGAAGACCTTTTCTGGATCAAAGGAAAAATATTTGTACCACAGGTGACTCGGCCCCTAGCCCTTCAAATGTGTCATGATCACAAGATGGCAGGACATTTCGGGAACAAGAAGACGGCTGAGCTCCTTTCTCGTTCCTTTTGGTGGCCAGGATGGAGAAGGGACTGTAGGGAATATGTGGCGTCCTGTCTCCTATGCCAGAGAAGCAAGGGCCAGAACACCAAATCCTGGGGTTTGCTCAGACCTTTGCCCATTCCGGAACGACCTTGGGCTGACGTCTCCATGGACTTCATCGTTGACCTACCCAGCTCAGAGAATTTCTCCACCATCCTAGTTGTGGTCGACCGCCTTTCCAAAATGGCCCACTTTCTGCCCATGAGGGGTACTCCCTCTGCCGTGGACACGGCCAACATTTTTCTAAAGGAGATCGTTAGGCTCCATGGGATACCAAGGAGTATCGTGTCAGACAGAGGCGTTCAGTTCACGTCCAAATTCTGGAGGGAACTGTGCAAGGCTTTGGGGATCAACATTTGCCTTTCTTCAGCTTATCACCCTCAGAGCAATGGTCAGACAGAGAGGACCAACCAGACGCTGGAGCAGTACCTCCGATGCTTTTGTTCGGGTTCTCAGGATGATTGGGCGAGCCTTCTCTCTTACGCGGAATTTGCGTACAATAATTCTATCCATGCCTCCACCAACCAGACTCCTTTCTGGACCAATTGTGGGTTCCATCCCACATCCTTCGCTAACAACATTCCAGAAACGGCAGTTCCTGCAGTCCAGGATAGGATAATCTCACTACAGTCCAATTTTCAAAGGATTCAAGATACATTACACAAGACCCAGGGGGACTATAAGAAACAGTACGACCGGGGCAGAAAGGCAAATCCAAAATTTGACGTAGGAGACGAGGTCTGGCTGTCCACCATCAATCTGAAATTACCTCTGCCTTCTCGAAAGCTCGGGCCTAAGTTCATTGGGCCTTTTCAAGTCAGGAGGATTATCAACCCTGTGGCGGTGGAATTGACACTTCCCAAAACATACCGGATTCACCCCGTTTTTCATGTGTCACTATTGAAGCCGGTGGTGCCCAGCCCTTTTCCAGGAAGAAAAGAACCTCCTCCTCCGCCAGTCAGAATTGATGGCGAGAATGAATTTGAAGTGGAATCCATTCTTGGTTGCAGGAAGAGGGGCAGACAGTTACAGTACCTGATTCAATGGAAGGGGTACCCTCCCGAAGATAATTCTTGGGAACCCGCCAGGAACCTACACGCTCCACAGTTAATTCGAGCATTCCATCAAGATCATCCAGAACTAATGGCCAGTCTTGGCGTCCAGTGTCCGCCCTTAGGAGGGGGGCACTGTCAGGAGCCAGGGAGCGTCTCCGCTCGCCGGGCTCCGGTGCGCATGCGCAAGGGACGAGCGCTTCGCCGCACACCCGTCCGCGGCCTGATGGTGCGGCGCGCGCGGGTGCACGGCGGTCCCCGTGTGCGCGCCGTAGCCCGTGCGGGTGCCCGGTAGCGCGTCACACTGACGCGCTCGCCGGGCACGGGGGCTATATCTGACGGCTCCAGCACCCAGTCGGGTTGCTGGTTTGTCGTCAGCTCTCCCCTGCTTCCTTGTGCCTGTGTTCCCTAAGCCTTATAGTCTGATCTGTGTACCGAACCTCTGCCTGATTAACCACTACTCTCCTGGATTGTCCCTAGTGCTTGCCTGATCTGTGTACCGAACCTCTGCCTGATTAACCACTACTCTCCTGGATTGTCCCTAGTGCTTGCCTGATCTGTGTACCGAACCTCTGCCTGATTAACCACTACTCTCCTGGATTGTCCCTAAGTACTCTGCCTGATCTGTGTACCAAACCTCTGGCCTGTTTAACCACCTCTCTGCTGGACTACCCTGATCATACCTGCCTATTCACTAACTTCTGCTTGTGTTTGCAGCCTTGCTCCCCCCGGATCTCGGGGCACCCGCTTCCAGCCTCTGAACCTGCTATTCACCCGGAAGCCCGTGCCTCCGCGTGCCCCCAGCCTCCTGTACCCATTTCGGGGGTCTGGGTGCGCGTGGTCGTAAGGGCGAGCCGCTCTCGGCATCTCGGCCTCGGTAAGTACGTGTTTGTGACAACACCGCACTCAACATCTTCAGATGACCTTGTCCTGGCACTGTAATCACTGCACTTAACATCTTCAGATGACCTTGTCTTGGCTCTGTAAACACTCCACTCAACATCTTCAGATGACCTTGTCTTGACACTATAAACACTTCACTCAACATCTTCAGATGACCTTGTCTTGGCACTGTAAACACTCCACTCAACATCTTCAGATGACCTTGTCTTGACACTGTAAACACTCCACTCAACATCCTCAGATGACCTTGTCTTGGCACTGTAAACACTCCACTCAAAAACGTCAGATCACCTTTTCCTGGCACTGTAAACACTCCACTCAACATCTTCAGATGACCTTGTCCTGACGCTGTAAACACTCCACTGAACATCTTCAGATGACCTTGTCCTGACGCTGTAAACACTGCACTCAGCAACTTTGAATGAAGTTAGCTACCTCCATGGTTTTATTGTCATACTTGTTAGTAGGAGCTAGATCTGCTAAGATGTTTGTCTAGCCCCTAACCTCTGCTTGAACACATCCTTAATGTTGGGTTCTGATCCTACTACACATGCATGCCACAATCATCAGCCCACAGGCTCCAGCTTTAACAAAGACCACCTAATGATTTACATTGCGTGGGGCATTCACTTACAAGCCTGCCATTAAAAAAAAAAAAAAAAACAGCACTTACCCAGAAGCCTTTTCTCCCTGAGAGAGGATAATTGGCATACATTTCCAAGGAATCATTACCTGAAGTCTTCTTACCTTACGTGACTCCTGTGATGCTTGTTTACACCCTTACAGCTCCATGAAATCAACTGCATTACGATTCTGAGCTCTCCGCTACAAGAAAATAATCACAATAATTGCTGCTTTTCTGGAACGGTTTCCTTTGGGAAACGGCCTCTATGGCCTCTTCCACCAGTTACCATGTTACAGTGATATGCGTGCGGCCTTATGCCCCAGAAGTGCCGAGACTTACATTATTTATGCCTGCTGCAGCTTCAAGCTCCGGGGCATTTGGCATTCTTCAATGCAGGACAGTTTAGTGATGTGTATGGCCTAACCAAGCTGTTGAATTAGCTCTATGCAGAACAATTCTTAAAGCCCAATTGACCTTTTATTTTAAATCTTTCAGATTAAATCTTATGGTTTGTTTTCTTTAACCAGTTCAGGTAGAAGTTTTACTGCTACGCTGCTATCTATATACGTGATCGGGCTCTAGGGGGCGCCCCAGGGGGGTGCGCTGCCGGCAGATCGCTCCCGCTGTGATCACATGCAACGTGAGCCCAGCAGGGGGGGTACCGCAGACTCGATGTCCGCCGGCTCCCGCCGATGACACATCAGAGAGGCAGAACGGCGGCCCGCGCCTATGTAAACAAGGCCGATCGCCGTTCTGACAGGAGGGAAGGCATGGATCCTGTGTCTCTGCAAAACAGGGACTAGGATCCATGTCTTCCCCTAGTAAAAGCACCTCCCACACTGTAATAAAACACTGGCTAGGGACACACTGAACCCTTTGATCGCCCCCTGATGTTAACCCCTTCCCGGCCAGTGTCTTTAGTACAGTGACAGTGCATATTTTTAGCACCGATCACTGTACAGGCATACCCCACTTTTAAGTACACAACGGGGTTTATTTACTAAAGCTGGAAAGTCCAAAAATCAGGCTCACTTCTGCATAAAAACCAATGAGCTTCCAGGTTTTATTACCAAAGCTTGATTGAACAAGCTGGGGTTAGAAGCTCATTGGTTTCTATGCAGAAGTGAGCCTGGTTTTGCACTTTCCAGCTTTAGTAAACAAACCCCATTATGTACTTAAAATTGGGGTATGCCTGTATTAGTGTCACTGGTCCTCAAAAAGTGTCAGTTAGTGTCCGACTGTCCGCCGCAATATCGCAGTTTCACTATAAGTCACTGATTGCCGCCATTACTAGTTTAAAAAAAAAAATATCCCATAGTTTGTAGACACTGTAAGTTTTGCGCAAACCCATCAATATACACTTATTGGGATTTTTTTTTTTACCAAAAATATGTAGGAGAATACATATTGGCCTAAATTGATGAAAAAATTAGATTTTTCAATTTTTTTTTATTGGATATGTTTTATAGCAGACAGCTGATTGACCTATCAGAATTCTATTTGAAGAATAGCTGGTTGCTAAAGAGTGGGCCGGCAAGCTGGCCGCCGTGTCCTTAACAACTGATGAGCCATCAGCTGTCAGCGGGGTTCCCCACTGACAGCTGAATGTAAAAAAAAAAACATTGCCGGCAATAAAAAAATTAAAAAATTGTGAAAAATTTTTTTTTTCTTTTTTTGAAAAGGGAAGAGGATAAGATTTGACCATATGTACTGGAATAAAGGAGCTAGGGGTGTATGGTAGAATGAAGGGTAATCTCAAGGAAGAGTAGGATGTAATTAATTGACTTTCATTTAAACAAATTGAGGGTGAGGAGGGAGAGATTTGGAGATTTGAGGACCCCCCCCCTCTTTTTTTTCTCTCTTTCTTCCTTTCTTTTTTTTATTATTTAGGGTGGAGGGTTAAAAATTATAAATGTCAGATTGTGGAATTAATGTTTTGTAATTGTACAGTTTTTATCTATGATTTAGTGAAATACAAAGCTGTGTAATGATGAACTGATCGGTTGTATATATAAAAGAAAATAAAAAATTTTGATATTAAAAAAAAAAAAAAATTGTGAAAAAAACAAGGTGGTGGTCCCCCCCCCCCCCCTCCCCAATCTATACCAGGCCCTTCAGGTCTGATATGGATTTTAAGGGGAATCCCAAGCCAAATTTAAAAATAAAAAGCGTGGGGTCCCCCCCAAAATGCAAACCAGACCCATATCCGAGCATGCAGCCCGGCAGACCAGGCCAGGAAAGGGGGGGGGGTGAGTGAGCCCCCCCCCCCCCTCCTGAACCATACCAGGCCACATGCCCTCAACATGTGGCCTGGAATGGACATTTTTTTGACATTTTTTAAACAAAAACTCATGTGGTTTCTTTATTCACTTTTTTGGTGAATGGGTAGGGGTATTATGCACCCCATACTCATTCACATAGGGGGGGGGGGCAGATCTGGAAGCCTACTTGTTAATTCTGATAGGGTTGCGGGGAAGAGGCCCTTGTTCCCATCAACACGGGGACAAGTTGCTTTGAGGGCATGTTGAGGGCATGTGGCCTGGTATGGTTCAGGAGGAGCAGCTGAGCCCGGAGACCCGAAGCTGTTAACCCCCACAGCGCCAAACGTCCAACAGCAGGAAGAGGACAGGGCAGCCCTGCAATGAAGATTTCTACAGAATCCAGAAGCCAGCACATCATGGAACATCCTTTATGACAGGTAAGTGATGTAACTAAAGATGTAAAGTAAAAGATTTTTTTTTTTTTTAACTAAACTCAGACAAAAAAAAAAGACCAATGATACTACAATTACCTTTCTAAACGTGGCAAGTGCAGAATAGGTTCTCCTATCATTTACATCTCTTGTGAGTAGCAAAAATTGCAAAGATTTTGCTTTCGAAAAGTGAAAAAAAAAAAAAACCAAGGAAAATGCTGCAACAAGAGAAGATGACAGATCACACCGGGAACATTTGCAATTTCCTATAATGAACTCTCAAGATAAGCAATCCTTTGATCTGTTTTCGGATGCTACTTATCTTCTGATCCGCCCCCTGGTGCACAGCATCCTCGGCTACTGCAACCCCCCCCCCTCCACCCCCACCAAAAAATTTGCGAGCGTAAACATCCGCTTCCAACTAACAGCCGCCTGCTGGGGGATTGGATACTACAGAGGTGGTGACAGATCAAAGATTGACGCATTAGTGTAGGTTCACCGGGTACGGTAAATGTGTTTCGTAATAACGTGAGGAATGTGAAATTGATACTCAGGAGGAAAATTCTCGAAATGGTGACCTGTAGTTAGAGCAATCAAAAATGTTAAGAAATCCCAAGTAGAGTGTTTTCACCTTTAACGCGAGGAGAATTAATGTTTGGTGAGCGTTGTGAGCGTCAATGTTTGACCATTCTTCCAGAAGCGCATTTGTGAGGTCAGGCACGGACTGATGTTGGACAAGAAGGTGTTCTTTCGGGTTGAGGTCAGGACTGTGCAGGCCAGTCAAGTTCCTCCACCCCAAACTCACTCATCCATGTCTTTATGGACCTTGTTTGGTGAACTGGTGCGCAATCATGTTGGAACAGGAAGGGGGTATCCCCAAATTGTTCCCACAAAGTTGGGAGCATAATATTGTCCACAATGTCTTGGTATGCTGACGCCTTAAGATTTCCCTTCACTGGAACTAGGGGGCCAACCCCTGAAAAACAACCCCACACCATAATGTGCAGGTCGGTCATGTTCCTCCACCCCAAACTCGCTCATCTATGTCTTTATGAACCTTACTTTGTCCACTGGTCCAAATCATTTGGTGGAGGGGGGATTATGATGTGGGGTTGTTTTTCAGGGGTTGGGCTTGGCCCCTTAGTTCCAGTAAGAGGAAATCTTAAGGCGTCAGCATACCAAGACATTTTGGACAATTTCATGCTCCCAACTTTGTGGGAACAGTTTGGGGATGGCCCCTTCCTGTTCCAACATGACTGAGCACCAGTGTACAAATCAAGGTCCATAAAGACCCTACAGGTCATCAGTTTAGAGTTAAAGACATAAATACATAGACATAAATAATGGGCCTAGAATTATTGCTCTCATTCCAGCATGCAGAGCGATATGTAACATGTAGCACAAACAACATTTTAGTATGTAGATGCCCTTGCTGTTTGCATGTTCATTGGGCAGAGTCAGCTAAAATATATATATTTTTGGAGGGGTTAAGTTCTGGGGAGCAACTTTGTTTATTTACACTTTTTTTCTTAAACTTAACTTTATTTTTATCACATAGGGGACCAAAAGTCCCCTATATATTAGCATTTTGCTAATACAGTTTCTCTTTAATTCCTCTTAGACCCCCAATGTCTCACCTGCCCTCCACTGAAGTTAATGGAGTGCAGATTGCATTCTGGTGGCTTCTTTCCCTGCCATAATGGCCAGGGAAAGTAACAGTCAAACCTGGAAGTGGAAAAATACATGGTGATTCCGTGTTCATTCTAGCTAGGGGAGAACAGATAATGGACATTCCCTGGTCTCCCTTCCGTCCGATCTCACAAACCATGAGGATCCTGGGCCTACAGGTGGGACAGAGGAGCCTAGGCAACATGGTGGAGAGGTTCGCTACTATGGGTTTATGGGGCAGCACGGATGCACTACTGGTGGCCTATGGAAGCAGCAGAGGGCTACACTACTAGGGGTCTATGGCGGCAGCAGGGATGGTGCTCTACCGGGGGTCTATAAAGACAGCCGGTGGGTGTACTACCAGGGGTCTATAGGGACAGCAGAGGGGTGCACCATTGGGGTCTATTGGGGCAGCAGGGGGGTGCACCACTGGGGGTTTATGGGGCAGCAGGGGGGTACACTAACAAAGGTCTATGGGGCAGCAGGGGGTGCACTACTGGGGGTCTATGGGGCAGCACTACTGTGGGTCAATGAGGACAGCAGGGATGCACTACTGGGGGGTCTATGGGAGCAGCAGAGGGGTGCACTACTAGGGGTCTAATGGGGCAGCAGGGAGGGTGCACTACTGGGGGTCTATAAAAACAGCAGGGGGTGCACAACTAAGGGTCTATAGGGGCATCAGGGAGGTACACCACTTGGGTTCTATTGAGGCAGCAGGGGGGTGCACCACTGGGGGTCTATGGGGCAGGAGTACTGTGGGTCAATAAGGACAGCATGGATGCACTACTGGGGGTCTATGGGAGCAGCAGAGGGGTGCACTACTAGGGGTCTAAAGGAGGCAGCAGGGAGGGTGCAATACTGGGGGTCTATAAAGACAGCAGGGGGTGTACTACTAGGGGTCTATAGGGGCAGCAGGGGGGTTCACCACTGGGAGTCTATTGGGGCAGGAGGGGGGTGCAGCAGGGGGAACACTACTGAGAGTCTACAAAGGCAGCAGCGAAGTGCACCACTGGGGGTTCTATAGGGGTAGCAAGGGAGTGCACTACTGGGGGTCTATAGGTGTAGCAGGGGGGTGCACTACTGGGGGTCTATGGGAGCAGCAGGGAGTGCACCACTGGGGGTCTATTGGGACAGCAGGGGGTGCTCTACTGAGGGTCAATGGGGTCGGCCAATGTCACTACTGGGAGTCTGTACAGCCATTCATAAATTCAACCTGACAGTCGGCAATTGGCTTGTCTGATTTACAGTAGACACATTGGACACACATACTGTAGGTGGGAAAGAACACCCAACATCTCCCAAGTAGACAGGAAAAGGAATGAAGATAAGGAGATCTCACTGTTTGAGCACCAAAGTCATATAGAAAGCAATGGTGATGACTTAGTCCACCAGCCTCCACCTATAACTGTATGCTGTATTCTGGTTTGCTGTTGCATGTGTTGTATGAAGTCCTTCTGAAGAGCGTGTCACATTCTATCACTGAACAAAATAAAATGTTGGAAGCTTCGCCTCATCTTCCCGGATCCTCCAGCGGCATAGAATGTAGCCGATGGATTTACTGGGAGGTGATAAAAAAAAATGATGTATTACTGGTGCTCATTACTAGTAAGACAGTAGCCCTGGCAGGGTGCAGTAATAAACAGAAAGACAGCGCCTTTCAGCACCACCGTTATTGAACAGCTCCTTCTATCTCCTACTCTTCATCGCTACTGACTGGTGCAAAACAATGGCTCCCCGGGGAGCCCCTCCAGAGTAATTGAATCGCACAGAATTGAAGACTTTGGAATCAATAGTAAAAGAGAGCAAGCCTATTAAGGGATCCATGCATGGGGGGGGGGGGGAGAGAGGACAACAGACTATGACATGTGAGGGGATGTCAGCGCACCATTAAACTGGCTGGCGACACAGCTGCAGAAGACACGAAGACGATGGAGATTTCACAAAAGCTCCATAAACTGGCGAGCGATGGACCCACAGACTTCCATACTGCGGAAGGCTGGCTTAAAGGAAAAGTAGAGCGCAGGTCAACCGCTTTGCATCTGGGCCAACGTTTTTTTTTGTTTTTTTTTTTTTATGTTTTTCACATACATGTTCAAAACTAGCATTTTTGTTTTGTTACAAAATTATGTAGAACCCCCCCCAAGAGTTACATTTTCTACAGAGGCCCTGGAGAATAAAATGGTGGCTGTTGCCATTTTTTTTATGTTCAGTGATATTTGTGCTGCTGTTTATCAAAAGAAAAATTTTATTAAAAAAAAAAAAAAAAATACAATAGAATAAATTTTCGTGCACACAACCACAATTTAATTAGAGGTGCACCAAAAAGAAATTTTGGTTCCAAAACCAAAACTTCAGGATGCACTTGGCAGAAACCGAAACCGAAAATGACAGTTTAAAAAAAAAAATAAAATATATATATATATATATATATATATATATATATATATATATATATATGCACTATATTGTCAAAAGTATTGGGGCGCCCTGCCTTTACACGCCCATGAACTTTAATGCAGTATTTCTCAACTCCAGTCCTCAAGGCACCCCAACAGGTCAGGATTTCCCTCAGATGAAATAACAGGCAGTGAAACTGATCAAATCAGCTGTGCAAAATAATGGCAAGCCTGAAAACATGACCTGTTGGGGCGCCTTGTGGACTGGAGTTGAGAAACACTGCTCTAATGGCATCCCAGTCTTCCTCCGTAGGGTTCAATATTGAGTTGTCCCACCCTTTGCAGCTATAACAGCTTCAACTCTTCTGGGAAGGCCATCCACAAGGTTTAGGAGTGTCTCTATGGGAATGTTTGACCATTCTTCCAGAAGTGAGGTCAGGCACTGATGTTGGATGTGAAGACCTGGCTTGCAGTCTCCACTCTAATTCATCCCAAAGGTGTTCTATCCGGTTAAGGTCAGGAGACTGTGCAGGCCAGTCAAGTTCCTCCACCCCAAACTCGCTCATCCATGTGACCACCACCAGTGGAGAAGGTAAGTAAGCACCACCGGTAGCATGATTCAGCTTAGGGTAGATTAGGGAGCTTGCAAGGGGAGATAGGGGGGGGGGATACTATTTGGGAATTTACCTTAAAAACAATATTTAAGGATTTATTTGTGCAGTAGCAGTCTCTGTACATTTTTTATCCCAAATGTTTTATAAAAATGACCACCTGCGCTCCATGTCCCAGTGGTTATGGAGACTGCTGCAACCCAATATATCAAAATACTAGATACCTTAAAATACTATGAACATAAAAGGTGCGCTGTTTTTTTAAAAATGCAAATACTCATCAGTATTTGCATTTTTAAAGAGACAGCCCATCTGAATTATAGTCGTATCCTCTTTGCAGGAGTTATTGGACTGACTGCACTACTCTCTGCATCCACTAGGTGTCAGGCCCACAGTTGTCTATGGAAGATACCCTAACCATGGATGAGCAAGATCCTGGAAATAAATCCGCAAAAACATATCCCAGGACGCAGCATCTCCCCCAACGTTTTATTTTTTTAAAATTGTTTGTACACCTTGCTCACATAGTAATAACAACCACTTACGCATTTCAGCCTGAAAGACTTTAATTATAGCTCATATGCTTGGACGGCCACTTAAAACCGATGGATCAGTGGTACCTACTGTATTAACCACAATGGAAAGCGATCCCATTGGACCCACCCTAGTTAAACCTGTAGCTTGCCATGCCTTTTCCTTTGACTCTCATGAGAACTGTTATGCCGCGTACACACGGTCGGACTTTTCGGCTACAAAAGTCTGACAGCCCGTCCGACAGAATTTCGACGGACTTTTGGCGGACTTTTGGTGGACTTGCGGCGGACTTGCGGCAGACTTTCTAACGAACGGACTTGCCTACATACGATCACACCGACAGATTCGTACGTGATGACGTACAACAGACTAAAATAAGGAAGTTGATAGCCAGTAGCCAATAGCTGCCCTAGCGTGGGTTTTTGTCCGTCGGACTAGCACACAGACGAGCGGATTTCTGTGCCCGGCGTAGTTACGACGTAAAGATTTGAAGCAAATCTAAAGTCCGTCAGATTTGCGGCTGGAAAAGTCAGCTGAAAGTCCGGGGAAGCCCACACACGATCGAATCGGATTGTCAGCCGGCTTTGGTCCATCGGCGTCCGTTTTGTAGACGAAAAGTCCGACCGTGTGTACGCGGCATAAGATGGCATCAGATGGGCTTATCTACAATGGTCCCGATCATGAACATAAACCTAGTCGAACTGATATTATCCTATAGTGTTAGGCTATGTTCTCTATTTTCCCATCACTTCTCAGATTTTCCTAACACTTTCTGTCTTGGTGACAAGGGTCACCAGGTTTCCAAGAGGGACACAGATAGCAATAAAAATATAGAAGATAAGATTGGCGAGCCAAAGCCGAGGGCAGACTATAAATGAAGGTTTTAATAAAACAGTTAGATTTGTTCCAAATTGTCAACACACTTGGGGTTGGAATGTCTGTTTTATCAGGGCTGAAGATTTATTGATGAGAGTGGGAGTTGGACTCTCGGAACAAGTGGTGGAGCAAATACATATTAAATTTTTGCATCAGCAATGTAACACTCAACTGTTCCAAAATCTAGCACCAGGTCTCCTCTCCAGCACGCAACCACCGACACTTCTCTCAGCATGCCAGTACTGTGGCCAGTCAGGAGAAATTTCCTCTGATTAGGATTGGCTTTGACAGATGGCTAGGAGTTGGAATAACGCATCGATAAGCGGCGGTAGTGGCGCGGGTTTTTTTTGGCTGGTTGCTGCCTGGCTTACCAGTGCCCATCAATGCTGACCACTAAACTCACCTGCCTGACACACTGACCTACCTACCTGACATACATACACTGACACTCCTGCTTGACACGCACTGACCTACCTGACACGCACTGACCTACAGTGCATACGAAAATTATTCACAGCGCTTCACTTTTTCCACATTTTGTTATGTTACAGCCTTATTCCAAACTTGACTGAATTCATGATTTTCCTCAAAATTCTACAAACAATACCCCATAATGACAACGTGAGAGAAGTTTGCTTGAAATCGTTGAAAATTTATTAAAAATAAAAGACGAAAAATTCCTATGTACAGAAGTATCCACAGCCTTTGCTCAATACTTTGTTGAAGCACCTTTGGCACCAATTACAGCCTCAAGTCTTTTTGAGTATGATGCTACAAGCTTGGAACACCTATTTTTGGGCAGTTTCTCCCATTCTTCTTTGCAGAACCTCTCAAGCTCCATCAGGTTGGATGGAGACCGCCGGTGGACAGCCATTTTCAGATCTCTCCAGAGATGTTCAATCGGGTTCAAGTCTGGGCTCTGGTTGGGCCACTCAAGGACAATCACAGAGTTGTCCCGTAGATTTCTCCTCTCTCCACAGAGAAACGCTGGAGCTCTGTCAGAGTGACCATCGGGTTCTTGGTCACCTCCCCGACTAAGGCCCTTCTCCCCCCAATTGCTCAGTTTGGCCGCACGACCCGCTCTGTGAAGACTCTTGGTGGTTCTAAACTTCTTCCATTGATGGATGATGGAGGCCACTGTGCTCATTGGGACCTTCAATGCTGCAGAAATTCTTCTGTACCCTTCCCCAGATCTGTGCCTCCATACAATCCTGTCTCGGAGGTCTACAGACACTTCTTTGGACTTCATGGCTTGGTTTGTTTTCTGACGTGCACTGTTAACTGTGGAACCCTTATATAGACAGGTGTGTGCCTTTCCAAATCAGGTCTACTCCAATCAAGTTGTAAAAACATCTCAAGGATGATCAGTGGAACCAGGATGCACCTGAGATCAATTTTGAGTGGCATGGCAAAGGCTGTGAATACTTCTGTACTCTACATGCGATTTTTTTCTTTTTAAATTTTAATACATTTGCAAAGATTTCCAACAAACTTCTCTCACATCGTCATTATGGGGTATTGTTTGTTGAAGTTTGAGAAAAATAATGAATTGGATCCATTTTGGAACAAGGCTGTAACATAACAAAATGTGGAAAAAGTGAAGCGCTGTTAATACTTTCCGGATCCACTGTCTGTCTTCAGGATTGTTGTGACCGCTGTGCACTCCAGAGACTCTAGATTTCATGCACCTGCAGTGGCTCTGTGAACTAGAGTTGCCACCTCATCCCTTTAAACCCGAACACCCTTGAATTACACAGGTTCTGAGGCTAATTAAATGAAGATAAGGCACCAAGTGAGTTTAATTACCACCTTAATCAGCCACAGGACCTGTGCAATTAATATGTGTTCAGGTTTAAAGGGATGAGGTGGCAACCCTACTGTGAACCCTGTGCACCCTAGTGATCCAAGGGCTCCTGAACCTCCTTTATTTCCTATGCACACAGTAACTCCTGTGTCTCCAATGACCTCTGAGTCTCCAATAATCTCTGAGTCTCCAGCAACTCTAGTGAGTCCTATGCACCCCCAGGACACAACACAACCTCAGGTTCACTCCTGTATCTCCTAGCCTGTCCTTGTGGATATTGACCCGTCTATGACAGGCAAGCTTCAGAGGGTCTGGTTGTGCCGCTAATAAGAAACCATGGAATTCAGGCCTTAGAGAAGGGCAGTCAGAAGCCATGAACTGATTCTGCTAAAGATGCCTAGGTTTTCCCAGGAATAAATGTGATGTCACAGTGGTTGAATGGCATTAACCGTGATGTATTCATCATTCTCCGTATCCCTTAAGGTGTCTGTCACGTTAAATGGTGTCTTTATTTTGCAGTAATCTCTTGTGGCAGCCAGTGCTAAGCGTTTGGCGACACCTCCTACTCTATGTCCGCCTCTCCTCCCTCTCTCCCTGACAGTATTTGCACATGAAAGTCCTCCGTGTTCTTTGAAGTGACAGGCCGGGGACTACGGTTCGGAAGACATGTCTCTGGGGTAGAAGAGAAGAAAAAAAAAAAATAACACTCGACGCGCATCGCAGAACTACAAACATCCGAAAATAACTTGTGCAAATACAAGGGTGACACTACCGGTGCAGGAAGGAGAACCCGTCATCTTGTGACTTACAGTAAAGCTCTATTTTTAAATCATGATTAAAACGAACCAAATAGTGATGGGAGAATCAATCCGAAAATGAGGCCAATTGATGAACCGATGAATCGGCTGAATATAGGCCAGAAGAAGAATCCCGTCTATGGCGAATCATACTTGCAAAACATAATTGATTGGATTACAGGCAAAGGATTGCCCCTTATAATAAATATGATAACCAAATCGTATTTACTATATCATGTTGCCGCTGTGCATGCTGCATATGGGACATCTTATTTTTGGCATATTGCTGTAGTGGATTGGTTGGTCATGGCCTCTGTCTCCCCTCTGGATGGTCCACTGCCTGTCTTGGTGGGGGTTGGTGGATATGCCATATGTGTGTCGTCCCTTTGGAGTATTGCAATTCATGCAAGCCTGGTGTATTAATTGATTGTGTTTAAAGTGTGGCCAAACCCCCCGGGGTCAGTTCGCGCCAGAACTCTTGAACATTGCAAAAGTTTGGACCTGAACCGCGAACCCTATTAAAGTCTATGGGACCTGAACTTATGTATTAGTAGAGTCCCGGTACAGAGTTGAGATTCCCTATATCAGCAGAGTCCCGGTACTGAGTAGAGGTTCCCTATATCAGCAGAGTCCCGGTACTGAGTAGAGGTTCCCTATATCAGCAGAGTCCCGGTACTGAGTAGAGGTTCCCTATATCAGCAGAGTCCCGGTACTGAGTGGAGGTTCCCTATATCAGCAGAGTCCCGGTACTGAGTAGAGGTTCCCTATATCAGCAGAGTCCCGGTACAGAGTTGAGATTCCCTATATCAGCAGAGTCCCGGTACTGAGTAGAGGTTCCCTATATCAGCAGAGTCCCGGTACTGAGTAGAGGTTCCCTATATCAGCAGAGTCCCGGTACTGAGTGGAGGTTCCCTATATCAGCAGAGTCCCGGTACTGAGTAGAGGTTCCCTATATCAGCAGAGTCCCGGTACTAAGTAGAGGTTCCCTATATCAGCAGAGTCCCGGTACTGAGTAAAGGTTCCCTATATCAGCAGAGTCCCGGTACTGAGTAGAGGTTCCCTATATCAGCAGAGTCCCGGTACTGAGTAAAGGTTCCCTATATCAGCAGAGTCCCGGTACTGAGTGGAGGTTCCCTATATCAGCAGAGTCCCGGTACTGAGTAGAGGTTCCCTATATCAGCAGAGTCCCGGTACTGAGTAGAGGTTCCCTATATCAGCAGAGTCTCGGTACTGAGTAGAGGTTCCCTATATCAGCAGAGTCCCGGTACTGAGTAGAGGTTCCCTATATCAGCAGAGTCCCGGTACTGAGTAGAGGTTCCCTATATCAGCAGAGTCTCGGTACTGAGTAGAGGTTCCCTATATCAGCAGAGTCCCGGTACTGAGTGGAGGTTCCCTATATCAGCAGAGTCCCGGTACTGAGTAGAGGTTCCCCGTATTAGTAGAGTCCCGGTGATGAATAGAGGTTCCTTGTATTAGTAGAGTCCTGGTACTGAGTAGAGGTTCCTTGTATTAGTAGAGTCCCGGTACTGAGTAGAGGTTCCTTGTATTAGTAGAGTTCTGGTACTGAGTAGAGGTTCCTTGTATTAGTAGAGTCCTGGTACTGAGTAGAGGTTCCTTGTATTAGTAGAGTCCCGGTACTGTGTAGAGGTTCCTTGTATTAGTAGAGTCCTGGTACTGAGTAGAGGTTCCTTGTATCAGTAGAGTCCCGGTACTGAGTAGAGGTTCCTTGTATTAGTAGAGTCCCGGTACTGAGTAGAGCTTCCCTGTATTAGTAGAGTCCTTGTGCTGAGTAGAGGTTCCTTGTATTAGTAGAGTCCCGGTACTGAGTAGAGGTTCCCCGTATTAGTAGAGTCCCGGTACGGAGTAGAGGTTCCTTGTATTAGTAAAGTCCCGGTACTAAGTAGAGGTTCCTTGTATTAGAAGGGTCCTGGTACTGAGTAGAGGTTCCTTGTATTAGAAGGGTCCTGGTACTGAGTAGAGGTTCCTTGTATTAGAAGGGTCCTGGTACTGAGTAGAGGTTCCTTGTATTAGTAAAGTCCCGGTACTGAGTAGAGGTTCCTTGTATTGGTAGAGTCCCAGTACTGAGTAGAGGTTCCCCATATTAGTAGAGTCCCGGTGATGATTAGAGCTTCCTTGTATTAGTAGAGTCCCGATACTGAGTAGAGGTTCCTTGTATTAGTAGAGTCCCGGTACTGAGTAGAGGTTCCTTGTATTAATAGAGTTCTGGTACTGAGTAGAGGCTCCTTGTATTAGTAGAGTCCCGGTACTGAGTAGAGGTTCTTTGTATTAGTAGAGTCCTGGTACTGAGTAGAGGTTCCTTGTATTAGTAGAGTCCCGGTACTGAGTAGAGGTTCCTTGTATTAGTAGAGTCCCGGTACTGAGTAGAGGTTCCTTGTATCAGTAGAGTCCCGGTACTGAGTAGAGGTTCCTTGTATTAGTAGAGTCCCGGTACTGAGTAGAGGTTCCCTATATCAGCAGAGTCCCGGTACTGAGTAGAGGTTCCCTATATCAGCAGAGTCCCGGTACTGAGTAGAGGTTCCCTATATCAGCAGAGTCCCGGTACTGAGTAGAGGTTCCCTATATCAGCAGAGTCCCGGTACTGAGTGGAGGTTCCCTATATCAGCAGAGTCCCGGTACTGAGTAGAGGTTCCCTATATCAGCAGAGTCCCGATACAGAGTTGAGATTCCCTATATCAGCAGAGTCCCGGTACTGAGTAGAGGTTCCCTATATCAGCAGAGTCCCGGTACTGAGTAGAGGTTCCCTATATCAGCAGAGTCCCGGTACTGAGTGGAGGTTCCCTATATCAGCAGAGTCCCGGTACTGAGTAGAGGTTCCCTATATCAGCAGAGTCCCGGTACTAAGTAGAGGTTCCCTATATCAGCAGAGTCCCGGTACTGAGTAAAGGTTCCCTATATCAGCAGAGTCCCGGTACTGAGTAAAGGTTCCCTATATCAGCAGAGTCCCGGTACTGAGTGGAGGTTCCCTATATCAGCAGAGTCCCGGTACTGAGTAGAGGTTCCCTATATCAGCAGAGTCCCGGTACTGAGTAGAGGTTCCCTATATCAGCAGAGTCTCGGTACTGAGTAGAGGTTCCCTATATCAGCAGAGTCCCGGTACTGAGTAGAGGTTCCCTATATCAGCAGAGTCCCGGTACTGTGTAGAGGTTCCCTATATCAGCAGAGTCTCGGTACTGAGTAGAGGTTCCCTATATCAGCAGAGTCCCGGTACTGAGTGGAGGTTCCCTATATCAGCAGAGTCCCGGTACTGAGTAGAGGTTCCCCGTATTAGTAGAGTCCCGGTGATGAATAGAGGTTCCTTGTATTAGTAGAGTCCTGGTACTGAGTAGAGGTTCCTTGTATTAGTAGAGTCCCGGTACTGAGTAGAGTTTCCTTGTATTAGTAGAGTTCTGGTACTGAGTAGAGGTTCCTTGTATTAGTAGAGTCCCAGTACTGAGTAGAGGTTCCCCATATTAGTAGAGTCCCGGTGATGATTAGAGGTTCCTTGTATTAGTAGAGTCCCGATACTGAGTAGAGGTTCCTTGTATTAGTAGAGTCCCGGTACTGAGTAGAGGTTCCTTGTATTAATAGAGTTCTGGTACTGAGTAGAGGCTCCTTGTATTAGTAGAGTCCCGGTACTGAGTAGAGGTTCTTTGTATTAGTAGAGTCCTGGTACTGAGTAGAGGTTCCTTGTATTAGTAGAGTCCCGGTACTGAGTAGAGGTTCCTTGTATTAGTAGAGTCCCGGTACTGAGTAGAGGTTCCTTGTATTAGTAGAGTCCCGGTACTGAGTAGAGGTTCCCTATATCAGCAGAGTCCCGGTACTGAGTAGAGGTTCCCTATATCAGCAGAGTCCCGGTACTGAGTAGAGGTTCCCTATATCAGCAGAGTCCCGGTACTGAGTAGAGGTTCCCTATATCAGCAGAGTCCCGGTACTGAGTGGAGGTTCCCTATATCAGCAGAGTCCCGGTACTGAGTAGAGGTTCCCTATATCAGCAGAGTCCCGATACAGAGTTGAGATTCCCTATATCAGCAGAGTCCCGGTACTGAGTAGAGGTTCCCTATATCAGCAGAGTCCCGGTACTGAGTAGAGGTTCCCCGTATTAGTAGAGTCCCGGTGATGAATAGAGGTTCCTTGTATTAGTAGAGTCCTGGTACTGAGTAGAGGTTCCTTGTATTAGTAGAGTCCCGGTACTGAGTAGAGTTTCCTTGTATTAGTAGAGTTCTGGTACTGAGTAGAGGTTCCTTGTATTAGTAGAGTCCCAGTACTGAGTAGAGGTTCCCCATATTAGTAGAGTCCCGGTGATGATTAGAGGTTCCTTGTATTAGTAGAGTCCCGATACTGAGTAGAGGTTCCTTGTATTAGTAGAGTCCCGGTACTGAGTAGAGGTTCCTTGTATTAATAGAGTTCTGGTACTGAGTAGAGGCTCCTTGTATTAGTAGAGTCCCGGTACTGAGTAGAGGTTCTTTGTATTAGTAGAGTCCTGGTACTGAGTAGAGGTTCCTTGTATTAGTAGAGTCCCGGTACTGAGTAGAGGTTCCTTGTATTAGTAGAGTCCCGGTACTGAGTAGAGGTTCCTTGTATTAGTAGAGTCCCGGTACTGAGTAGAGGTTCCCTATATCAGCAGAGTCCCGGTACTGAGTAGAGGTTCCCTATATCAGCAGAGTCCCGGTACTGAGTGGAGGTTCCCTATATCAGCAGAGTCCCGGTACTGAGTAGAGGTTCCCTATATCAGCAGAGTCCCGGTACTAAGTAGAGGTTCCCTATATCAGCAGAGTCCCGGTACTGAGTAAAGGTTCCCTATATCAGCAGAGTCCCGGTACTGAGTAAAGGTTCCCTATATCAGCAGAGTCCCGGTACTGAGTGGAGGTTCCCTATATCAGCAGAGTCCCGGTACTGAGTAGAGGTTCCCTATATCAGCAGAGTCCCGGTACTGAGTAGAGGTTCCCTATATCAGCAGAGTCTCGGTACTGAGTAGAGGTTCCCTATATCAGCAGAGTCCCGGTACTGAGTAGAGGTTCCCTATATCAGCAGAGTCCCGGTACTGAGTAGAGGTTCCCTATATCAGCAGAGTCTCGGTACTGAGTAGAGGTTCCCTATATCAGCAGAGTCCCGGTACTGAGTGGAGGTTCCCTATATCAGCAGAGTCCCGGTACTGAGTAGAGGTTCCCCGTATTAGTAGAGTCCCGGTGATGAATAGAGGTTCCTTGTATTAGTAGAGTCCTGGTACTGAGTAGAGGTTCCTTGTATTAGTAGAGTCCCGGTACTGAGTAGAGTTTCCTTGTATTAGTAGAGTTCTGGTACTGAGTAGAGGTTCCTTGTATTAGTAGAGTCCTGGTACTGAGTAGAGGTTCCTTGTATTAGTAGAGTCCCGGTACTGTGTAGAGGTTCCTTGTATTAGTAGAGTCCCCGGTACTGAGTAGAGGTTCCTTGTATCAGTAGAGTCCCGGTACTGAGTAGAGGTTCCTTGTATTAGTAGAGTCCCGGTACTGAGTAGAGGTTCCTTGTATAAGTAGAGTCCCGGTACTGAGTAGAGGTTCCTTGTATTAGTAGAGTCCCGGTACTGAGTAGAGGTTCCTTGTATTAGTAGAGTCCTGGTACTGAGTAGAGCTTCCCTGTATTAGTAGAGTCCTTGTGCTGAGTAGAGGTTCCTTGTATTAGTAGAGTCCCGGTACTGAGTAGAGGTTCCCCGTATTAGTAGAGTCCCGGTACGGAGTAGAGGTTCCTTGTATTAGTAAAGTCCCGGTACTAAGTAGAGGTTCCTTGTATTAGAAGGGTCCTGGTACTGAGTAGAGGTTCCTTGTATTAGAAGGGTCCTGGTACTGAGTAGAGGTTCCTTGTATTAGAAGGGTCCTGGTACTGAGTAGAGGTTTCTTGTATTAGTAAAGTCCCGGTACTGAGTAGAGGTTCCTTGTATTGGTAGAGTCCCAGTACTGAGTAGAGGTTCCCCATATTAGTAGAGTCCCGGTGATGATTAGAGGTTCCTTGTATTAGTAGAGTCCCGATACTGAGTAGAGGTTCCTGTATTAGTAGAGTCCCGGTACTGAGTAGAGGTTCCTTGTATTAATAGAGTTCTGGTACTGAGTAGAGGCTCCTTGTATTAGTAGAGTCCCGGTACTGAGTAGAGGTTCTTTGTATTAGTAGAGTCCTGGTACTGAGTAGAGGTTCCTTGTATTAGTAGAGTCCCGGTACTGAGTAGAGGTTCCTTGTATTAGTAGAGTCCCGGTACTGAGTAGAGGTTCCTTGTATCAGTAGAGTCCCGGTACTGAGTAGAGGTTCCTTGTATTAGTAGAGTCCCGGTACTGAGTAGAGGTTCCTTGTATTAGTAGAGTCCCGGTACTGAGTAGAGGTTCCTTGTATTAGTAGAGTCCCGGTACTGAGTAGAGGTTCCTTGTATTAGTAGAGTCCCGGTACTGAGTAGAGGTTCCCCGTATTAGTAGAGTCCAGGTACTGAGTAGAAGTTCCTTGTATTAGTAGAGTCCAGGTACTGAGTAGAAGTTCCTTGTATTAGTAGAGTCCAGGTACTGAGTAGAGGTTCCTTGTATTAGTAGAGTCCCGGTACTGAGTAGAGGTTCCTTGTATTAGTAGAGTCCCGGTACGGAGTAGAGGTTCCTTGTATTAGTAGAGTCCCGGTACGGAGTAGAGGTTCCTTGTATTAGTAGAGTCCCGGTACTGAGTAGAGGTTCCTTGTATTAGAAGGGTCCTGGTACTGAGTAGAGGTTCCCCGTATTAGTAGAGTCCAGGTACTGAGTAGAAGTTCCTTGTATTAGTAGAGTCCAGGTACTGAGTAGAAGTTCCTTGTATTAGTAGAGTCCAGGTACTGAGTAGAGGTTCCTTGTATTAGTAGAGTCCCGGTACTGAGTAGAGGTTCCTTGTATTAGTAGAGTCCCGGTACGGAGTAGAGGTTCCTTGTATTAGTAGAGTCCCGGTACGGAGTAGAGGTTCCTTGTATTAGTAGAGTCCCGGTACTGAGTAGAGGTTCCTTGTATTAGAAGGGTCCTGGTACTGAGTAGAGGTTCCTTGTATTAGTAGAGTCCCGGTACGGAGTAGAGGTTCCTTGTATTAGTAGAGTCCTGGTACTGAGTAGAGGTTCCCTGTATTAGTAGAGTCCTTGTGCTGAGTAGAGGTTCCTTGTATTAGTAAAGTCCCGGTACTGAGTAGAGGTTCCTTGTATTAGAAGGGTCCTGGTACTGAGTAGAGGTTCCTTGTATTAGAAGGGTCCTGGTACTGAGTAGAGGTTCTTTGTATTAGTAGAGTCCCGGTACTGAGTAGAGGTTCCCCGTATTAGTAGAGTCCCGGTACTGAGTAGAGGTTCCTTGTATTAGAAGGGTCCTGGTACTGAGTAGAGGTTCCTTGTATTAGTAGAGTCCCGGTACTGAGTAGAGGTTCCTTGTATTAGTAGAGTCCCGGTACTGAGTAGAGGTTCCTTGTATTAGTAGAGTCCCGGTACTGAGTAGGGGTTCCTTGTATTAGAAGGGTCCTGGTACTGAGTAGAGGTTCCTTGTATTAGTAGAGTCCCGGTACTGAGTAGAGGTTCCTTGTATTAGAAGGGTCCTGGTACTGAGTAGAGGTTCCCCGTATTAGTAGAGTCCAGGTACTGAGTAGAAGTTCCTTGTATTAGTAGAGTCCAGGTACTGAGTAGAAGTTCCTTGTATTAGTAGAGTCCCGGTACGGAGTAGAGGTTCCTTGTATTAGTAAAGTCCCGGTACTAAGTAGAGGTTCCTTGTATTAGAAGGGTCCTGGTACTGAGTAGAGGTTCCTTGTATTAGAAGGGTCCTGGTACTGAGTAGAGGTTCCTTGTATTAGAAGGGTCCTGGTACTGAGTAGAGGTTTCTTGTATTAGTAAAGTCCCGGTACTGAGTAGAGGTTCCTTGTATTGGTAGAGTCCCAGTACTGAGTAGAGGTTCCCCATATTAGTAGAGTCCCGGTGATGATTAGAGGTTCCTTGTATTAGTAGAGTCCCGATACTGAGTAGAGGTTCCTGTATTAGTAGAGTCCCGGTACTGAGTAGAGGTTCCTTGTATTAATAGAGTTCTGGTACTGAGTAGAGGCTCCTTGTATTAGTAGAGTCCCGGTACTGAGTAGAGGTTCTTTGTATTAGTAGAGTCCTGGTACTGAGTAGAGGTTCCTTGTATTAGTAGAGTCCCGGTACTGAGTAGAGGTTCCTTGTATTAGTAGAGTCCCGGTACTGAGTAGAGGTTCCTTGTATCAGTAGAGTCCCGGTACTGAGTAGAGGTTCCTTGTATTAGTAGAGTCCCGGTACTGAGTAGAGGTTCCTTGTATTAGTAGAGTCCCGGTACTGAGTAGAGGTTCCTTGTATTAGTAGAGTCCCGGTACTGAGTAGAGGTTCCTTGTATTAGTAGAGTCCCGGTACTGAGTAGAGGTTCCCCGTATTAGTAGAGTCCAGGTACTGAGTAGAAGTTCCTTGTATTAGTAGAGTCCAGGTACTGAGTAGAAGTTCCTTGTATTAGTAGAGTCCAGGTACTGAGTAGAGGTTCCTTGTATTAGTAGAGTCCCGGTACTGAGTAGAGGTTCCTTGTATTAGTAGAGTCCCGGTACGGAGTAGAGGTTCCTTGTATTAGTAGAGTCCCGGTACGGAGTAGAGGTTCCTTGTATTAGTAGAGTCCCGGTACTGAGTAGAGGTTCCTTGTATTAGAAGGGTCCTGGTACTGAGTAGAGGTTCCCCGTATTAGTAGAGTCCAGGTACTGAGTAGAAGTTCCTTGTATTAGTAGAGTCCAGGTACTGAGTAGAAGTTCCTTGTATTAGTAGAGTCCAGGTACTGAGTAGAGGTTCCTTGTATTAGTAGAGTCCCGGTACTGAGTAGAGGTTCCTTGTATTAGTAGAGTCCCGGTACGGAGTAGAGGTTCCTTGTATTAGTAGAGTCCCGGTACGGAGTAGAGGTTCCTTGTATTAGTAGAGTCCCGGTACTGAGTAGAGGTTCCTTGTATTAGAAGGGTCCTGGTACTGAGTAGAGGTTCCTTGTATTAGTAGAGTCCCGGTACGGAGTAGAGGTTCCTTGTATTAGTAGAGTCCTGGTACTGAGTAGAGGTTCCCTGTATTAGTAGAGTCCTTGTGCTGATTTGAGGTTCCTTGTATTAGTAAAGTCCCGGTACTGAGTAGAGGTTCCTTGTATTAGAAGGGTCCTGGTACTGAGTAGAGGTTCCTTGTATTAGAAGGGTCCTGGTACTGAGTAGAGGTTCTTTGTATTAGTAGAGTCCCGGTACTGAGTAGAGGTTCCCCGTATTAGTAGAGTCCCGGTACTGAGTAGAGGTTCCTTGTATTAGAAGGGTCCTGGTACTGAGTAGAGGTTCCTTGTATTAGTAGAGTCCCGGTACTGAGTAGAGGTTCCTTGTATTAGTAGAGTCCCGGTACTGAGTAGAGGTTCCTTGTATTAGTAGAGTCCCGGTACTGAGTAGGGGTTCCTTGTATTAGAAGGGTCCTGGTACTGAGTAGAGGTTCCTTGTATTAGTAGAGTCCTGGTACTGAGTAGAGGTTCCCCGTATTAGTAGAGTCCCGGTACTGAGTAGAGGTTCCTTGTATTAGTAGAGTCCCGGTACTGAGTAGAGGTTCCTTGTATTTGTAGTCCCGGTACGGAGTAGAGGTTCCCCGTGTTAGTAAAGTTTCGGGAGGGCACCTACCACGGCTTGTGCTTCTGAAGTTCTGCTTTAGTTGACTTTTTTGAGGGAAGAGATGGCAGAGAAGACGGAATCCGGCTCATTTATGAGGATTTTATGTCACCTCTCTCGGATTTGGACGGCAGACGTTGGAGGCCGCCTCTCTCGAACACTGCGCCGGTGAAATTAGGAATCGCAATATGGTCTAGATTTCGGTAATTAAACATTTTTTTACTGTTTAGTATTCTGGCGATAGAGATAGTTTGGATGGAACTCAAACGGCAGTTCCATAAATCCCAGCCTTGCGCATGTAAGTTATTCATATTATGCTGGAACAATTACAGGAGCCTCAGAGCCGTACGCTGTGTATAGGAGGCAATGTATTGGGGAAGATAAATGAGCATATAAAAGGGATGTGACAGGAGAAATACAAAAAATTGTACTGGCAATTTATTTATTTTTGCCAACAGTGAGTGTCGGTGCGATGCCAGGGGTGACTACAGAATGAATAACAACGTTTTTTTTTACACTCTTTTTTACACGTTACATTGCATTCTACCTGAAGTGTACAGAAGGGGTAACAATGTCAGAATGAACAAGCTGCATGTAATCTAGTTCACATATTATTGGTACTCTTTGCTGGGATTACTTTGCTTGAAAGACTTTTGCTGCAGCCTCCCTCTTCTATCTACTGGACTGCATTGGACGGCCATGATGGATGACGGGTGTCAATGACAACCACTAGTACATTAATGACCCATCTCTTGCCTTGACATTTACAGGGAGTTTCAGTTCTGCTGATTTAAAGTGGGTTGTAAACCCTTACACAGGGCCAGGACGGGGGGGGGGGGGGGGTCAGGAGGGGCGGCTGCCCTGGGCACTGTGGTGTCATGTGAGGAGCTGGGGTGATTGGGGGGAGGAGATTTGTGTTGGGAAGGGGAATTTGGGGGGCAGCAGGAGGTAAGAATTGTTCTAGGAGGGCAAATTTGAGGAGGTGTGCTGGGAGTGGGATTTGTGTTGGGAGGGGGGATGGGTGGGGGAAGAAGTTTTGTGGTAGGAGGGGAGATTTGGGGGGTTTGTGTTAGAAAAGGTAATATGGTAGGGGGGATTTGTGCTGGGAGGGGAATTCTTTATTTGGGAGGAGGATTTGTGCTAGAAGGGGAATTCTTTATTTAGGAGGAGGATTTGTGCTAGGAGGGGAATTATTTTTTTGGGGGGAGGATTTGTGCTAGGAGGGGAATTCTTTTTTTGGGAGGGGGGTTTGTGCTAGGAGGGGATTTTTTGGGGGGAGGATTTGTGTTAGGAGGGGAATTCTTTTTTTAGGAGGAGGATTTGTGCTAGGAGGGGAATTCTTTATTTGGGAGGGGATTTTTTGGGGGGGAGGATTTGTGCTAGGAGGGGATTTTTTGGGGGGGAGGATTTGTGCTAGGAGGGGATTTTTTGGGGAGGAGGATTTGTGTTAGGAGGGGAATTCTTTTTCTGGGGGGAGGATTTGTGCTAGGAGGGGAATTCTTTTTCTGGGAGGAGGATTTGTGTTAGGAGGGGAATTCTTTTTCTAGGGGGAGGTGTTAGGAGGGGAATTCTTTTTTTTGGAGGAGGATTTGTGTTAGGAGGGAAATTCTTTATTTGGGAGGAGGATTTGTGTTAGGAGGGGAATTCTTTTTCTGGGAGGAGTATTTGTGCTAGGAGGGGAATTCTTTTTTTTGGAGGAGGATTTGTGTTAGGAGGGGAATTCTTTATTTGGGAGGAGGATTTGTGTTAGGAGGAGGATTCTTTTTTTGGGAGGAGGATTTGTGCTAGGAGGGGAATTCTTTATTTGGGAGGAGGATTTGTGTTAGGAGGGGGATTCTTTTTTTGGGAGGAGGATTTGTGTTAGGAGGGGAATTCTTTATTTGGGAGGAGGATTTGTGCTAGGAGGGAAATTCTTTATTTGGGAGGAGGATTTGTGTTAGGAGGGGGATTCTTTTTTGGGGAGGAGGATTTGTGTTAGGAGGGGAATTCTTTTTTTGGGAGGAGGATTTGTGTTAGGAGGGGAATTCTTTATTTGGGAGGAGGATTTGTGTTAGGAGGGTGATTCCTTTTTTTGGGAGGAGGATTTGTGTTAGGAGGGGAATTCTTTATTTGGGAGGAGGATTTGTGCTAGGAGGGGGATTCTTTTTTTGGGAGGAGGATTTGTGCTAGGAGGGGAATTCTTTATTTGGGAGGAGGATTTGTGCTAGGAGGGGGATTCTTTTTTTGGGAGGAGGATTTGTGCTAGGAGAGGAATTCTTTTTTCGGAGGAGGATTTGTGCTAGGAGGGGAATTCTTTATTTGGGAGGAGGATTTGTGCTAGGAGGGGGATTCTTTTTTTGGGAGGAGGATTTGTGCTAGGAGGGGAATTCTTTATTTGGGAGGAGGATTTGTGCTAGGAGGGGGATTCTTTTTTTGGGAGGAGGATTTGTGCTAGGAGAGGAATTCTTTTTTCGGAGGAGGATTTGTGTTAGGAGAGGAATTCTTTTTTAGGAGGAGGATTTGTGTTAGGAGGGGAATTCTTTATTTGGGAGGAGGATTTGTGTTAGGAGAGGAATTCTTTTTTAGGGGGAGGATTTGTGTTAGGAGGGGAATTCTTTATTTGGGAGGAGGATTCGTGTTAGGAGGGGGCTTCTTTTTCTGGGGGAGGATTTGTGCTAGGAGGGGAATTCTTTATTTGGGAGGAGGATTTGTGCTAGGAGGGGAATTCTTTATTTGGGAGGAGGATTTGTGCTAGGAGGGGATTTTTTGGGGGGGAGGATTTGTGCTAGGAGGGGAATTCTTTATTTGGGAGGAGGATTTGTGCTAGGAGGGGATTTTTTTGGGGGGAGGATTTGTGCTAGGAGGGGAATTCTTTTTCTAGGGGGAGAATTTGTGTTAGGAGGGGAATTCTTTTTTTTGGAGGAGGATTTGTGTTAGGAGGGGAATTCTTTATTTAGGAGGAGGATTTGTGCAAGGAGGGGAATTCTTTATTTAGGAGGAGGATTTGTGCTAGGAGGGGAATTCTTTATTTGGGAGGAGGATTTGTGTTAGGAGGGGAATTCTTTTTCTGGGAGGAGGATTTGTGCTAGGAGGGGAATTCTTTTTCTGGGAGGAGGATTTGTGCTAGGAGGGGAATTCTTTTTCTGGGGGGAGGATTTGTGCTAGGAGGGGAATTCTTTTTCTGGGAGGAGTATTTGTGCTAGGAGGGGAATTCTTTTTCTGCAGGGAGGATTTGTGCTAGGAGGGGAATTCTTTTTCTGGGAGGAGTATTTGTGCTAGGAGGGGAATTCTTTTTTTTGGAGGAGGATTTGTGTTAGGAGGGGGATTCTTTATTTGGGAGGAGGATTTGTGTTAAGAGGGGAATTCTTTATTTGGGAGGAGGATTTGTGTTAGGAGGGGAATTTTTTATTTGGGAGGAGGATTTGTGTTAGGAGGGGAATTCTTTTTTTGGGAGGAGGATTTGTGTTAGGAGGGGAATTCTTTTTTTGGGAGGAGGATTTGTGCTAGGAGGGGGATTCTTTTTTTGGGAGGAGGATTTGTGCTAGGAGGGGAATTCTTTTTTTGGGAGGAGGATTTGTGTTAGGAGGGGGATTCTTTTTTTGGGAGGAGGATTTGTGTTAGGAGGGGGATTCTTTTTTTGGGAGGAGGATTTGTGTTAGGAGGGGAATTCTTTATTTGGGAGGAGGATTTGTGTTAGGAGGGGGATTCTTTTTTTGGGAGGAGGATTTGTGTTAGGAGGGGAATTCTTTTTTTGGGAGGAGGATTTGTGTTAGGAGGGGAATTCTTTATTTGGGAGGAGGATTTGTGCTAGGAGGGGAATTCTTTTTCTGGGAGGAGTATTTGTGCTAGGAGGGGAATTCTTTTTCTGGGAGGAGTATTTGTGCTAGGAGGGGAATTCTTTTTTTTGTAGGAGGATTTGTGCTAGGAGGGGAATTCTTTATTTGGGAGGAGGATTTGTGTTAGGTGGGGAATTCTTTATTTGGGAGGAGGATTTGTGCTAGGAGGGGAATTCTTTTTTTGGGAGGAGGATTTGTGCTAGGAGGGGAATTCTTTATTTGGGAGGAGGATTTGTGTTAGGAGGGGGATTCTTTTTTTGGGAGGAGGATTTGTGTTAGGAGGGGAATTCTTTATTTGGGAGGAGGATTTGTGTTAGGAGGGGGATTCTTTTTTTGGGAGGAGGATTTGTGTTAGGAGGGGAATTCTTTTTTTGGGAGGAGGATTTGTGTTAGGAGGGGAATTCTTTATTTGGGAGGAGGATTTGTGCTAGGAGGGGAATTCTTTTTCTGGGAGGAGTATTTGTGCTAGGAGGGGAATTCTTTTTCTGGGAGGAGGATTTGTGCTAGGAGGGGAATTCTTTTTCTCTTTTTCTGGGGGAGGATTTGTGCTAGGAGGGGAATTCTTTTTCTGGGAGGAGTATTTGTGCTAGGAGGGGAATTCTTTTTCTCTTTTCCTGGGGGAGGATTTGTGCTAGGAGGGGAATTCTTTTGGGAGGAGGATTTGTGTTAGGAGGGGAATTCTTTTTCTGGGAGGAGGATTTGTGCTAGGAGAGGAAATCTTTTTTTGGGAGGAGGATTTGTGTTAGGAGGGGAATTCTTTTTTTGGGAGGAGGATTTGTGTTAGGAGGGGAATTCTTTTTTTGGGAGGAGGATTTGTGTTAGGGGGGGAATTCTTTATTTGTGAGGAGGATTTGTGCTAGGAGGGGGCTTCTTTTTTAGGGAGGAGGGTTTGTGCTAGTAGAGATTATTGGTGGGCATTTGTGCAAGGAAATTTAAAGGGGGGTGGGGTGATTTGTCCTAGAATGAGGGATTGTGGTAGGGGAATTTGTGCTGGGAAGGGGGAATTTAGAGTGGGGGGGGGGTGGATTTGTGCTCGAAGGAGATTTTTTTTTTTTGGTGGGTGGGGGGGGGGGGAATTGTACTGGGAGCCTATGTAGAATGAGAGCATTTGAGCTGGGGGTCAAATATTTGTTCTGGGGGAAGGATTTCAGCAGGGGGGAGGGTTTTTATAGTTAGAAGGAGGAATTTATGCTTGGGGGTAAGCATGCAGATAGATGTACATTTTTTTTTTGGGGGGGGGGGGGAGTTTTGCTGACACATATTGCTCATCAATTATGGGGGGGAGGGGATTAATTTGGCATGTTTGCCCTGGGCCCTAGATGACCTTGCCTTGTCCCGGCACTGCCCTTACTTATACCCAGTGCAGTGTCAGCCACAGGTGATACACAGAGATAAAAGAAATCCTCCTACACAAGTTGTACCCGATTATCTGCAGTTTTCTCTTCTCTACATCCCTCCAAAGTGCAGAATTTATACAGCTTCTCTGAGCTTTCAGAAAGCAGGGGGCGGAAAGCTGAAGTTACACTCTGAGGAGCTTATTGAGAACTGATTGGAGGAAAGGGACACGACCCCCCCCCCCCTTCACACAGCTCACAGGAACAGAGCTGAGGCTGTCAATCACAGGCTGTGTGCTGGAGCTCCTTCCCCTGTCACCTTTTTATCTCTTGGTGTCAGGAAAACACATGGAAAAGATGTCTCTTTAGCATCTTTTCAAGTCATATTAAAGGGATTAAATTGTTTGTAAACCTCAGACATGAAATATGAACAAAGCACATCCCTCTATAGTGTGTACTTGTCTCAATCCAGAGCACTAAGTGTCATTTCTGTCTGCTGCCTCCTTCCTCTGCTATCAGCATGAGTCACTTCTGACAGGTTTTCCTGACACCAAGAGTTAAAAAGGTGACAGAGGAGGGAGCTCCAGCACACAGCCCGTGATTGACAGCCTTGGCCCTGTTCCTGTGTGATGTGTGAAGGTGTGTGTGGGGGGAGGGGAGTTCCCTTCAACCAGCTCTCAGATCCCTCCTCACTGAGCTCTTCAGAGTGAAACTTCAACTAACCGCCCCCTTGCCTTGCTTTCTTAATTCGTTCAATTTGTTTATGGAATTTGTTTAATTTTATTCAACTTCGAATTGATTCGAATTTTCCAAATTCGGTCGAGTTGAGCTCAAGTCGACTAAATTCGGAAAAACTGAATCGATTCAAATTTGAATTCCATTCCAAATCGAACACAGCCTGTGATTGACAGCCTCAGCTCTGTTCCTGTGATTGACAGCCTTAGCTATGTGCTGTGTGAGGGGTGTTCCTTCCCTCCAATCAGGGGGGGGGGGGGTGTCCCTTCCCTCCAATCAGGGGGGGGTGTCCCTTCCCTCCAATCAGGGGGGGGGGGGTGTCCCTTCCCTCCAATCAGGGGGGGGGGGGTGTCCCTTCCCTCCAATCAGCTCTCACTGAGCTCTGCAGGGTGTAACTTCAGCTCCCCTCCCCCTGCTTTCTGAAAGTTCAGACAAGCTGTATAAATTCTGGACTTTGAACGACTGTAGAGAAGAGAAGACTGCAAATAAACAGATACACCTTATGTACCAAGAGCTAAAAAAGGTGACAGGGGGGTAAGCTCCAACACACAACCTGTGATTGACAGCCTCAGCTCTGTTTATGTGTGCTATTTTAAAAGCGGGGGGGGGGGGTGTCTCTTTCCTCCAATCAGCTCTCCTCACTGAGCTCTGCTTTGGTGACAGGAGAGGAAGCTCCAACACACAGCCTGTGATTGACAGCGTCAGCTCCGTTCCTGTGTACTGTGTGAAGGGGAGGGAGGGGGGTGTATCCTTTCCCTTCAATCAGCTCTCACTGAGCTCTGCAGAGTGAAACTTCAGCTCCGCACCCCCTTCTTTCTGAAAGCTCGGGCAAGCTGTATAAATTCTGGACTTTTAACCAATATAGAGAAGAGAATACTGCAGATAAAGAGGTACAATTTGTGTACCAAATGCTAAAACGGTCACAGGGGAGGGAGCTCCAACACACAGCCTGTGATTGACAGCTTCAGCTCTGTTCCTGTGTGCTGTTTGAAGGGGGGGTGTGTCTCTTCCCTCCAATCAGCTCTCCTCACTGAGCTCTGCTCTGGTGACAGGGGAGGGAGCTCCAACACACAGCCTGTGATTGACAGCCTCAGCTCTGTTCCTGTGTACTGTGTGAAGGGGAGGGGGAGGTGTTGTCTCTTCCCTCCAATCAGCTCCCCTCACTGAGCTCTGCAGTATGTAACTTCAGCTCCCTGCCCCCTGCTTTCTGAAATCTCAGACAAGCTGTATAAATTCTGGACTGTAGGGAAGAGAAGACTGCAGATAGACAGGTACAACTCCAGTAGGATAATTGGTTCCATTTCTGTGTATCACCCGGGGCCAGTCACTTCACTGGGAATATGGAAGGGTTTTCAGCCACTTTAACTGCAGCAGATAAAAGTAAAGCCACAGACACGTGCCGTGCTTTCTGGCAGGAGCGCCCGGATCCCCGGACTGGTGGAGTGGGGCTCCCAATCTCTTGGTGGAGGTCTCAGCTGTATCTTTGTATCTACACATCCCTTGCCGCACATAGGATCCGCTTGGGCTCTATTTCCTACCCACAATGCACTGCAGTGAAAGCTGCACTAATCTTCAGCAGCTCCTTAATTGGACTCATGCAATTAGTGTTTACGTCTTACGGCCTAATTTGTTTTGTGACAATAAGACAGATCGCGGAGGAAACTCAGGCTTCTTGGAAACGATTTGATGACGGGATCTGCTTCTCAGAAGGAGACACCAGACGCCTTTCCCCCGGCCGCATTCCTGGAGATCCCGGCGACGGAGCTGCAGATTTACTTGATTTATCTGGACTGCAATGTAGATTGTAATGACTTATTTCCCATCTATAGGTTGAACACCCGGATCGGCACCATCAGCACAACGACCCGTCTATACATTTCACACTCTCCGCTTTTTTTTATTGCACGTCGGCTACTTAT
This sequence comes from Lithobates clamitans, assembly GCA_037952925.1. Taxonomy (NCBI): domain Eukaryota; kingdom Metazoa; phylum Chordata; class Amphibia; order Anura; family Ranidae; genus Lithobates; species Lithobates clamitans. Next base: position 126,238 of record JBBGZY010002111.1, read on the forward strand.
TTCTGGAAGTCAATTTCCAGGCGTGAAAACTTCCATCTAATTATGTTCCTCGATAATCTCAAAAAGAATATAAATCTGCTTTGTGGGCGCCAAATGTCTTTGCAAGCCGAGATATTATGTTGTAAAAGTGGCAGCGGCATCACCACTGTGCTGTACATACACTATATTTCCAAAAGTATTGGGACGCCTGCCTTTCCACCCACGTGAACTTTAATGGCATCCCAGTTTTAAGCTGGATACACACTGTACAATTTTCTTTTGATTTACCAAAACCATAGAATATGAGGTCAAACCTAAACACTTACAATTTGTATGCAATCAGGTAGGCCCCTCCACTATGGAGTTGAAGGTAAATCGAAAGGAAATCGAACAACAAAAGTTGTATAGTGTGTATCCAGCTTTTAGTCCGTAGGGTTCAATATTGATTTGGCCCACCCTTTGCGGCTATAACAGCTTCAACTCTTCTAAGAAGGCCATCCACAAGGTTTAGGAGTGTGTCTATGGGAATGTTTGACCATTTTTCCAGAAGAGCATTTGTGAGGTCAGGCACTGATGTGGATGAGAAGACCTGGCTCGCAGTCATCCAAAAGGTGTTCTATCAGGTTAAGGCCAGTCAAGTTCCTCCACCCCAAACTCGCTCATCCATGTCTTTATGGACCTTGCTTTGTGCACTAATGTGCAGTCATGTTGGAACAGGAAGGGGCCATCCCCAAACTGTTCCTACAAAGTTGGGAGCATGAAATTGTCCAAAATGTCTTGGTATGCTGACGCCTTAAGGGTTCCCTTCACTGGAACTAATGGGCCAAGCCCAACCCCTGAAAAACAACCCCACACCATAATCCCCCCTCCACCAAATGATATGGACCAGTGCACAAAGGTGTTCTATCGGGTTGAGGTTAGGACTCTGTTAAGGCCAGTCAGGTTCCTCCACCACAAATTCGCTCATCCATGTCTTTATGGACCTTGCTTTGTGCACTGGTGGGCAGTCATGTTGGAACAGGAAGGGGCCATCCCCAAACTGTTCCCACAAAGTTGGGAGCATGAAATTGTCCAAAATGTCTTGGTATGCCGATGCCTTAAAGTGGAAGTAAACCCGCCTATCGTTTTCAACCAGGGAAGCTGCCATCTTGGCCTCTGTTTAATCTTCAATGGCCATGGTGCTGCACATGTGATCAGTTATGATACCAGCTATTGGATGGTTTGACAGCTTGGTTGAGAGCACAACCAATGTAACACTGTTAAATCGATGCGTTTACTTCCGCTTTAAGAGTTCCCTTCACTGGAACTAAGGGGCCAAGCCCAACTCCTGAAAAACAACCCCACACCATAATCCCCCCTCCACCAAATGATTTGGACCAGGGATCCTTACCCCCTTGCTGCCCTCAAAATTTCCACACTCAACACCAATTCCCTCCCCCCAATAACTTTATGATACCCCCCATCTCACATGATATCACAGTTCCTAGGAAAACCGTTCCTCCTGCCCACCCCTTGTCCTTGCCCTCGCCTTGATTATAATATATTCAAATATTTATGTACAGTGAGGGAAAAAGTATTTGATCCCCTGCTGATTTGGTACATTTTCCTACTGACAAACAAATGATTAATCTATAATTTTAATGGTAGGTTCATTTTAACAGTGAGAGACAGAATAACATCAAATAAATCCAGAAAAAACGCATTTCAAAGAAGTTATAAAATGATTTGCATTTTAATGAGTGAAATACGTATTTGATCCCCTTATCAATCAGCAAGATTTCTGGCTCCCAGGTGTCTTCTATACAGGCAATGAGCTGAGATTAGGAGCACTCTCCTAAAGGGAGTGCTCCTAATCTCAGCTTGTTACCTGTGTAAAAGACACCTATCCACAGAAGCAATCAGATTCCAATCTCTCCACCATGGTCAAGACCAAGGAGCTGTCCAAGGATGTCAGGGACAAGATTGCAGACCTACACAAGGCTGGAACGGGCTACAAGACCATCACCAAGCAGCTTGGTGAGAGGGTGACAACAGTTGGTGCGATTATTCGCAAATGCAAGAAACACAAATTAACTGTCAGTCTCCCTCGGTTTGGGGCTCCATACAAGATCTCACCTCATGGAGTTTCAATGATCATGAGAACGGTGAGGAATCAGCCCAGAACTACACAGGAGAATCTTGTCAATGATCTCAAGGCAGCTGGGACCATAGTCACCAAGAAAGCAATTGGTAACACACTACGCCATGAAGGACTGAAATTCTGCAGCACCCGCAAGGTTCCCCTGCTCAAGAAAGCACTTGAACAGGTCCGCTTGAAGTTTGCTAATTAACATCTGAATGATTCAGAGGAGAACTGAGGTGTTGTGGTCATATGAGACCAAAATGAAGCTCTTTGGCATCAACTCAAATCTGTTTGGAGGAATGCTGCCTATGACCCCAAGAACACCATCCCCACCATCAAACATGGAGATGGAAACATAATGCTTTGGGTGGGGGTGTTTTTCTGCTAAGGACAACTTCACCGCATCAAAGGGACGATGGACAGAGCCATGTGCCATCAAATCTTGGGTGAGAACCTCCTTCCCTCAGCCAGGGCTTTGAAAATGGGTCGTGGATGGGCGTTCCAGCATGACAATGACCCAAAACACACAGCCAAGGCAACAAAGGAGTGGCCAGTCTCCAGACCCTAATCCCATAGAAAATGTGTGAAAGGAGCTGAAGGTTCGAGTTACCAAACATCAGCCTCGAAACCTTAATGACTTAGAGAGGATCTGCAAAGAGGAGTGGGACAAAACCCCCTCTGAGATGTGTGCAAACCTGGTGGCCAACTACAAGAAACGTCTGACCACCGTGATTGCCAACAAGGGTTTTGCCACCAAGTACTAAGTCATGCTTTTTCGAAGGAGCCAAATACTTATTTCACTCATTAAAATGCAAATCAATGTATAACTTTTTTTGAAATGCATTTTTCTGGATATTTGTGTTGTTACTCTGTCTCTCACTGTTAAAATAAAACTACAATTAAAATTATAGACTGAGCATTTCTTTGTCAGTGGGCAAACGTACAAAATCAGCAGGGGAATCAAATACTGTATAATATACTGTAATTCATATAATAATTATAAAATATAATATAATAATTACCACTGAATGTTATAACTAATATTTAATAATAATTCATAAAAAGTGACTGTAGCTTGAAAGAGTACTTCTAAATGGTTTCTATACATTTTGCTTCATATCCAACAGATTCACCTTAAAATAATCATCATCAGCTTTCCAAAATAAAGCCTTTCTCCATTTTATTTTCCCAAGAAATGCCAGAAAATGTTTTGCACTTATTTTAGCTACAAGCCTGCAGTCACCGTTGGGATTTTTGACTTTCTCCCCTGTGGCTAATTCTAAGAAGACACGGAGCAGGAAGTGATATATTCATTATGTAATTGCAGCTTGTTAGCCTACAGTACAATTACAGTACCTGCCCGGGGTCAACAAAAAGTCAGCAGCTCCTGCTTCGGTGACTAGGAAACACCCCCCCCCTGCATTGGCTCATTATAATGCATGCCAGGATAGCGCTGTAGGTAATAAGCTAGATAACACTTCATTATTAGTGACATTATGGAATAAGCCGAGTGACATTTTTAAAGCTTGCCATGAAGTGGGAACACGGCGCCATTGGCAATGAGCATACATATTTTTGTTAATATGCCACAGTTATTCAATGCGGGTATCAGCGAGGAAACGTCTACCCTGGCACCGAGGAATAGCAGCAGCTTTGCTGTTCCATTTGCTAACAGCCTGATGTACAGTTACTGAATTCTCCAGCTAATTGCCGCCTTCAATAAAATGCGACCGCGTGGCCGGTAATTAAGTCAAAAGGGAGTTGGCGTCTCGCCATGGATTTTCTGTAGAAAAAAAAAATATATAAAATTGTTTGATGAACTTCTAGCTATGCGCACATGTCTGCTATGAGCAGTAATAGCCCTGACGGAATTATGCTTATCCTTTCCCTGCCAGATATCAAGTCAGAGCAAGAAAATAATGGGAATGTGGGGATCTAGTGTTAGGAATAATACAGGTGGGACCAGTAAAGAAGAGCAAACCAATTGTGCAGGTGAGTTATGTAGCAGCAGCCAATGGGGTCCCCGTTTTTAAAACCACAAGAGATTGCACAGCAAAAAAATCCCCCCATTTTAACTAATTAAGGCTCCTTTCACTCTTGTGCGACCTGAAAGTTGCGAGATTTTGATGCGTGACTTTGACACGACTTAAAGCAATGCCTGTGTAATCTTGAGGTCTATGCACAAAAAGTAGTGCAAGAGCAACTTTTTCTTACTGCGGTTTGGTGGTGAATTTTCTGGATGCGTTAACAATTAATGGCACCCACGCAAGTCAAGCAAGGTCAGCGTGTTTCCGTATGGTGCGGGAAGCGTGCACGGAAATGCGCCTTTCCTGCACCGTGTTTTGGTTTGTATGGGCCATTAGTCAGATAAATTTACAGCCAACAGATGGCACTCTAGCTCCTTTTTACACTGTTGTGTTTTAGAAAAAAAAAAAAGATAGTTTACAGAGATCAATAGCTCAAGTTCCAATTTACACACACTAATGTCCCCTCCCCTCCCTGCTACTCTTAAAGGGGCCATATGGAGTTTCAATCAGAGAGAGACAGTCTGCTGTTCCTTCCTATATATCACTAATTTAAAAAAAGTATAAATGCAAAAGAAGCAAAGCAAGATAACACAGACCGTTATAGTAATAGAAACTCCCTGTGTATTATCAGAGTTTACATTGTAATATTTACCTGAAAATAATTTTAATGTACCTGGAACATTGACTGATTGGAAGATTGGCCCTCTGTTGTCTGTAGCCCTGGTGTGGTAGAGCCCTGCTAAGCAGCTGCTAGGGTTACTTTAATAAACCCAAAGAGACCTTTTCATTTGCAATACTTCTAAGTGTAATAGACAGAAGAGGGCAGACATGTAAAGTGCAGTCACTGTACAGTACTATGAAGTAGGAATCCCAGCCTACCTATGTAATGAGCAAAAATGGCTGCTCGGGTGTTTATAATTGTATACAAACTATATCGTAATGTATCATTTTTAAATCATTATCACACATTGATACGTTTATTTACATTCATCTCATCACATTTACATCTATCATCTGAAAATGTTTAAAAAAAAGCAGGCCGCACGGTCTCTCTAATACCTCGCAGGCCTCAAACCTGCGCCACTTGGGAGCGTCTCCCCCATGCAGGCCACGTTCCTGCCAGCACAGATATGCATTCCGTATGCCGATTCTGCTCCTTTCATCTTTGCTGGCTGCATTTAAATAAACGTTGACAATGATAATAATAACAACTTGCGACGAGCCCGAGAAAAATAAATAAATAAACATCGGCCTAGGCTGATGAAAAGCGTTGGATGCTTCCCATTGCTCCGGACCAGCTGGAGCGCTGGCGAAAGCCCAAGGCGAAGCGCGCCGAAGAATGCAGAGCAGAGATCCAGGAGCACCGGAGGGGGAGGGGTATGCTTCTTCCAGAAAACACAAAGCCATCTGTGTCCGTACTCTGCAACCCGGGACTTCTACACAGATTATCCATCTATCTATGGAAATTGTATACAAAGTATATCCTAACTAAAAATTATAATAATTATTACATATTGATGAGATCATCAACATTCATTTCTATCTATCTATCTATCTATCTATCTATCTATCTATCTATCTATCTATCTATCTATCTATCTATCTATCTATCTATCTATCTATCTATCTATCTATTCCTTCCTCCTTGGTCTCTGTTGTCCTTTCTTCTCTTTTCTATCTATCTTTAACTCTCTATCTATTTTATCACATAATACCATCCTTCCTTTCTTCTATTCCCTCTTCCTTTCTTCTTCCTTAATTCTTATTTCCTTCTTACTTATCTCCATCTCTGTTGTCTTTTTATCATCTTTAAATGAGACTCTATTTTTTCCAGCTATCTGTCCATCTTTTTTTTATCATGTCATATCTTCCTTCCTTCCTTCCTTCCTTCCTTCCTTCCTTCCTTCCTTCCTTCCTTCCTTCCTTCCTTCCTTCCTTCCTTCCTTCCTTCCTTCCTTCCTTCCTTCCTTCCTTCCTTTCCCCCTCCTACTTTTCTTCCCTTCCTTCCTTACTTGTAAGCAATGGTCTTCCTTCCATCCTTCCTTCTTTTCCCCCTCCTACCTGCATTCCTTCCTTCCTTACTTGTAATCAATGGTCTTCCTTCCTTCCTTCCTTCCTTCCTTCCTTCCTTCCTTCCTTCCTTCCTTCCTTCCTTCCTTCCTTCCTTCCTTCCTTCCTTCCTTCCTTCTTTCTTTTCTTCCTTCCTTTCTTTCCCCCTCCTTCTTTTCTTACCTTCCTTCCTTCAATGGTCTTCCTTCCATCCTTCCTTCCTTTCCCCCTCCTACCTGCATTTCCTTCCTTCATTACTTGTAATCAATGGTCTTCCTTCCATCCTTCCTACTTCCTTCCCCCCCCCCCCTCTAATTTCCTTCCCATCCTTACTTACTTGTAATCAAAGGTTTCCCTTTCTTCCTTCCTTACTTGTAATCAAAGGTTTCCCTTTCTTCCTTCCTTACTTGTAATCAAAGGTTTCCCTTTCTTCCTTCCTTCCTTGTAATTAAAGGTCCCTCCCTTCCTTCCTTCCTTCCTTCCATCCTTCCTTCCTTCCTTTCCCCCTCCTACTTTTCTTCCCTTCCTTCCTTAGTTGTAATCAATGGTCTTCCTTCCACCCTTCCTTCCTTTCCCCATCTACTTTCCTTCCTTCCTTGTAATCAATGGTCTTCCTTCCTTCCACCATTTCCTGCCCTACCTGCCTTTCCTTCCTTCCTTACTTGAAATCAAGGGTCTTCCTTCCTTCCTTCCTTCCTTCTCCCTCCTACTTTCCTAGCCTATCCTTTCCAGTATTTCTTTCTTCCTTCCCTTCATTCTTCCTTCCAATTCTGTTGATTTTTATTTCTATTAAAGTGGATATAAACCCTCACATATACCCAGGGAAGTGAAAAGCCTCAGATGATACACAAAGATGAAACAAATCTCCCTACATAAGTTGTACATGTATTTCTGCTGTCTTCAGCTTTATATATCCTTTAGAAAGTGTTCTTCCTGTTAAAGTTTTTCTCTGCTTGGTTAGCACTGGGAGTGGATTATTGGCATACAGCCAAGACAGCTGATTGGAGGAAAGGTACACACCCCCTGTCCTGATAGGTAAAGGAAGAAAGGAATGTGCACAGCGCTGCTCTTAGACCGCAAGCTGGCTGCTAATCTATTTATATCAACCTCCCCCGACACACATTTCTATCTCTCGTCTCGGAGAACGTGTGAGAAGTTATCAGGCTGATAACAGAACTACAGAGCAAGAGACCCGCTATGGGACTCTGAAGAACGATAACAAAACACTGCAGATATACAGTATCTCACAAAAGTGAGTACACCCCTCACATTTTTGTAAATATTTTATTCTATCTTTTCATGTGACAACACTGAAGAAATGACACTTTGCTACAATGTAAAGTAGTGAGTGTACAGCTTGTATAACAGTGTAAATTTTCTGTCCCCTCAAAATAACTCAACACACAGCCAATAATGTCTAAACCGCTGGCAACAAAAGTGAGTACACCCCTAAGTGAAAATGTCCAAACTGTTCCCAATTAGCCATTTTCCCTCCCCGGTGTCATGTGACCCGTTAGTGTTACAAGGTCTCAGGTGTGAATGGGGAGCAGGTGTGTTAAATTTGGTGTTATCGCTCTCACTCTCTCATACTGGTCACTGGAAGTTCAACATGGCACCTCATGGCAAAGAACTCCCTTAGGATCTGAAAAAAAAGAATTGTTGCTCTACATAAAGATGGCCTAAGCTATAAGAAGATTGCCAAGACCCTGAAAGCTGCAGCATGGTGGCCAAGACCATACAGAGGTTTAACAGGACAGGTTCCACTCAGAACAGGCCTCGCCATGGTCGACCAAAGAAGTTGAGTGCACGTGGTCAGCATCATATCCAGAGGTTGTCTTTGGGAAATAAATGTATGAGGGCTGCCAGCATTGCTGCAGAGGTTGAAGGGGTGGGGGGTCAGCATGTCAGTGCTCAGACCATACGCCGCACACTGCATCAAATTGGTCTGCATGGCTGTCATCCCAGAAGGAAGCCTCTTCCTGGAACCATGGTACTGTGGTCTGATGAGACCAAAATAAACTTATTTGGTTCAGATGGTGTCAAGCGTGTGCGGCGGCAACCAGGTGAGGAGTAAAAAGACAAGTGTGTCTTGCCTACAGTCAAGCATGGTGGTGGGAGTGTCATGGTCTGGGGCTACATGAGTGCTGCCGGCACTGGGGGGCTACAGTTCATTGAGGGAACCATGAATGCCAACATGTACTGTGACATAGTGAAGCAGAGCATGATCCCCTCCCTTCGCAGACTGGGACGCAGGGCAGTATTCCAACATGATAATGACCCCAAACACACCTCCAGGAACACCGCTGCCTTGCTAAAGAAGCTGAGGGTAAAGGTGATGGACTGGCCAAGCATGTCTCCAGACCTAAACCCTATTGATCATCTGTGGAGCATCCTCAAATGGAAGGTGTAGGAGCGCAAGGTCTCTAATATCCGCCAGCTCTGTGATGTTGTCATGGAGGAGTGGAAGAGTGGCAACCTGTGAAGCTCTGGTGAACTCCATGCCTAAAAGGGTTAAGGAAGTGCTGGAAAATAATGGAGGCCACACAAAATATTGACACTTTGGGCCCCATTTGGACATTTTCACTTAGGGGTGTACTCACTTTTGTTGCCAGCGGTTTAGACATTAATGGCTGTGTGTTGAGTTATTTTGAGGGGACAGCAAATTTACACTGTTATACAAGCTGTACACTCACTACTTTACATTGTAGCAAAGTGTCATTTCTTCAGTGTTGTCACATGAAAAGATAGAAGAAAATATTTACAAAAATGTGAGGGGTGTACTTACTTTTGTAAGATACTGTATGTGCCTGTCTTTTCATGAATCGGGTTTACATCCACTTTAAGCTGGCCATACCTCATACAATATTCTTTTTCAATTTCCTTTAGATTTATCTTCAACTATGTAGTACAACGGTCTATCTGATTGCATAGAAATTTAGAGTGTTGAGGTTTGACCTCATATGCTATGGTCTTGGTGAATCTAAAGGAAAATTGAGCAAGAAAGTTGCAGCCTTTGTATGTGTTGTTGATGAGATCATCAACATTCTTTTCTATCTATCTATCTATCTATCTATCTATCTATCTATCTATCTATCTATCTATCTATCTATCTATCTATCTATCTATCTATCTATCTATCTATCTATCTATCTATCTATCTATCTATCATCTGTGAAGCTCTGTGCAGTGTCTGTTGAGCTTTTCCGTCTTCTACACACTCTCCCCCCTCATTTCTCTCCCCCTTCCCCACTTTCTCTCTCTCTCTCTTCTCTCTCTCTCTCTCTCTCTCTCTCTCTCTCTCTCTCTCTCTCTCTCTCTCTCTTTCTCTCTGTCTCTCTCTCCAGTTTAATAAACTAATGAAACTCATTTGTAAGTTTTGGGCCAGATTTAAAGGGAATAATTTGCAAGTCAATATAATGATCTTCCTTGGGATGATTTAAACCCACCATCAAGAAAAATAAAAATAATTTACTTACTCGCTTTCTATTGTAATGCCTAATGCATCTAACATTTTCCCATTAGCCATGATTAATTCCTTCCTCTACTCATTAATTAAGATCAATAGCTTGCCCCATCATTGCAGGGTATAGTTACGACATGCAAAATCCTGACTGATGTTTATGGCTGAAATAACATCTGCATCTCCCATACAAAATGAAAAACAACATGTAGCTGGCAAGATACTTCACAGAGGCCCCCAGTTTAACTATTTGCAATTAAAATACAGCTTGCACTTAAGGCTTCGTGCACATGGACGTCTAGAGGCTACGAAGTCCTCTAGTGTAGAATTTCCAATGTCTTCCCATTTCCAGGGAGCCACAAGTGCTGCATAAACCTGCACATACAACTGAATAGAAGTACCCAGCTGTACTTGTATTGTGCATGCGTGTACACTGGCACCTTCACGTGTGGGGAAACACACTGTATGCACATGCATGGGTATTGGTGTTTACAAGAGTATGAATGTGTACAGCTATTCACTTGTATGGGCGGCTGTATGCACCACCTAGGGCTCCCCGGATGCCAGAGAGCACCAAAGATTTTACATTAGAAGACTTTGCAGTCTTTAGACTTCCATATGCATGACCCCCTCGGCCCAAAGGAAGTTGTTTCTCAAATTTAAAGACTTCTCTTGTGCTGCTTCCTTCCTTTGGAACACTTTTTTATATAATACTCATAAGCAAAGTAATATTTCGCTAAACCAGACCTTTGTCCAAAGCTCTTTTAAATATTAAAGAGGGTCTGTCAATCTCTAAAAATATTTTACCCACAGTACACTGGAAAAGAATGGCCTTCAAACTCACCTCTAGTTCCAATGATCCATCGGTATCTACAGCAATCAAGACTTTCAGAGATGCCTCTCCCCCCTCTGTGCAACGTGGTTCCATCATCCAATGCCTACCTTGCTGCTGAGTCCTGTATTGATGTAGAGGTTAGAAGAAGGAGCCAAAACCTGAAATGGGAAGTACAGGAATCTGACACTCCAAGAAGTGTCAAATACCGAAGACACTGGTGGCCTTCAAAATCACCTCTCCAGTTCCAGTGATCCATCAATATCTTCAGCATTCAAGACTTTAAACAGTGCCAGATGCCCATTCCCCTCTGTGCAATGTGGTTCCATCTTCCAACGCCTACCTTACTCCTAAGTCCTGAAGTGATGTAGAGGACAGACAAAGGAAGCAAAACATGAGCTGGGGGACACAGGAATCTGACACTCCCGGAAGTGTCAAATGCCAAAGACACTGGAAAAGACTGGTCATCAAAATCACCTCTCCAATTTATATGCTCCAGTAATATCTTCTGCATTAAAGACTTCCAGCAGTGCCCAATGTCTCTTCCTGTCCATGCAATGTGGTTCCTTCCTCCAATGCCTACCTTACTGCTGAGTCCTGTAGCGATGCATAGGTCAGAGGAATGAATCATGGTCTGAGATGAGAGGGAAAGCATCCAACACTGCTGGAAGTGTTGAATACTGAAGACACTGGAAGTAATGACCATCAAACTCACATCTCCAGTTCCAGTGCTTCATCAGTATCTTCAGCATTCAAGACATTACCAGATGCCTCATCACCTCCATGCAATGTGATTCCATCCTCCAACACCTACCTTACCGCTGAGCCCTGCAGTGATGTAGAGGTGAAAGGAAGGAACCACAATCTGAGATTGGGGGGGGGGGGAGGGACAGGCATCCGACAGTCCTGGATGTGTCCAATGCTGAAGACACTGGAAAGAATGACTATCAAGCTCACCTCTCCTGTTCTAGTGTTCCATCAGTATCTTTAGATTTCAAGACATCTAGCAGTACCAGATGCCTCTTCCCATCTGTGCAATGCCTATCTGACTGCTGAGCCCTGTAGTGATGTAGAGGTCAGAGGAATCAACCACAGTCTGAGATGGGGGGGGGGGGGGGCAGGCATCCAACACACCTGGAAGTGTAGAATGCTGAAGACACTGGAAAGAATGGCCATCCAACTCACCTCTCCAGTTCCAGTGCTCCATAAATATATTATGTATTCAAGACTTCTATCAGTGCCAGATGCCGTTTCCTCTATGAGCAATGTGGTTCCATTTCCTCCAACACCTACCTCACTGCTAAGTCCTGTAGTAATGTAGAGGTCAGTAAAAGGAACCACAGTCTGAGATGGGGTGGACAGGCATCCAACACTCCTAGAAGTGTTGAATGCCGAAGATACCGGAATAGAATGGCCAACAAATTCACCTGTCTAGTTCTAGTACGCAGTACATCAGGTACAGGTATCCAAAACTCCTGTTGAATGCTGAAGATACTGATGAAGGCTGCAGCACTGTAATTGAGGGGATATAGCAGACACGGGCCACCAGAGAGGTGAGTATAATACCTCTTCTATTGCAGGGTACTGTGCATGCATTTAAGGCCTATGTCACCAGCACGTCTCGTTGATCATGCAAGCATCATTTTTTTTTTTATTCCTGCATAATCACATATGTGATTATGCACAAATAATGTGTTTTCTATTGAATATGGATATTGGACCATTGGTTGTTTACCACCCAGTTCAAAAGGTCCAATACCAGTTTGGTGTGCAAAAAAGATATGCCAAGGTTTTAGACACATAGGGAGATTATTACCTTACTAAACCAAAGAATTCTCTTGAGCAGCTGCTTTTCTATGGATATGTTTTCCATATTACCTTTTAGTTTTCGAGAATGATAGCTCACTACCTCTGAGGCTCCTCAACAATGTGCTACTACATTGAATTGTATCTCTTTCTGCGGTCAGATGTCACTCTAATCCTCCAGGTCACATGTTCAAAAGAAATTATTTGAAAAACAAAACCCTAAAATACCTCTTCCTGTTGGAAAGCTGCTACAGATACAGTATGACTCCTACCAGCCAAGTATTTGCTTGATACATGGTTGAACCCTTCTTGTTTTGTTGGAAATTTGGATGAGCCGAACGAACCTGAGTTTGAACATTACTGAAGTTCAGGTGCCAAATCGAAACCCTATTTAAGTCAATGGGAGGCGAATGTTAAAAACTCCATGCCATTCTTTATTTTTTGCATGAGGTCCACTCTAGAATTTAAATCACACGTGAAGGACCTGGTATAAATGATGGGAGGAATCCCACACCGTTTTTTTAAAATTATTTTTCTAAACTATCTCTGGCTACTTTACATTAACAGCCAGTAAATTAATGGAGCCGGTGATGTCACTGGTTGCTAAGGACACAGCAGATGCCAACAACCATTTCTCCCTTAACAACCATTGATAGCAGAAGAAGAACGCTATGTTATACAGTAGCAGGAAAAAAAACAGGTGCTATATTATTATTATTATTATTATTATACAGGATTTATATAGCGCCAACAGTTTATGCAGCTCTTTACAACTTGAGGGTAGACAGCACAAACACAATACACTTTAATACAGTAGGAATCTGAGGGCCCTACTCCTTAGAGCTTGCAATCTAAGAGGGAAGGTTAAGGGATACAAGAGGTAATAACAGAGGGGAATGTGCTGATGGAGAAGATAAATGTACAGTTGTTAGGTGGGGCAGATAGGCTTCTCTGAAGAGAAGATTTTTCAGGGATCGTCTGAAAGTGGATAAAGTAGGAAAAAATCGAACAGATTGGGGTAAAGCATTCCAGAGCATAGTAGTGGCTCTGGAGAAGTCCTGAAGGCGAGCATGGGATGAGGTAACAAGGGGGTTTGAGAGCAGGAGGTCTTAGGAGGAGCGACGGGAAAGATTAGGTTGGTATTTTGAGACTAGGTTAGTAATGTATCTGGGGGCCATGTTGTGGGTGGCTTTGTAAGTTATAGTTAGTATCTTGAATTTAATTTGTTGGCTGAATGGCAGCCAATGGAGGGATTGGCAGAGGGGTATAGAAGATGCTGAGCGGTTTGTGAGTTGGATGAGCCTAGCAGCAGCATGACTGAAGTGGGGATAGCCTATTTAGAGGTAAGCCAATGAGGAGGGAGTTGTAGTAGGTGAGAGATGATCAGGGAGTGGATTAGAAGCTCTGTGATGACATTGGTTAGGAAGGGGCCTATCTTGGAGATGTTGCGGAGGTTGAGGCGGCAAATTTTGGATAGCGATAGTATGTGGGGCCGAAAGGTCAGTTCAGAATCCAGGATTACACCTAGGACCTTGACGTGGGGGGACAAGTTGATAGTTGAGCTGTTGATATTGACAGAGAAATCAGGGGAAGTGGCACCTGGGGGAGGAAATATCATGAGCTCGGTTTTGGATAGGTTGAGTTTGAGGAAATGATGTGACATCCAGGCTCATATATATGCTAGTAAGTTGGTGATGCGTGAGGAGACAGATGGAGAGAGCTGGGGGTGGAGGGATAGATTTGGGTGTCATCAACGTAGAGATGATATTGAAAGCCATGGGAGCCAATCAATAGACCCAAGGAGGTGGTGTAGATTGAGAAAATGAGAGGTCAAAGAACAGAACCTTGGGGGACCCCAACAGAGAAAGGAAGAGGTGAGGAGGAAGTAGAGTTTTAAGTGACACCGAAGGAGCGGTGGGATAGGTAGGATGAGAACCAGCGAAGAGTACAGTCACGGAGACCAAAATAGTGGAGTTTATTGAGGAGGAGGGGGTGGTCCACTATGTCAGAGGCAGCAGAGAGATCCAAGAGAAGTAGTACAGAATAGTGTCTGCTGGTTTTAGCCGTTAGTAGGTCATTTGAGAGTTTAAGGAGAGCAGTTTCCGTGGAGTGTTCAGGGCAAAATCCGGACTGAAGGGAATAAAGAATTTTGTTCATGGTCAGATGGTCACTCAGTCGGTTGTAGATCAGTCTTTCAAGAAGTTTGGAGGAGAAGGCGAGTAAGGAGATGGGACGTAGGTTGTTAAGATTGGTGGGGACCAGTGAGGGCTTATTAAGTATGGGGGTTACTAGTGCATGTTTTAGAGAGTTTGGGAAGATGCCATAAGAGAGGGAGAGGTTGAAAATGTGAGTTAGAGTGTAGAATCGAGTCAGAGAGTGAGCATGGCATTTGCGAGGGAGCAGGATCCAGGGGGCAGGTGGTTAATGAGAGTTAGATAAAAGTTTAGCAACCTCGTTAATGCTAGCAGGGTTGAATGAGGGAAGTAATGATTGTATCTGTGGACATGGAGTGTTGCGTAGGGGAGGTTTCTGCGTGTTGGAGATCCCCTCATGAATTGTATCAATCTGATTTTTGAAGTGATAGGTGATCTTCTGGGAAGTAAGTGAGTTAGAGGGTGGAGGTAGTGGAGGACAGAGTAGAGCGTTGAAGGTAGAGAAGAGTTGACATGGACTAGATGAAAAGGTGTTAATGAGTGTGATAAAGTAGGTCTGTTTGGCGGTGTGGAGGCAGGAATAGTATTTTAGGAGGGCAGATTTATATTGTGTGAAGTCTTCCCGGAACTTAGTCTTATGCCACAGACGCTCAAGAGTGCGGCTACATTTTCTGAGACTTCTGATGTCGTCTGTTTGCCAGGGTTGTAGCAGTCGGGGCCTAATTCTGCATTTAGCGAGGGGGGGGGGGGGCAAGCTTGTCTAGGGAGGAAGACAGTGAGCTGTTGTAGATGAAAGTGGCTAGGTTGGGGCAGAACAGGGGTGAGATTTTATCATAGAGGTGATCAGTAGCAGAGTAGAGAAGAGAAGGGTTGAGGTGGCAAAGGTTTGTATATATGAAGTTCTGCTCCTGCTGAAACGGGCTAAAGGTCTGCAGTTCAGGCAAATGCCAGAACAAGCGAAATTCAGGTCCAAACTTGTGTTTTAACCAAAACAGGAGCTCATCCCTAATTGGAAACAACCATGAAGTTCCACTCGATAGAACATAACAATGATAAAGCAAACACATGCTACCACCTAGTGGCATAACTACTTACCATGGTATAATATAAGAGAATGGTTGTTGCACCTATGTCCCTATAAACAGTAAGCTAACACTCTCACTTCTCCACTTACTTCAGCCTCCTTCAAAACACCACTTGGTAATCCATGCCACAACTGCTAATGTCAAATCTTCCTTAAAGTATTTTTAAACTCAGCTATTAGCATTTCTATCAGCTGTAGGCCTCTGCCAGCCCTGCCCACTTTTGTCTGGGCAAGCTGGCTCTGCCCTTGCCATTCCAAGGAACCAGAGGCTACAACTGGTAAAAACCAATAGCATGCATCTGACTTACAATGTAAGGCACAAGGGAGCTTGGGAATTGTAGCTTATCCATAGTCTACAGCTTACAATGGAATGACTTGCAATCCACACGATAGTCCTGCTCGCCATCATCTCGGTTTCTGTAAAGAGCAGGCAGTCAGGGGAAATGAAAAGTGCAAAATTATGAAGGCAGGATTTTTTTGTTATTACAAAGTCAATTCTAAAAGGCTTTCAACATTCCCTCGGGAGTGTGAAAGACTGAAGTTATGATATGCCTATAGTTATAGTTTAAAAGTGCACTATGATTAAACATGAAGATCTTGCATTCAGCCCTTACATGGATCGCGATTTTCTGCTTAGAGACTCTATTGCTCATCGTATTCAAGTTTGTTTTTTTTTTTGCATCTGGCTGCTGTGCTGCTAAATCCCACTACCTTCTCCTCTAAGGAAAATCTATATATCTGTATATAAAATGTGATTATAAAATGCATCGAAGAAGGCAGAAAGAATGTGAAATCACATCACAAATTCCCTCTATGGAAGCTTTAGGATAATAGCTCAAATGTGTCCTCCCGTAAAATATCACAAAAGAAATGTTGACGAAGCACTGGACCCAGCGTGTTCCGGTATATACATATATGTATATATATATACTATATTACCAAACGTATTGGGACGCCTGCCTTTACACGCACATTAACTTTAATGGCATCCCAGTCTTAGTCCGTAGGGTTCAATATTGAGTTGGCCCCGCCCTTTGCAGCTATAACAGCTTCAATTCTTCTGGGAAGGCCGTCCACAAGATTTAGGAGGGTGTCTATGGGAATGTTTGACCATTCTCCCAGAAGCGCATTTATCCATTAAAGTTCATGTGTGTCTAAAGGCAGCTTTCCCAATACTTTTGGTAATATAGTGTATACAATATAATAATAATAATTTTTAAAAAATACTTTTATTAAATGTATCTTCAGAAATAATGTTTTGCCTGCCATCATCTGTAAAAGTTTTTACTCTGTATATATTGCAGGGCTTTTTTTCAGCGGGAACGCGGAGGAACGCAGTTCCGACACCTCCACCACTGAATGTATGTAATGGCAAGGAGTGCTGGGTTGTGCTACAGTGTCTATTGGTGCTGGCTGCTGATGGATCTATTGTTGCTGGAGAGGATCTATTTCTGCAGAAGGGTTGATTGCTGCTGGGGAGGTCTGTTGTTGCTGGCGGGGATCTATTGTTGCTGGGGTGGGTCTTATGTTGCTTGGGGGAGGGGCAGTTGTTGCTGGGAGGGATCTACTGTTGAGGGAGCAGTCTATTATAGCTGGCTGCTACCCTGTTTCCCCGAAAATAAGACCTAGCGTGATTGTCAGTGATGGCTGCAATACAAGGCCCCACCCCCCAAATTAGCCCTACCCTGTTTCTCCGAAAATAAGCCCTACCCTGAAGATAAGACCTACAAGAACTTTAACTAGGGTTTATTTGGGGGGTAGGGCTTATATTGCAGCCATCACCGACAGTCACGCTAGGTCTTATTTTAGGGGAAACAGAGTAGGTGGTCCATTGTTGCAGGGGGGGTCTATTTCACTGCTTTTCTTGTTATCAATAACACATTCCATACAAATTACTTAGTACCACAAACAGGGGCGGACTGATAACTCATGGGGCCCCCGGGCAATAGGAGATTATGGGGCCCCCAGGCAATCAGAGATTATGGGGCCACACAGTATACACACACACAGTATACAATCACACAGTATACACATACATGTACACACAGTATACACAGACAGGTGTAACAAAAAAACCACAGATTTATACATACTGTCCCTGGTTTTACTGAGGCTGGCAACCCTGATGGGGCCCCCTAGTGGCCCAAGGCCCTCGGGCAGTGCCCGAGTGGCTCAATGGTCAGTCCGCCCCTGACCACAAATGTTACTTGGTTCTGTATTCTCTAAAAGGGGCAGTGCTGGGAGGTGGGTAGGGGGTAGAACCAAGGTACTCAGAGGTAGGTAGGTAGGGGGCAAAGACAAGGGGTAACTCCCAAAAGGGGGAGTTCCTACACCTATTCTCTGAGAAAAAAAAAGCCCTGATATATTGTATCATTTTTAAAAACAAATGACCGTGTTGTGTATGCATGACCTCAGAATTACGTTACATTATACATTTCAAAAATGCCTGCCTGTCATTGAGAATGTAAACCAGCTCTGTGTATTATGAGGGGTCCCCTGAACCTGAATTACCCTGGGGCCCCCACCAAGGTCTAAATCTGGCCTTACATGAGGAACTTTAACGCTTTTCGCTCTTTTTAGGCCTCTTTAAAAATATGTAGCTGTTGCCCTTATAACAGTTTTTTTTTTTTTTTTTTCTGGCGGTGGCTCTTTCAGCGCGCTAAATCTTTAAAAGTGGAGTCATCAAAGTGACATATCCAGCTCAACCAGACAAATAACATGACATAAAAAATTTGTGAAAACTTTTTGGTGTGTCGGTCTTACCTACTCCAATATCTGTTTAGTAAATTCTCTCCAGTCTAAAGATTTGTTTTCTCGCTGTTATTTGTGATAGGGGAGATCCATCACACTTTGCTGTTATATGGTGCTCCTTTGACAGTTACTCTAACTCCTGTCAAATCTTCATCTACAATTTTATCTGCCTGTCAGAGTGACTACAGCTGTCAGAATTACGAGAAACAACGGGGGGAAGCGGAACAAAAGTCCAATTTTTTCTGAAAGTGGAACAAGTCAATGAGTGAATATGTTTAGATGTTGTTCTATGGTTTAGGTGAAAATAGTTTTTTTTTTTTTTAGAAATACTTAAAAAAAAAAAAAAAAAAAAAACTTTAACAGCCTGGGGTAAATTTTAGACAATTACTTCATTAATCTTTGTTTTTAAAGCTGTTTTTAAATGGTATAGATCATTTAATTACATAAACTCTAATGCAGCGTACACACGGGCGGACTTTTCGACCGGACTGGTCAGATGGTCTGTCCGACGGACTTTCGGCGGACATTTCCAACGAACGGACTTGCCTACACACGATCACACCAAAGTCAGACGGATTCGTACGTGATGACGTACGACCGGAATAAAATAAGGAAGTTGATAGCCGGTAGCCAATAGCTGCCCTAGGGTCGGTTTTTGTCCGTCAGACTAGCATACAGACGAGCGGACTTTTCGACCGGACGCGAGTCCGTCGGAAAGATTTGAAATATGTTCCAAATCTAAAGTCTGTCAGATTTTCGACCGAAAAAGTCCGCTGCAGGTCAGATGAAGCCCACACACAGTCGGATTGTCTGCCGGACTCTGTCCGTTGGACCAGTCCGGTCGAAAAGTCCGCTCGTGTGTATGCGGCATAAAGGCCCCTTTCATACAGGCGGGCCGATGGGGTCTCCGCCTGTCAGGCCTTCAGGGGCACAGTTACTCTCACTGAAACACCCCCACTTTCTCAAACTAAATCTTTCTAAAAGCAAATTTGAAATATCCCCCCTCCCATGCCCTGCCCCCTGACTTTTCCATTAAAGTGGTTGTAAACCCTTTACAACCACTTTAACCTACAAGTAATCCTAGATTAAGGCTTACCTGTAGGTGCTTGAAATATCTCCCAGACCTGCATGTGCCTTTTCTAACTCGGGTCATGCCGTTAAAGGGCGGCTCCCGCGCGCATGCACGGGAGTGACATCACGCGACTCTGGCCAGTCACAGAGCCGGAGTTCACGGCCCTGGAAGGAAGAGGGGTTAAGAATGGACGCTCCCTACTAGTAAGGAAAACGGGGACATTGCGGGCTTCTCCTGCAGGTCAGTGTCACATAATGGGCTACTATGCAATGCATAGTAGCCCATTATGTTTTACCTTTGCAGGGAAACAAAGAGGAAGTAACACCCATTAGGGTTTACTTCCTCTTTAAGGGTCAATAATACAACTATCAGCCCCTCTCTTCTTGCCTGGGTACTAGGTGTAATCCCAGACTCTGATCTCTCCTTTCAGCCCAAAATCCAACCACTGTCCAAATATTGTAGACTTCACCTCTGTAACATCTCTAAACTTCGCCCCTTTTTACCTATCAGAACCACCAACCTCCTTGTTCACTCCCTTGTTATCTTTCTGACTATTGAAACTCCCTTCTCATAGGCCTACTTCTACACAGGCTATCCCCCCTTCAGTTCATCATGAATGCTGCTGCCAGACTCATCTACCTTATTCAGTGCCTGCCACCCCTCTCTGCCAATCCCTCCACTGGTCTCCGTTTGCACAGCAAATTAAAGTCAAAATACTAATGTCGCGTACACACAAGTGGAATTTCCTTCGGAAAAATCTTGGATGGTTTTTCAGACGGAATTCCGCTCAAGCTTGGCTTGCATACACACGGTCACACAAAAGTTCTCTGAACTTTTGACCGTCAAGAACGCGGTGACGTTCAACACTACGACGACCCGAGAAAATTAAGTTCACTGCTTCCAAGCATGCGTCGAATTGTTTCCGAGCATGCGTAGGAATTTTGCGCGTTGGAATTGCTACAGACGATCGGAATTTCCGATCGGAACTTTTCCCAACTGAAAAATAGAGAACCTGCTCTCAATCTTTTGCTGGCTGGAATTCCGCCAGCAAAAGTCCGATGGAGCATACACACGGTCGGAATTTCCAACCAAAGGCTCACATCGGACTTTTGCTGGCGGAATTTACACGGTCGGAATTTCCGACCAAAGGCTCACATCGGACTTTTGCTGGCGGAATTTACGATCGTGTGTACGCGGCATTAGAGCAAAGCCATTCACAACTCTGTCCCGAGCTACATCACCAAACTTGTCTCAAAATATCACCCAAACTGTCTTCTCCATTCCTCCCAAGACCTCCTGCTCTCTAGTTCTTTAGTCTCCTCCCCCCATGCTCCATCTCCAGGACTTCCCCAGAGCCTCTCCAATCCTCTGGAACTCTCTACCTCAATCTGTCTGGCTATCATCTACTTTGGATGCCTGTAGGTCAGTGGTCATCAACCCTGTCCTCAGGGCCCACTAACAGGCCGGGTTTGCAAGATAACTGAAATACATCACAGGTGATCTCATTTGCTGCTCAGTGATTGCAGTATTCTAGTCTGCAACTCCCCCAAGGTAATACATAAAACCTGGCCTGTTAGCGGGCCCTGAGGACAGGGATGATGACCACTGCTGTAGGCGATACCTAAAAACTCATCTCTTTAGGGGTTAGCAAACTGCAATATACAGTGCCTTGAAAAAGTATTCACCATAACCCTTGACATTTTCCACATTTTGTCATGTTACAACCAAAAACGTAAATGTAGTTTATTGGGATTTTATGTGATAGACCAACACAAAGTGGCACATAATTGTGATGTGGAAGTAAAATGATATACTGTATGGTTTTCTAATTTTTTTTACAAATAAATATGTGAAAAGTGTGGGGTACATTTGTATTCAGCCCCCCCTGAGTCAATACTTTGTAGAACCTCCTTTCACTGTAATTACAGCTGCAAGTCTTTTTGGCGATGTCTCTACCAGCTTTGCACATCTAGAGAGGGACATTTTTGCCCATTCTTCTTTGCAAAATAGCTCAAGCTCTGTCAGATTGGATGGAGAGCGTCTGTGAACAGCAATTGTCATGTCATTCCACAGATTCTCAGTTGGATGTAGGTCTGGACTTTGACTGGGTCATTCTAACACATGAATATGCTTTGATCTAAACCACTCCATTGTAGCTCCGTCTGTATGTTTAGGGTTGTTGTCCTGCTAGAAGGAGAACCTTTGTGCCTATAACAGCCTCTAAGCTCATTTAGGAAGGCGTGTGTCTATGTTAATTTGAGCCTGTTCAGTCAAAAGATCATTGGGGAGGGATTATTGATGTTGGATAAGGAGACCCGGCTCTCAGTAAGCATCTAATTTTTCACAAAGGCATTTACTAGGGTGTACAGGCCATTCACATCAAAGTCATCAAACCATATCTTTGGATGGTGATCAGTAGGGTTGAGGTCAGGGCTCCATACAGGCTACTCAAGTTCCTCCACACCAAACTCATCAAACTATAGCGTTATGGATGGTGATCAGTAGGGTTGAGGTCAGGGTTCTGTAAAGGCCACTCAAGTTTCTCCACACCAAAGTCATCAAACCATATCTTTATGGACAGTGATCAGTAGGGTCGAGGTCAGCGCTCTGTACAAGCCACTCAAGTTCCTTCACACCAAAGTCATCAAACCATATCCTTATGGATAGTGATCAGTAGGGTTGAGGTCAGATCTTTGTGCAGGCCATTTAAGATCCTCCCCACCAAAGTTATCAAACCATGTCTTTATGGATGGGGATCAGTAGGATTGAGGTGAAGGCTCTATCCAGGCCACTTAAGTTCTTCAACACCAAACTCATCAAACTGTGTCTTTATGGATGGTGATCAGTAGGGTTGAGGTCAGATCTCTGTGCAGACCACTCAAGTTCCTCCACACCAAAGTCTTAAAACCATGTTTTTATGGATGGTGAACAGTAGGGTTGAGGTTAGGGCTTTGTTTGGGCCACTTACGTTCCTCAATACCAAACTCATCAAACAGTGTCTTCATTGATGGTGTTTAGTAAGTAGGACTGAGGTCAAGTCTCTGTCCAGGCCACTTGAGTTCCTCAACATTAAACTCATCAAACCATGTCTTTACGCAGTTGGCTTTTCACATGGAGGCACAGTCATGCTGGAACAGAAAAGGACCTTGCCCAAACTGTTAATACAAGGTTGGAAGGGCACAATCACCTAAAATGTCTTTGTATGATGTAGCATTAGCTGTACACTGTAAAACCCTCAATCATTTGAAGTGGAGGGATCCATACATTTTGGAACATATGGGTAGGTGTGACGGTCAGGTGCCCACAAACATCTGTAAAGTTTTGCGACTAACTAGCTCACTTAACTGTGACATGGCTTTCAAACAGGTCCTGTTATTTACTTTGTTTTTGGCTTTTAGGATTTTGATGAAACCATCCCATCCTGTTCAATTCTAAGTTTTCATTCTGCCAGATACAGGCCTATTCTTTTTATTCTTTTTTCTTTTCTTGCTTTTTTTTTTTTTTCTTTTGCATTCATAGCTTTTGACAGTTTAAAATAGGTATATGAAAAAAAGCCTTCCATCTGGTGCACAATGCTGAGAACAAGAACGCACAAAAGGCCCGGAGGAGAATTTTGCATTACTTAGGAGTGCTGTTATCTCTAGCACTGATACAGACTTGTAGGTAAAGTGTATCAGTTTTGCTTTCAAACGCTACAGGGAAAGAAGCATTAGATTTATTCCTTAAAATTGTCTTCTATAAAGGAAAACTACGGTGTAATTTTAGTAAGTAGACTTTTTTAAGTTATTGTCATAGCATGGGCCTAAAAGTAATTTTGTGATGCCGTTTTCGCGCTTTTATTTGTGCTGTGTTCCGTATTTTGCTGACAGTTCTTCATGTATAGATATGTAAATGCTCCCATCTTGTAAATATATATGTATCTGAAAATGTGATTCGTTTTGCTGATTAACCACTTCCCGCCCGGCGTATAGTAAAATGATGGCGGTGGGATGGCACTCTTGTTCTGGGATGCCGTCAAATGACGGCGCCCCAGAACCGTCTCTCTCGCGCGCCCGGTGGGGCAAGCAGCACGGAGATTGTGGCGCCGCCAGTAAAGAGCCGATGACCTGGCTCTTTACCCATGTGATCAGCTGTGTCCGATGACAGCCAGTCACATGCAAACAAGGAAGTGCAGGTTATCGGCTCTCCTCTCCTCACACTGACAGAGTCTGAGGAGAGGAGAGCCGATCAGCGGCATCTCCTCACAGGGGAGACCTGTACAGGTAATCAGGGCACTGATCATCATCAGTACAGTCCCAGCAGTGCCCATCAGTGACACCAATCAGTGCCCATCAGTGACACCAATCAGTGCCCATCAGTGACACCAGTGCCCA
Source organism: Lithobates clamitans (assembly GCA_037952925.1). Taxonomy (NCBI): domain Eukaryota; kingdom Metazoa; phylum Chordata; class Amphibia; order Anura; family Ranidae; genus Lithobates; species Lithobates clamitans. The sequence goes on from JBBGZY010002111.1 coordinate 149,946, forward strand.
TTAGTATGCCAGTCAGTGCTGACTTTCAGTGCCCATCAGTGCCTGCTCATCAATGCCATCCATCAGTGCTTCCCATCAGTGCTGCCTATCCATGCCGCCTATCAGTGCCCATCAGTGCCATCTATCAGAGCACATCAGTGCAACATATCAGTGCCACCTATCAGTGCCCATCAGTGAGGCATAATAGTGCCTCCTTATCAGTGCCACCTAATCAGTGCCCTTCAGTGCCGCCTCATCAGTGTCCATAAGTGCTGCCTCATCAGTACCCAACAGTGCAACCTATCAGTGCCCAGCAGTGCCACCTCATCAGCGCACATCAGTGAAGGAGAAAAATTACTTATAAAAATTTTCTTCAAAATTTTCGGTCTTTTTTAGTTTTTTTTAGCAAAAAAAAAAAAACAAAAAAAAAAACAGCAGTGATTAAATACCACCAAAAGGAAGCTCTATTTGTGTGAAAAAAATTATAAAAATGTAATATGGCTACAGTGTTGTATGATTTGCGTAATTGTCATTCAAAGCTGAAAATTGGCCTGGGCAGGAAGGGGGTGAAAGGGTCCTGTAGGCAAGTGGTTAAAAGAAACGTTTTCTTAAAGCTTAAGTTTAGTCTCTAGTTCCTTTCCCCCTCCCATAACAATTTTTATATAAAACTTTTTATTTTTTTGTTTTTATCACATACCTTTTTTTAGACCCAGTTAAATATTATATAAAATGGTGCTAATTCAGGTCACCAGCCCAAAGTAGCACCATTTTATCCTTCTACTTTACAAACTGTTGTCCAGTATTCTCCTTGTTGAGGTTAAGGTCAGGTCTCCCTTGACAGGCGGTCACAAGAAAGACAACATGTTTCGGAAATCCAGTACTCCCTCTTCCTAGAATCCTTCTAAGTCCTGATGAAGAGGGAGCAATGAGCCCCCCGAAACATGTTGGCTTTTTCTTGTGACCTCCTGACTAGGGATGAGTTTTGGTTCGAACTGAAATAGAACTTGGTCCAAATTTATCTATTCAGCAGTTGGCAAATGGGTGAAATAAATGGGGTGTTTGCCTGTCTATCAAGCCGAACCTTTGGTTGTAATCATGGCCATATTTGGTGACTGACACCAGACGCAAACCCAGGCCATTTGCCTCAACATTGCAAAATGTCATGCAGAACTGGATGACCTCTCGTCATTAACGCCTTCCTGCTCCCTTCCTGGGGCCCTTTAACTGAGTCTTTGTCACGCTTAGCCCTAACGCAGGTGGTCAAACACTATTGCTGGCTTCTGTGTTCTTCACCTATAGCAGCCCCCTTTCCCATAAGGCAACCAGGCCTACCGGTACTCGGTTGCCCCCAGAACTTATACACAATGCTAGAGTGCCTGGCTACCATGCCAGGGCAGGCGCGAACTTAGCAAAGCAAACAGGTACTTGTGGTTGGCAGACAGGCAGAGTGGTTCACTGACAGTCCGGGTACAAGGCAGGCAGAGTTCAAAGAATAGTCGATATCGGACCCGAGGTCTTAAACAAGGGAACCCAAACAACAGAGCAGAACAGACAAATCGGTATCTTGTAGACGTGTAACAAACAGAATATCGCAAGCATGACACTGCAGGCTTGGCTGGCTTAAATCAGGTTTGATCTCCACTGAGAAATTGGCCACATTAATCACTTTGGAAGTGGACAGACAGACAAGGGGAATGCCATAGCCAAACCCAGGATGCTGGAATGAGGAGCAGCAGTGCTAGATGCTCCTCACAGTTTTAAGGCGGGGTGGGATGGGCTTCCCAACCACACTGTAATTGGCTGTCACAGTAATCACATGGTGAGAAGATTGACTCATTGGCTCCTGATCATAACTTGTCTGTGACAGTTTGGTCACTGTGTTGGAAGCAAGCAGTGAACACTCTTTCAGATCAGAAACATTGGGCTGCGGGGACCACATATACGCATCATTTGGGCATTAGAGCTGACCCTCCTTGCCCCCCGAAACACTGTTACATGATTGCCAAGAAGTTCAAAAATGATACAGCAATCACGCGCCCAACATACTTTCCTCTCTTTAACATTGCAGAACTGTAGTTTGGCCCTGGCCAAATGAAGCTTTCCTGAAAAGCAGGCGACTTATTTTGTTTTGAGAAAGGAAACGGTTGGATAAAGATATGGACTTTAAAGGCACACGCGTAGACTTATGTAAAAAATGGTTTATATTTTAATCTGGATAAAGTTAAAAACAATGTATGTAATTACGGTACCCAAACAATTTTTTTATCATTTTGTTCCCACAAATAGAGCTTTCTTTTGGTGGTATTTGATCACCTCTGCGGTTTTTATTTTTTGCGCAATAAATAAAAACAGACCGAAAATTTTGAAAAAAAAACAAGTTTTTCTTTGTTTCTGTTAAAACTTTTTGTAAATAAGTACGTTTTCTTCTTCAATGACGGGCACTGATATGGCTGCACTGACGGGCACTGATACGGCGGCACTGATGGGCACCGATGAGGTGGCACCAATGAGGTGGCACTGATGAGGTGGCACTGATGATGAGCACTGATGATGGGCACTGATAGGTGGCACTGATGGGCACTGATAGGTGGCACTGATGGGCACTGATAGGTGGCACTGGTATGCGGCACTGATGGGCACTCATAGGTGACACCGATGGGCACTCATAGGTGGCATTGATGGGCACTCGTAGGTGGCATTGATGGTTACTTATGGGTGGCACTGATAGTTGGCATAGATGGGCACGGATGGGCACTGATAGGTGGGCACTGGTGGGCATGGATGGGCACTGACAGGTTGCACCGATGGACACTGATGGGTGGCACTGATGACACTGGTTGTTTGCAGTGATGCCCCTAAGTGTGGCATTGCTGGGCATCACTGCAACATAATGGTACCAATCAGTGCCCATTTGTGGGCACTGATTGGCACAGATTGGGCACACTGGGCACATGTGGATGGCCATGGGGTACATACCTGGCCATCCACATGTTGCCCCTTCCCTGGTGGTCCTAGTGGTGATCCCTGGTGGTGATTGGACACGGCTGATCACGTGGTAAAGAGCCTCCGCCGGAGGCTCTTTACCAAGATCGGTGTAGCGGTGTGTCAGACTGACACACCGATCCACCGATCGCCGCGATGCGCGCCCCCGCGATGCGCGCCCCCGTGGGTGCGCGGCGGCATGTTATCCTGCTGGACGTCATATGACGCCCAGTCAGGATAACTGAACCACTTCCCGGACGTCAATCCGCTATAGGGCGGGCGGGAAGTGGATATATATATTAGTACAATAGTTGAGATATACAGTATCAATCTAAATCCAAGATTGTTTGATACATGAGGTGGTTGTGTCGTGATTAAAAGTCGCTCATGGGGATCGCTCTACATGTTACGCGCATTGGTGCGCTTCTTCAGGAGATTGAGTATCTAGTATATGTATATAAAAAAACGTATAAACAGATCATACGGGTAAAACATAAGTAAACAACAAACTAGGTAATTTGGTAGGGCCCAACAAAGCAAGTATCCCAGAACAAGTGACAATCAAGGGGACAAAAAGCAAAACCCGACTATGGGGACATATATATCGATACTATGTATTAGAATAGCAGCATGCATAGATATATATATATAGCTAATATATGTTGAAGGAAATAGATACTTACAAAGCTAGGAAGGTTTACAGTAACGAGGTATGGAGAATGGTAACGTACTGAGGGTCAAATAACTGTCCCAAAGATTACAAGTAATAGTAAATCTATAAAGAAAAGGATACATAGTAACAGCATATGTATGCGTACACATACATGCCCATACTGTCATGAACAGGTGTGACCAGAACCGTGTGGACTGCAACAGAGGGAACCAAACGCATGTAAAGTGAAATAATGTAGTTTATTAAGATAAGTGAATCTAGATATAAAAACACCTCCAATACCATACAGTGTACAACAATCCAACAACCAGACAGTGACCCACAAATAACAGACAAAACAAGTATGTACAATAGATGGGGAATACCAGAATCGTAAACGTAGCCAGGCCAGGGTCATAAACGGGAGTTCAGCAGATGGGGGCAAGGAGCAAGACAGGACTGGGAAAAGGTGGAGGGGATCAGGCTGCAGGGCAAGGGTACAGGATTACAGGATGGACAGGAACAGGTACAAATACAGGTTCAGGTTCTCAGGATCACAGGATACAGGTCAGGGCTCAAGGACAATACCAAGGCAAGTGTGTGAGTGCTTGTTGGGTATAAGTACACATCTCCTGCAATTAGCCTCAGGTGATGCCTGATCGCAGGAGATATTGTCGGCTCCACACTGCCAGGAGACACCCGCTGGTGGACACCAGTACTGCGGCCCAAAGATCAGACAGTGCAACCAGCAGGAAAAACCTTTCCTGACAGTTCCAGACTGCTAGAAGACACCCGCTGGTGGACATCAGTACTGCGGGCCAAAGGTCTGACAGCGCCACCACCAGGTGAAACCTTTCCTGGCAGTTCCACACTGCTAGGAGACACCCGCTGGTGGACACCAGTACTGCGGGCCAAAGGTCTGACAGCGCCACCAGCAAGTGAAACCTTTCCTGACAGTTCCAGACTGCTAGGAGACGCCCGCTGGTGGACATCAGTACTACTGGCCAAAGGTCTGACAGCGCCACCACCAAGTGAAACCTTTCCTGGCAGTTCCACACTGCTAGGAGACACCCGCTGGTGGACACCAGTACTGCGGGCCAAAGGTCTGACAGCGCCACCAGCAAGTGAAACCTTTCCTGACAGTTCCAGACTGCTAGGAGATGCCCGCTGGTGGACATCAGTACTACTGGCCAAAGGTCTGACAGCGCCACCACCAAGTGAAACCTTTCCTGACAGTTCCAGACTTCTAGGAGACTCCCGCTGGTGGACACCAGTACTGTGGGCCCAAGGTCTGACAGCACCACCAGCAGGTGAAACCTTTCCTGACACATACATAAATATATGCTACTACATGGCCAGTGTCTCTAGCTTAAGCTAAAGACAGTGGTCATACTAGCTCCTGAAGAGGCGCGTAACATGTAGAAGCGATCCTCATGGGCAACTTTTAATCACGACTCAACCACCTCATGTATCAAGCAATCTTGGATTTATATTGATCCTGTATATCTCAACTATTGTAAATATATATATATATATATATATATATATATACCCATTCTTTGTATTATAGATGTATTATATTATAGGTGGTAGAAGAGTCAATGAGGTCATTCATTTACATGTCTTTTTTTAATATGTAATTACATACATTGTTTTTAACTTTATCCGATTGAAATATTAACAATTTTTTACATAAGCCTACACGTGTGCCTTTAAAGTCCATATCTTTATCCAACCATTTCCTTTCTGAAAATTACCGGGACATTGGCACAATATTATCGGTGCATCCACAGTATCTACCCTGTGATGATACAATAGATTCACTTTTTCCGTCGACTTATTTTGTTTAACGCGTAGCGCCGTTACGAGCAAACAAACCTTTATCATCCTTTTAGTGGCCATCTGACAGAAGCTGTTACATTTAGGGTGAGCACATAACAACATTTACACCTTATGTCAGCTGCCTTGATGGAGGGAGACAGATGCAAGCAATACTGGCTGATAAATTGGCTTCAAACTCCGGCATGACAGACTGTGTGTGGCAGATGTCAAGGCGGCTAATGAAACATTGCGTGGGGATGTTACACGAGCCGTATATGGCGCGCTCTTCTCTACCGGGACCTCGATGAATTATCATGCCTAGTCTTATTAGAGATAAAGAAATAATCACCTTGTTAGAGAATTCTTACAGTAGGAGTTTGTTTAAAAAAAAAAGTTTCAGAAATCACAGAAATAATTAAAGCCCAACTGTGAGCTCATTTTTGTTTTACAACTGTAAAAAAAAAAAAGCTCAGGATACAATACTCACCTTCAATCCAGAGCTATCCCTGTAGTACCTCTTTTTCACCACAAGGTGTTCTCTGTCTTTCAAGGTGAATGACCCAGAGAGAGTGTCACTCATCCCGAGGACCTAAAATATATCTGAAGTCATAACTTTATTTTTTTTTTGTAGTTTTTATAAAGTATAGCAGGGGTTGGGCATCCTGGGGCCCTCTAGCTGTTGTGGAACTACATTTTCCATGAGGCATTGCAAGGCTGGCAGTTACAATTACTCCCAGAGGCATGATGGGACTTGTAGTTCTGCAAAAGCTGGTGGGCCCCAGGTTGCCTACCCCCGCAGTATAGAGTAGTTGCAGCCTCTTTTGTGTTTTTTTTGTTGTTTGGGTCCCTGCTAGCATTTAGGAATTCGTTTTTTTTTCGCTACTGCCATGGCTTTGAAGCAAAATCTTACAGGTTCAAGATCTGTGGTGCCAGCTAAACTATGCAGACATACCTGGAAGGATTTTTATTAGACTATAATGCACTGCCTGGCTTTTGAACCATGGTCGGAAGTCTTAGGTGGGGGGGGGCTTTTGGTTAAAACAGCCCCAAATCTATATTGTCAAAAGTATTGGGATGCCTGCCTTGACACACACACATGAAGTTTAATGGCATACCAGTATTAGCCCGTATGGTTCAATATTGAGTTGGCCCACCCTTTGCAGCTATAACAGCTATACGTCCGACTTTCACTGAACAGGGATCCACCAATACCAGGCACTGTGTTTGGTATGAATCTTGAGGGGAAACTCCAGGCCAAATTTTAAATGAAAAACCGTCATGGGTTCCCCCTCCAAGAGCATACCAGGCCCTTTCGGTCTGATATGGATATTAAGGGGAAACCCCTACTCCGGAAAAAACGACTTATATAGGGATGATGTCACCCGGTGACCCTGCCCCTTATAATGTCACGGCCCGGGGAATGATGGGCGGTGACATCATAAGGGGCGGGGTCACCGGGTGATATCACCCGGTGACCCCGCCCCATCCCTATACAAGTCGTTGCGCACTGCGCACCAGGCATTACAGCAGGAGAGAGAGTCGTGTCAACATCGGAAGAAGACCGGAGGGAAGAAGACGATGGAGAAGACCGGGCCAACGCTAGCAAAAGAGCGGGCAAAAGAGCAGAAGATAGTGGAGGAGCCCGGCAGAAGAAACCGGATAGCGGGAGAAGAACCGGAGACCGGGAGAAGAGGCCGGAGAGCACGGAAAAGTTGGAAGAGACCCCCGAAGTCAGAAGAAGACCCCGGAGCTGCCTAATAAATTACTTGTTAAACCTGTTTAGTGTTTTTTTTTTTTTTTATTGACATTTTTTCCCCAGGTGAATGGGTAGGGGTACGATGTACCCCATACTCATTCACATAGGGTGGGGGGCCCGGGATCTGGGGGCCCTCTTATTAAAGGGGTCTCCCGGATACCGATAAGCCCCCTGCCCGCAGACCCTGACAACGCCAGGGTTGTCGGGAAGAGGCCCTTGTCCTCATCAACATGGGGAAAAGATGCATTGGGGTGGGGGGAGCCGCAGAGCGCCCCCCTGCCCCAAAGCACCCACTCCCCCATGTTGAGGGCATGCGGTCTGGTACGGTTCAGGAGGGGGGGGAGGGGCGCTCGCTCGTCCCGACCCCTTTTCCTGAGCGGCCGGGCTGCGTACACGGATAAGGGTCTGGTATGGATTTTGGGGGGACACGCACGCTGTTTTTACGGCGTAGGGGGTTCCCCTTAAAATTAATATTAGACCAAAGGGCCTGGTATGCTCTTGGCGGGGGAACCCATGCTGTTTTTTTATTTAAAATTTGGCGTGGAGTTCCCCCTCAAGATCATCAGAGCACAAATCGCATGCCAAAGTCGGATCAGTCAAGACGGCGATCCAACTTCAGTGATTTGGACTGAAGTAGGATCAAAGTCAGACCAAAGTAGTGCAGGGAGCATTTTCAAAGTCGGATGACTTGTGTTGGACCAGTTTAAACGACTCCCATGCACATTAACTTCCAATGTCGGAGCGTTTGTCGTACCAGTGTGAACCCGGCCTTATTGTACACTCACCGGCCACTTTATTAGGTACACCTGTTTAATTGCTTGGTAACACAAATTGCTAATCAGCCAATCACATGGTAGCAACTCAATGCATTTAGGCATCTAGACGTGGTGAAAACAACTTGCTGAAGTTCAAACTGAGCATCAGAACGGGAAAGAAAGGGGATTTAAGTGACTTTGAATGTGGCATTGGTTGTTGGTGCCAGACGGGTTGGTCTGAATATTTCTAAAACTGCTGATCTACTGGGATTTTCACACACAACAATCTCTTGGATCTACAGAGAATGGTCCGAAAAAGAGAAAATATCCAGTGAGTGACATCAAAATGCCTTGTTGATGTCAGAAGTCAGAGGAGAATGGAAAGACTGGTTCCAGATGATAGAAAGGCAACAGTAACTCAAATAACCTCGCGCTACATCCAAGGTATGCAGAATACCATCTCTTAAAGCACAACATACAGAACCTTGAAGCAGATGGGCTACAGCAGCAGAAGACCATACCAGGTGCCACTCCTGTCAGCTAAGAACAGGAAACTGAGCCTACAATTCACACAGGATCACCAAAATTGGACAATAGGAAATTGGAAAAACGTTGCCTGGTCTGATGAGTCTCGATTTCAGCTGCGACATTCAGATGGTGGGGTCAGAATTTGACGTAAACATCATAAAAGCATGGATCCATCCTGCCTTGTATGACCGGTTCAGGCTGGTGGGGGTGATGTAATGGTGGGGGGGATATTTTCTTGGCACACTTTGGGCCCCTTAGTACCAATTGAGCATCGTTTAAACCCCACGGCCTACCTGAGTATTGTTGCTGACCATGTCCATCCCTTTATGACTACAGTGTCCCCATCTTCTGATGGCTCCTTCCAGCAGGATAATGCACCATGTCACAAAGATCAAATCATCTCACCACTGGACAATGAGGTCCCTGAACTCCAATGGCCTCCACACTCACCAGATCCCAATGCAATAGAGCTCCTTTGGGATGGGGTGGAACAGGGAATTTGCATCCCAATAGCAACTGCATGATGCCATCATGTCAATGGGGACCAAAATCTCTGAGGAAAGTTTCCAACACCTTGTTGGATCTATGCTACGAAGAATGAAGGTAGTTCTGAAGGCAAAAGGAGGTCCAACCTGGTACTAGCAAGGTGTACCTAATAAAGTGGTTGGTGAGTGTATAGTGTACATATATGATGTATTTATAAACAAAACTGAAGCGCTAATAAAATTACATGAGAATACAAATTAGAAAATGAATAAAGAGTGAGTCCAAATAAATGAATAATGGTGACGGTCCCAAGGTGATCAACAAAGTTTTTCATCTATGCTTCCGCATACAACTCTCTGATTGCCCATCATGAATGCTGCTGCCAGACTCATCGACCATACAAACTGCTCAGCATCTGCTACCCTTCTCTGCCAATCCCTTCATTGGCTACCACTCAGCCAACAAATTAATTTCAAAATACTAACAATAAGTTACAAAGCCATCCACAACTCTGCCCCCAGCTACATCACTATCCTGGTCTCAACATACCAACCTAATCGTCCTCTTCATTCCTCCCAAGACCTCCTGCTCTTTAGCTCCCTCATCACTTCCTCCCATACTCGCCTCCAGGACTTCTCCCAAGCCTCTCCCATCTTCTGGAATACCCTACCCCGATCTGTCAGACTATCTCCAAATCTACTTTTAGATGATCCCTGAAAACTTTTCTCTTCGGAGAAGTCTACCTTGCCTCCACTAAACAACTTCATCAGCTCATCCCCCACAGTGATTACCTTTTGTATCACTTGACCCTCCCTCCTAGATTGTAAGCTCTTACGAGCAGGGCCCTCTGATTCCTTCTGTATTGAATTGTATTCTACTTGTACTGTCTGCCCTACTGTTGTAAAGTGCTGTGCAAACTGTCGGCGCTATATAAATCCTGTATAATAATAATAATAATAATAATAATAATAATAAGGGATGACACCGTTGTGATCCACCACCAATGTGTCACAGAGAAGGGCTTACCGGAGCAAATGGACTCTTACAAGTAAGAAAGAGTCTATATGCACTTTGTGTCTCCAACTGATGTGTCTCCACATGAAATATTGTGCACTTCCTCCTCCAAAACGGGTTACATGTAGTAGCCCAGCATACTCAGACTATTATAAAAAAAAGAGCATGAGAGGCCGCATAGTGTAAAACTGCAATATACCAAATTTATTTAAAAAGCTATACACTTACAATGTTAATATGCATATGTGCTAATCAATATACAACCGGTCTCGGGAGTCAGACGGGCCGCTTCCTGGTATCGATGCACGTGATGATGTCACAAGCGTTGGCTCCACCCTATACGCTTCGTCACAACTGACGTCCTATGGTGCATAGCTATTTTAGAACAAAATGTCAAATTTTTGATGTCTTTTTGTCTATAGATTACAATGAAAAATAATTTTTTTTCGCAAAATAACAAAAAAAAGTTATCCTAGTGTTTCCCCCCAAAAAACTTAATAAATGAAATACTTTGTTATCTTAAGAAATATAAATAAACAGGCCCATAGTGGAAATGCGAAAATTCTTAGATCCACATCTAGACTCACAATGTTAATATGCATATGCGCTAATGAATATACAACCGGTCTCGGGAGTCAGACGGGCCGCTTCCTGGTATTGATGCTCGTGATGATATCACAAGCGTTGGCTCCACCCTGCACGCTTCGTCACAACTGACGTCCTACGGTGCATAGCTATTTTAGAACAAAATGTCAAATTTTTGATGTCTTTTTGTCTATAGATTACAATAAAAAAAAATGTTTTTTTTGCAAAATAATAAAAAAAGTTATCCTAGTGTTTCCTCCCAAAAAACTTAATAAAAGAAATATTTTGTTATCTTAAGAATAATAAATAAACAGGCCCATAGTGGAAATGTGAATATTCTTAGACCCACATAGGGTGTACAAATACGAGAGCTTAAGGGGTTAATTGCAGTAAAGTCCCAAGTCTTGATCCTCACAATTTATCCCGCAGAAAAAATACCGATTCCATATTTATGTCACCCTTCATCTCATTTTGCCCAGTATGAAGAATTGGGACTGGTATTAGTTTGATAAATTACTTAGAACGGCACAAAATTTAATTTGTCTTCATAAGGCATGGCGTCATGTTTATTTATTGCTTGGCTTGTAGAGATTATAAATAACTATGTCATTTATGGTTATTTTCAAAGACTTTTTGCATTAAATCTACTTCTGTGTAACAATAGCTCACCCGGGGCCGAGGACTTTTGTAGTTAACACGTCGTTGGAAAATGTTCAGTCCTTGGTGGTCGCTCACAAGCATTACCATTGAATCTTAATGAGTCTCTGTTTCATTGTATGATGTGAAGATATGCAGCCTGTGAGTTGAGATCCTCATATTAAGGGATTACCCAATTTTGGGAAATACTTTTATTCCTTTCAGTAATAACTTTATATAGAATCCAGGGCAATGAGATGTTAATGTTTGAGATGTTAAAGCTGAACTCTGGGCACAAAAACTTTAATTTAAATATATTCCTTAATAGTGGATGTAAAACCACTTTGTGTGCACCAAACACCTTTGCTTATTTAGGTCTACAGGAGAGCATAAGTATATTTATTTCCAGCTGGTGATTTTTTGTTTGGGGGGGGCGGCAAACAACCACCCCCCCGGTGGCACCTCAACCCCCCCCCCCGCGGCACCTCAACCCCCCCCCCCGCGCTGTTTGCCGGTCCACTGGCACTTACCACTTCGGTGGGCACATTGGGGATCGGTGGGCACACACATCAAGGATTGTCAGGTACACAGCAGCGGGGATCGGCGGGCACATTGGGGATCGGCGGGCACACAGCATCGAGGATTGGCGGGTACACAGCAGCGGGGATCGGCGGGCACACCGGGGATCGGCGGGCACACATCATCGAGGATCGGCGGGTACACAGCAGCGGGGATTGGCGGGCACAAAGCGGCGGGGATCGGCCGGCACATCGGGCAGGGGATCAGCCTGCGGCGGGCATCTGGCAGCATCTCCTGTGTCCTCTCCTCTTCTGAGATCACGGCGGCTTCCGCCGTGCGTCTCCTCCCCTCTTCCTAGGCGTCCAATAGGATCGCCTGCCCTTTAAGCCAATCGGATGACGGGTATCAGACCCGCTTCCCGATTGGCGGGGAGGAGGATCAGTATTGCAACAGCGAATATTCATTCTCTGTTGCAACACAACTGGGTGGGCTCCAAACACAATGCTCTGCTCCCCAAGCCCACCCTATTTTGAATCCTATTAGAGCCTCTGGCTCTAATCAGATGCTTTAAAAAACACACACCCCCCCATCCCCGCCATAGGAATTCATGCGCCTGGCGTCCTGAAAGCGGCCGGGCGCATAAATAGGGAGGCGCAATGCACGGACTGCCACTGTTTACTTCCCTGCTCCCTTGGCAGAAGGTCCTCCCATGCTCCGGTGGTGGACTGTTCCTTCATGTCTTCAATCCATTGTAAAGCCATAGACCAGGGGTCTTCAAACTATGGCCCTCCAGTTGTTCAGGAACTACAATTCCCATCATGCCTAGTCATGTCTGTGAATGTCAGAGTTTTACAATGCCTCATGGGATGTGTAGTTCCACAACAGCTGGAGGGACGTAGTTTGAGGATCCCTGCCATAGACCCTGTATTGATCTAGAGGACATTAGACCACCGGAGTGTAGGGGATGTTAAAGTAGGACTGTCTGTTGGATTAAAAAAAATATCAGAAGCCCGTAATGTGTACACGGGAAGAGAGAAACTCACAGACTGAATGGTTTTCAAGAGAGCTTTCTTGTCTATTCAGTAACTTGCAATGACTTCTGTAGTGCTAACAGTCAAGGTTAGATCCTGTTTCAATCGGCGGAGGCGGAATACACGTTTATGCCTAGCAACCAAAGTTAGAGCTGGCTGGGTGCCTAGAAGTCCTGAATGATATCTCACATTTGCCCATGAAGCAAAAAAAAAAAAAAACATTTATTGAGGAACTCTACCTGTATAACAAAATGTAAATGGAATCTCTAAAGCATATGTAGCCCCCTTGTTCTAAACAGGGGCTACTGTGTCAGTTTTGTTTTTGGCTGGGATGTGGTGAGCTCAGACTGAGTGTAGAGTTTTTCACCTGGTTTTTACCTAAGCTTAAGCTGGCATGTGATTTCTCACTGTCGCCAGTAGATGTCACTAGTAACACTGGTCAAAGTATGAGATTTAGTGAACAAAACTAAGTTATGAATATTTTATACTTCCTTCATCCAATCCAGTAGGAGGTTTAGGCCACTGGTGCATGCTGGGGGAGCATATAACTATTCGGGACAGGCCTAAGGTTTCCATCTTTTTCTTCAAGTCAAACCCCAACACTTTAGCGGCGCACAGCAATTTATTTATTTTTTTAATACTATAAATTATACATGTATATGTTTTGCAATTAAATAACATTTCTAATCATAATAACTTAATCACAAGAGTCCCCCTTTACATCAGAGTCCACAGAGTTAACCTTTTACATCTGAACTTGCAGAGTTCTCTCTGGGGGACTCTGCAGACTCTGATGTAAGGGAGAACTCTGGGGACTCTAACATATGGTATGCTCTGGGAACCCGGATTTAAGGGGGAACACTGATGTAAAGGGGAACTCTGATGTAAGGGGTGCTCTGAGAAGCCTGATTTACCTTAGTGAACTCTCTCAGAGGCAGGAGAGAGCAGGGGGGAGACACAAAGAGGTGGGGGTGGGAGTAAGAGGAGTAGATTGAGCCCTCTTTCCTCTCCCGTCTGTGTGTGTGTGGGGGGGGGGATTGTTAGTGATGGCTTTGGGCAGTGTGAAAGAGAGTGTAACAGACACTCTTGGCTTACACAACCGCTGCCAGCAACCCTGCTGGGAAGTCATAGTCCTGTCTGAATAATGTGTCCGGGTTTCAGGCGGCCTGAAATCCGGGCGCATGATTCCAAACCCGAACTGCCCGAATCTTGGAGAGGTGGCAACCCTAGACAGGCCATGTGCTCTCTCTCTTCAGCTGGGCTGGGGCCTAGGGCGTAGAGTTGCCACCTCATCCCTTTAAACCTGAACACATATGAATTACACAGGTTCTGAGGCTAATTTAATGCAGATAAGACACCAAGTGAGTTTAATTACCACCTTAATCAGCCACAGAACCTGTGCAATTAATACGTGTTCGGTTTTAAAGGGATGGGGTGGTTACTCTACTAGGGAGGTGCTGCTGGATGGAGCTCTGATGTTAGGAACGATAGCTTGTTTTGGGGCCTAACATGCGCTGAAGTGGCCCTGAAGCTGTCCTGCCTGGTCTGGAGGAAGCTGTATCAAGGAGGAGACCCAGGGGAGGCCCCTTGCTGGAGAGAGCCAGGAAGAAGGCTGGTCTCTCAGGGGGGCCTAATGACTCACTTGGGGGATGCACTGAAATTTGGGAACTTGCTTTCAGTGTCCGCCTAAAGGTTCTGACACTGTGAAGCTGGACATTGATCTGGATCTAGAGAAGCTGTAAGTGATCTGCTAGGGTATCTGGGAGCCCTGACTCTCACCTCCTTAGCTACTCTGCAAAAAAACTTTAAAAAGACAATATCCTTTCTTGGTCCCCCTCCATTTTAGCCATGGACTTAGCCCTGAGTGAAATGCTAGCTCGTCCCTGCCTCCTGAGATGCTATTCTGCATTTGGGGTCCCGAAAGAGCGCTACACATAACTTTGAGCATGGCCTACTTGCTCAGGGAGAAAAGTTACCGGTCTAGCAGTGCGGTGGAACAGGTAAGTAAATCTACCTTTTCATGCCCCTTATGCCGTGTACACACGGGCGGACTTTTTGGCATCAAAGGTCCGACGGTCTTTCCGGCAGACTTTCGACGGACTCTGTAACGAACAGACTTGCCCTAACACGATCACGCCAAAGTCCGACGGATTCGTGGGTAATGACGTACGATCGGGCTAAAATAAGGAAGTTCATAGCCAGTAGCCTATAGCTGCCCTAGCTTCGGTTTTCGTCCATTGGACTAGCATACAGAGTTCGGATTTCTCGATAGGAACTGGGTCCGGCGGAGTCCCGGCGGAAAGATTTAAAACATGTTCCAAATCTAAAGTCCGTCTGATTTTCAACAGGAAAAGTCCGCTGCAGGTCCGATGACGCCCACACATGGTTGGATTGTACGACAAATTCGGACCAGTCCAGTCGAAAAGTCCGCCCGTGTGTACACGGCATTGGACCTAAATGAGCTATTAACTCGTTTGCAATCCCACTGCAAGGGAGAATTTTTAGGTTTCCAGGGGTTGGGCTATCACTTTATTGCTATGGCACTGGAGCAGACAAGTCCCCTATGTGATAGCATAATGTACATGACAAGTCCTTTTTAGGGAGACCTCCCTGGCCACAGCGGCTGGGGAAAGCGAGCTCTGAAACCGGAGGTGATGAGAATCTTGCTTCATTAAAGCGGAGTTCCACACAAAAATGGAACTTCCACTTTTCGGAACCCTCCCCCCCTCCGGTGTCACATTTGGCACCTTTCAGGGGGGAGGGGGGTGCAGATACCTGTCTAAGACAGGTATTTGCACCCACTTCCGGCATAGCCTCTTCCTGTCCCGACTGTGCTGTCTGCTGGAAACATACAGCTCCCAGGAGAGAGCGGGGACCACTAGGGACACGCAACGCGACTCGCGCATGCGCAGTAGGGAACCGGGAAGTGAAGCCGCAATGCTTCACTTCCTGATTCCCTCACCTAGGATGGCGGCGGCAGCTGCCGAGAACCGAGCGGGTTCTCGGCGTCCCCTGTCGACATCGCTGGACCCTGGGACAAGTAAGTGGCAATGTATTAAAAGTCAGCAGCTGCAGTATTTGTAGCTGCTGGCTTTTAATATTTTTTTTTTTTGGCGGTGTGGGTGAACCCCCGCTTTAAGTGCAGGGACAATCATGGAGCAGATGCCTGCTGTCAGTCCTCCACCCTATTGCTGACACCTACTGCGGCCATCCTGGGTACTCAGGATGGGCAGTGGAGCCCAGGCTATATAAGGGTAGTCCATTGTAGTATGGGGGCAGGGGGGTAGAGGGGGGGGGGCTGTCACCTTGTAGTGTGCATGGACCTGACAGGGTGGCTTCCAATAGAAATCCAACAGTTGACCAAACACATGAAGACGTTCTCCATGCTGCTATAGAAGCCAGGAGTACGTTTAAGATTGTTCTGTTGAGGGCATAGTACTTACATCTATGGCAGCAAAAAATAGTTAAAGCACATTCACCAGGAAGACTAGCCTGCAGCAAATGTTTGGTAAATGTCAGATTAAATGCTTTATAAATAGTTGAATTCCAGGTATGGATATTTTACCTTGGTTACACTGGTCCACTTTGGACCAATGTGAGCATCTATGTGATATATCAGTGGGATTCCTCTACATCAGGAGTCTCCAAACTTTCTAAACTAAGGGCCAGTTTACTGTCCCTCACACTTTAGGGGGGGGCGGATTGTGACCAATGGGGGTAGAAAATGTTCTGGCGTCCAGTGAGAGTAAACAATGCCCTATCTTTGATGTCAGTTGAAGGAATAGTGCCCCATTGTCTGTGTCAGTTGGAGGAATAGTGCCTCATCGTTGGTGTCAATGGAAGTAATTCTGCCCCATCGTCAGTGTCAGTGGGAGGAAAAGTGGCCCATGGTTGGTATCAGTGGAAGGAATTATGCCACATCGTTTGTGTCAATGGAAGAAATGATGCCCCATTGCTGGTGTCAATGGAAGGGATTGTGCCCCATCATTAGTATCAGTGGGAGGAATTGTGCCTCTTTAATGGTGTCAGAGGGAGGAATAGTGCCCCATTGTTGGTATCAGTGGACGGAATAGTACCCCATTGTTGGTATCAGTGGATGGAATAGTGCCCCAAGGGACAGATAAAGTCAAGCAAAGGGCCACATCCGGCCATCGGGCCACAGTTTGGAGACTGATGTTCTAGAAGCTGGAAATCACTGTACTAGGTACCACTTCTACAGTGATCTCCACTAGCTTCTGGGTTCTGTGGCAAACTGCTGCCCTGCTGCATTGCAAGCACAGGAATTTGCTCACGTGCCATGGGCGCCATAGAGGGAACACGGTGCTTCTTTCTTCTCAGTGAATGCAAGGCGTTCTTTGATTGGACAAAGTGGAAAAGCAGGATGGTGACCTCACAATCTTCACCTCATCCAATCAGATAACTCTTTGCTTTCATTGAGAACATGCAAAGTGTGTTCTGAATGGCGCCCATGCCAAACGGGGAACCTCCTGTGTTCAGAATGCAGCAGGGCTGCCACTCGGCAAAAGTGGAGATCACCAAAGTAGCAGTGTCCAGTGATGGTGAATGATGCTCAACTACACTGCAGAGTGCATGAGCATCATGGGAAACGTAGTTCCAAAACATCCGGGGGTGCCAAGGTGGTCTATACAGTGATTTCCAGCTTCTAAAGGGGTCCCCCAGGTATGGTATATATATAGTTATATTGGTCTAAGCTGGAACAATGTAACCTTTTTAAAAACTGCCATATCTGAAAATTCATCTTTGATGGGTTTTTTTTTTTCACTTTTCAGGTTCAGAATTCAAAATAAATGCTATATGAATGAATAGATAACAGGTGGTTTTTGTTCTATAACAATGGCAGTGATGTGCTTTGAAGGTAAAATAAATGACTGTGGCCCAACAATTCAGAGACCCATAGAAGCTCGGAGATTGGCGAACCCTCGGCCGCTGCAGAGAAAATGATTTTCTTTTCTGACAGCCCAACCTGGAATCACTTTGTCGGCGCCATCCCAAATGACCATTTCATTTTTGTAATTGGTGTAAAATCTCGGAAACCTTTTAAGACCTTGGGGGGAAAAAAAAAAGTATCTGCTCATTAGCAGGGCTATCTAGGCACGACGGAGATTTCCTGTGAATTTCATCTGAGTCGATGATAAAGAAAAATCTATTTATTGAACTATTTCAATTTTTTTTTTAGCTGAAGCCTAAAAACCACCGGCACTCCGAGCCACAATAGAGGCTGGAGGATTAATTTGGCCGCACACAATACTCAGGATTTGATCCGCGCCGAGCTCTGATCTCCGCTTAGGCTTCTCTTCTAATAAAAAAAAAAAAGAAAAGTTGGTATTTTGAGGGGGAAGAGTGAGCTGTAAAGGGGTTATATAAAAAAGTAATACAATGTGAGGAATACAGAAATATCACTGAACACGAACCAGACGTTCCGTACTGGAGGCGTCCATAGGAGAAAATGAAGATGTAAGACAGATACTCAATACATTGCTGTAGATTTAAAGCCTAACTTCATCCAAAATGTATTTTTGGATATATTGATAGAGAGTGAGATCCACAATTCCTGAATAATTATTTTTGAATGTGACCCTATTGGGTTCCTGTGACATTTACCGTATATACTCGAGTATAAGTCGTTCCGAGTATAAGTCGAGGCCCTAATTTACCACAAAAAAATGGGAAAAACTTATTGACCCGAGTATAAGACGAGGGTGAGAAATGCACAGCTATTGTAAGTGGAAAAGAGGGTCAACAATGCCCATTTGCAGCATCACTGTGCCCATTTGCATGCCTCACTGTGCCCATTTGCAGCCATAGGTCCCCTGAACTTTAAACTCAGTAGTTAAGGGTTCCTAGATGCCCCCTAGCTGCAGCCAAAATTTGGGGTCTCTGAACCCAAAGGGTCCCGAAATTACATTGCTGCAGATGGACACAGTTGATCGAATTTGGGGCCCCATATCTCGGGCCTACTTAGTGCTAAGAACCCCAAATTTGATGTGCAAACCCAGTGGAACTAGCACCATAACATTTCCAAATCTGGGGTTTCTAGCACCAAGTGGCCCCGAGATACAAGGCCCCAAAAATCAGTTCAGAAAATGTCAAGCACTTTTCTGCAGCAGAGAATGACATTTTCCGAACCGGTTTTGGGGCCCCGTATCTCAGGGTCACTTGGTGCTAGGAACCCCAGCTTTGGATATGTTATGGTACCAGTTCCACTGGGTTTGCACATCAAATTTGGGGTTCCTAAACCCAAATGGCCCTGAGATATGGGGCCCCAAATTCGGTTAAGAAAATGTCAAGCACTTTTCTGCAGCAGAGAATGACATTTTCTGAACCGAATTTGGGGCCCCGTATCTCGGGGCCACTTAGTGCTAGGAACTTCAGCTTTGGATATGTTCCACTGGGTTTGCACACCAAATTTGGGGTTCCTAGCACCAAGTGGCCCTGAGATACGGAGCCCCAAAATCGGCTCGGAAAATGAAATTTTTTGCTGCAGAAAAGTGCTTGACTTGAGTATAAGTCGAGGGGGGCACTTTCAGCACAAAAAAATGTGCTGAAAAATTCGACTTATACTCGAGTATATACGGTATACATTGTGGAGTGGGATTGGGGGGGGGGGGTGTCCTTCTTTCTTTATTTCCTTCCTTCCTACTTTCTATCTTTCCATTTATTTCCAGAACTTCATTTCTTCCTTTATTTTATTTTTTTCAGGGCCACTGACCTTTCTTCCTTTCTTTCCTCATTTTATTTCCAGGACCAGGAATTCCTTTATCTATCTATCTATCTATCTATCTATCTATCTATCTATCTATCTATCTATCTATCTATCTATCTATCTATCTATCTATCTATCTATCTATCTATCTATCTATCTATCTATCTATCTATCTATCTATCTATCTATCTATCTATCTATCTATCTATCTATCTATCTATCTATCTATCCCATTTCTCCCTTCCTCATTTTCATCCTTCTTTCTTTCCTTCCAATCCATTTCAAGTGTTTTTTTTTCCTTCCCTCCCTGCTTCCTTCCTAACTTCATTCATTCTATCTTTCAATCTATTTCCAGGACTTAGTTTCTTCCTTTCTTATTTTTATCCAGGACCGGGGGACACCTTTCTTTATCTATCTATCTATTTAGCATTCTACTCCATATTTTTTTCTTCCTTACCCCCCCCCCGTTCTTCCTTCCTTCCTTCTATTTCCAGACTTCCTTTCTTTCTTCTCTACCTACCCTTAATTCCTTTCTTTTTTTCCAGGACCAGGAACTCCTTCCTTCCCCTATCTACAGTATCTATGCAATCTATTTCAAGGACTTCCTTCCTTCCCTCCCTACCTCCTCTCCTTACTTCCTTTCTTCCTTTTATTTTCAGGACTAGAAACTCCTTCCCTATCTATCTATCTATCTATCTATCTATCTATCTATCTATCTATCTATCTATCTATCTATCTATCTATCTATCTATCTATCTATCTATCTATCAGAGCTGCAAGATTCTGGCCAAAATGGAAATCACAATTTATTTGCTTAGAATAAAAAGATCACGATTCTCTCACGATTCTCGCTACGTAAAATCTTTCACATTATACAAAAAAAAAATTGGGCTAACTTTACTGGTTAGTTTTTGTTTTTTTTTTTTAATTCATTAAAGTAATGTTTTCCAAAAAAATTGCATTTGAAAGACTGCTGCGCAAATACAGTGTGACATAAAATATTGCAACAACCATCATTTTATTCTCTAGGGTCTCTACTAAAAAAATATATATAATGTTTGGGGGTTCTAAGTAATTTTCTAGCAAAAAAAAAAAAAGATTTTAACTTGAAACCAACAAATGTCAGAAAAAGGTTTAGTGTTTAAGTGGTTAAACTTTCCTCATTTACACACAAAGTCTAGTCCTTTGACAAATTGTTACAATGTTTATATTTAAGTTCCACTGCTAGAGAATGTTGTGATTCTTGGCAAAATGCCCGTTTTTTTTTTCTTTCTTTCTTTTTATCACGCTGTGGCTTCAGAAGAGCAGAGAGAATTCTTTGCATAGCAAAGAATCGTGAAACACTTTTGTCATGATCGCAACGGGGAAAAAAATCGGGATAACGATTCTATACGATTAATTGTGCAGCTCTACTATCTATCTATCTATCTATCTATCTATCTATCTATCTATCTATCTATCTATCTATCTATCTATCTATCTATCTATCTATCTATCTATCTATCTATCTATCTATCTATCTATCTATCCCATTTCTCCCTTCCTCATTTTCATCCTTCTTTCTTTCCTTCCAATCCATTTCAAGTGTTTTTTTTTCCTTCCCTCCCTGCTTCCTTCCTAACTTCATTCATTCTATCTTTCAATCTATTTCCAGGACTTAGTTTCTTCCTTTCTTATTTTTATCCAGGACCGGGGGACACCTTTCTTTATCTATCTATCTATTTAGCATTCTACTCCATATTTTTTTCTTCCTTACCCCCCCCCGTTCTTCCTTCCTTCCTTCTATTTCCAGACTTCCTTTCTTTCTTCTCTACCTACCCTTAATTCCTTTCTTTTTTTCCAGGACCAGGAACTCCTTCCTTCCCCTATCTACAGTATCTATGCAATCTATTTCAAGGACTTCCTTCCTTCCCTCCCTACCTCCTCTCCTTACTTCCTTTCTTCCTTTTATTTTCAGGACTAGAAACTCCTTCCCTATCTATCTATCTATCTATCTATCTATCTATCTATCTATCTATCTATCTATCTATCTATCTATCTATCTATCTATCTATCTATCTATCTATCTATCTATCTATCTATCTATCTATCTATCTATCTATCTATCAGAGCTGCAAGATTCTGGCCAAAATGGAAATCACAATTTATTTGCTTAGAATAAAAAGATCACGATTCTCTCACGATTCTCGCTACGTAAAATCTTTCACATTATACAAAAAAAAAATTGGGCTAACTTTACTGGTTAGTTTTTTTTTTTTTTTTTTTAATTCATTAAAGTAATGTTTTCCAAAAAAATTGCATTTGAAAGACTGCTGCGCAAATACAGTGTGACATAAAATATTGCAACAACCATCATTTTATTCTCTAGGGTCTCTACTAAAAAAATATATATAATGTTTGGGGGTTCTAAGTAATTTTCTAGCAAAAAAAAAAAAAGATTTTAACTTGAAACCAACAAATGTCAGAAAAAGGTTTAGTGTTTAAGTGGTTAAACTTTCCTCATTTACACACAAAGTCTAGTCCTTTGACAAATTGTTACAATGTTTATATTTAAGTTCCACTGCTAGAGAATGTTGTGATTCTTGGCAAAATGCCCGTTTTTTTTTTCTTTCTTTCTTTTTATCACGCTGTGGCTTCAGAAGAGCAGAGAGAATTCTTTGCATAGCAAAGAATCGTGAAACACTTTTGTCATGATCGCAACGGGGAAAAAAATCGGGATAACGATTCTATACGATTAATTGTGCAGCTCTACTATCTATCTATCTATCTATCTATCTATCTATCTATCTATCTATCTATCTATCTATCTATCTATCTATCTATCTATCTATCTATCTATCTATCTATCTATCTATCTATCTATCTATCTACAGTACCTGACCAATCTGCATCTGCTTTTCTTTCTACCCCCTATTTTACTTTCTTCCTTCCAACTATTTCCAAGAGTTTTCGTTCTCTCCTTCCCTTCTTTTCGCTCATCTGTTCCTCTTTTTATTTCCAGGACCAGGAACTCTGCTATTAGCCACGTCCCCAGTTTGGCATCTTCATCAGGGCATCTATCTATCTATCTATCTATCTATCTATCTATCTATCTATCTATCTATCTATCTATCTATCTATCTATCTATCTATCTATTTATCCCCATCTGTCTGTCTTTTTACCCCATATCTTCCTTCCATCTCTATGCATCTATCTATTTCCTGTATCTTCTTTAACTAATGTTATGTTATCATTGTGGGAATATTCTATTGCTGGACGTGACAATGGAAGAGCGAGAAAGGAGTGTAGAAAAGAATGGAGTCTTTGAAGACAATACCGACTTATGTTCAAAGAGAATTATTAACACACTACAAGCTGCCTTAATTAAACGGGGTGATGTAAAGGAATGGTCTACATATAACTTACAATGATATTTTTCATCATTATGATATTACAAGTCAGAGAATAAACTGAACGTTGCGTATGACTCATCCGACCTTACGAACAATGTGTCTCTGGTTTCCCAGGACTTAAAGGATAAATTAATGAACAGGCGATCTTTCAGTGGTAGGTGAATGGTGACAGGATGAATCATCTCTTATATAAACCTATAGGGCCATTTTACCGATCGCCTGAGCAAATCGGGTTCACCAGTGATGGGAAGGGCCATGATTCGGTGAAGGCCAGAGCAGAGCGAACTGTCGGGATTCGCTGAAAATTCCCACCCCGGCTAATTGATTTGCTCGTCTCTACCAAGGACAACCCTTTACACAGGCAACACACTCTTAATGAATTTGCTATAAAGAGGAAAAAATTTAGCCCAAGATGTATATTCTGACTGGGGATAATCAGGGGAGAAATAAGTTATAATTAGCCCCAGATTTCTAAATGCTGACTGTTTAGGCAAAATTTGTCGACATAAAAACCTAACCTTGATAACTAAACCTTAACAGTAACCCTAATCCAAACCCTCACACTAAGAAATACACTGTATTACCAAATGTTAGAAGACACTTGGCCATCACACACATATGGATATTGGACATCCCATGCCAAAACTATATGACATCCCATGCCAAAACTCCTTGTGATTATAAAAGCCTCCACTCTTCTGGGAAGGATTTCCACAAGTTTTGTCAAGCATGACTGTGGATATTTGTGACCATTAAGCCAAAAGAGTATTTGTGAGGTCAGGTGTTGGTGTTGGATGAGAAGACCTGGCTCGCAACCAAAGGTCCAATTCATCTTGATAGTGTTGAGTAGAGTTGAAGTCAGGGCTCTGTACAGGCCACTCAAGTTCCTCCACACCAAAGTCATAAATTCATGTCTTTATGGATGATGATCAGTAAGGTTGAGGTCAGGGCTCTGTACAGGCCACTCAAGTTCCTCCACACCAAAGTCATAAATTCATGTCTTTATGGATGATGATCAGTAAGGTTGAGGTCAGGGCTCTGTACAGGTTCCTCCACAACAAACTCATCAATCCACGTCTTTATGGATGATGATCACTAGGGTTCAGGTCTAGGCTTTATACAGGTCACTCAATTTCCTCCACACCAAGCTCATCAATCCATGTCTTTATGCATGATGATCAGTAGGGTTGAGGTCAGGGCTTGGTACAGGCCATTTCAGTTCCCCCACACCAACATTTATAAATCCATGTCTTTATGGATGATGATCAGTAGGGTTGAGGTCAGGGCTCTGTACAGGCCATTCAAGTTCCTCCACACCAAACTCATCAAACCACGTCTTTATGGATGATGATCACTAGGGTTCAGGTCTAGGCTTAATACAGGTCACTCAATTTCCTCCACACCAAGCTCATCAATCCATGTCTTTATGGATGATGATCAGTAGGGTTGAGGTCGGGGCTTGGTACAGGCCATTCAAGTTCCTCCACACCAAAATTTATAAATCCGTGTCTTTATGGATGATGATCAGTAGGGTTGAGGTCAGGGCTTGGTACAGGCCATTCAAGTTCCTCAACACCAAACTCATCAAACCATATCCTTTTGGAGCTGGCTCTGTGCGCTGTCATGGTGGAGCATGTAAAACCTTCAACAAATGTCTTTGAATACTGTAGCATTACCAGCACCCTTCACTGGAAATATATAAACCGGTAATTTAGAGGGGAGTCCACATACCTTTTCTAAAATAAAGCAGCAGTTTCACATTAGGACAAATAGCTTTTTTGCACCTAGTGAATATTGACTTGACACTATGTTCTCCTCTTAAATAAACCATTTTCTTAACACCGAATTTGTTATGAGGTGTCTTCAGTAAGATTCTTTTAAATGGGGAAAGGTGAAAGAGTGTATTACCTTGCTACATATTCATATAGTTAATCTGTCCCTGCAAAGAACAAGCCGATATAACATTGTTATTTTGTCTGTAAAGGCAGGGATTAGGCGAGGCGTTGTAGCTCTGACAAAATCCCTTTTCCTGCACGTCTAATTAATAGCTTAGCTTACCATATCCACCGGTGAAGTTAAATGCTCTTATTTAAGGAAGACCATCAAAAAAAAGAGAGAGAAATAAAGAAAAGTTTTTCTGGTATATCATGGTTTTTCTATCATGGTTCACAGCGCTGATTAAAACTGTGCTGTTGCCAGTAACCTTGTATTCTAGGCCCACTGAACCGTACCAATGTGTATGTATAATGGTTCTAGAATGCGCCAAAATATCGCCAATGGCTGTAGCATACCGTAGGACATTAAAGAGTTTATTAGTGGTGTATAAACTGGTGACAAACCTTCAACTATTCTATAAATGTAATTAAACTTCATTAAACAAGCACTGATACCATTGCACAAATGTAGACTGGTAATTGGGGCCAGTGGTCTGTTGAGTTCAAGCTGATTGCTGGTCCACAGAGACCACTCTATGAACAGGGGATTGAAGTTAATGGCAGTGACTCAGGGGAAATTCAAGCTTTACAATATACAAGAGTTGCTCATAAGTTTACATACCCTGGCAACATGTATGATTTCTTGGCTATTTTTTCAGAGAATATGAATGATAACACAAAAACTTTTCTTTCACTCATGGTTAGTGTTTGTCTGAAGCCATTTATTATCAATCAACTGTCTTTACTCTTTTTAAATCATAATCACAGCAAAAACTACCCAAATGACCCTGATCAAAAGTTTACATACCCTGGTGATTTTGGCCTGATAACATGCACACACGTAGACACAAAGGGGTTTAAATGGCTATTAAAGGTAACCATCATCACCTGTGATCTGTTTGCTTGTAATTAGTGTGTGTGTATAAAAGGTCAATGAGTTTATGGACTCCGGACAGACACTGGCATCCTTCATCCAGTGCTGCACTGACGTTTCTGGATTCTGAGTCATGGGGAAAGCAAAAGAATTGTCAAAGGATCTGTGGCAAAAGGTAATTGAACTGTATAAAACAGGAAAGGGATATAAAAAGATATCCAAGGAATTTATAATGCCAATCAGCAGTGTTCAAACTCTAATCAAGAAGTGGAAAATGAGGGGTTCTGTTAAAACCAAACCACGGTCAGGTAGAGCAACTAAAATTTCAGCCACAACTGCCAGGAAAATTGTTCAGGATGCAAAGAAAAACCCCCAAATAACTTCAGGTGAAATACAGGACTTTCTGAAAACATGTGGCTGTTTCAAGATGCACAATAAGGAGGCACTTGAAGAAAGATGGGCTGCATTGTCGAGTCGCCAGAAGAAAGCCATTACTACGCAAATGCCACAAAGTATCCCATTTACAATATGTCAAACAGCACAGAGACAAGCCTCAAACCTTCTGGCACAAAGTAATTTGGAGTGATGACTCAAAAATTTAGCTATTTGGCCACAACCATAAGCACTACATTTGGAGAGGCGTCAACAAGGCCTATGATAAAAGGTCCGGAGGTGGATCCCTGATGTTTTGGGGATGTGTGAGTTACAAACGCAAATTTGGTCAAAATGCAGTATGTTATCAGAAAATACTGGAGGAACATTTGCATTCATCAGCAAGGAAGCTGCGCATGGGACGTACCGTATTTATCGGCGTATAACACGCACCGGCGTATAACACGCACCCCAAATTAGGAGGGAATTTTAAGGAAAAGAAACTTTTAGGAGGGAAGTTAAAGGGAAAAAAACTTACATTTAAATGCCGTTCATTGCAGCCTTGTCAGTGCAGCCATGTCAGTGCAGCCATGTCAGTGCAGCCTTGTCAGTGCAGCCTTGTCAGTGCAGCCTTCCCCAGTGCAGCCTTGTCAGTGCAGCCTTCCCCAGTGCAGCCTTCCCCAGTGCAGCCTTGTCAGTGCAGCCTTCCCCAGTGCAGCCTTGTCAGTGCAGCCTTCCCCAGTGCAGCCTTCCCCAGTGCAGCCTTGTCAGTGCAGCCTTCCCCAGTGCAGCCTTCCCCAGTGCAGCCTTGTCAGTGCAGCCTTCCCCAGTGCAGCCTTGTCAGTGCAGCCTTCCCCAGTGCAGCCCTCCCCAATGCAGCCTTGTCAGTGCAGCCTTCCCCAGTGCAGCCTTCCCCAGTGCAGCCTTGCCCCAGTGCAGCCTTGCCCCAGCCTTGCCCCAGTGCAGCCTGGGATCCCCTGTCCCTGCTTCCAGGGCTTCAAAATCGCGGTCCGCGATTTGAAAATGGCGCCGCCGGCGCCGAAGTACACAGAGCCGGTCCTCGGCTCTTTCCGGCGGCTCTCGTTTACTTTCGGCTCCACTCGTAGTCCCGAGCGGAGCTATCCGAGTAGGTTCGGATAGCTCCGCTCGGGACTACGAGTGGAGCCGAAAGTAAACGGCGCCATTTTCAAATCGCGGTCCGCGATTTTGACATTTGGACAGCACGGGATCGGCGGGGATCGGCGTATAACACGCACCTGCGACTTTCCCCTGATTTTAAGGGGAAAAAAGTGCGTGTTATATGACGATAAATACGGTACTTGGACATTCCAACATGACAATGATCCAAAGCACAAGGCCAAGTCAACCTGTCATTGGCTACAGCAGAATAAAGTGAAGGTTCTGGAGGGGCCATCTCAGTCTCCTGACCTCAATATCGTTGAGCCACTCTGGGGGGATCTCAGACGTGCCGTTCATGCAAGACAGCCCAAGAATTTACAGGAACTGGAGGCTTTTTGCCAAGAGGAATGGGCAGCCTTACAATCTGAGAAGATAAAGAGCCTCATCCACAAATACCACAAAAGACTTCAAGCTGTCATTGATGTTAAAGGGGGTAATACACAGTATTAAGAACTGGGGTATGTAAACTTTTGATCAGGGTCATTTGGGTAGTTTCTGTTGCCATTATGATTTAAAAAGAGAAAACATAGTTGATTGTCATTCATATTCTCTGAAAAATGGCCAATAAATCATAAGTTCTTCCAAGGTATGTAAACTTATGAGCACAACTGTAAAGCAACAATCTGTCAAACACTTTTGAAGGTTCAGTGCAACAATTTTGTCTACATTCCACATTCCATATTTAGTCTTACCAAAGCTTTGTATGTCCAAGCTTCTAAAACACAGTTCCAAACAGTAACAGAAAAATGCTGTTTATTAGATATATTCTAAAAATATTGGTCTAAATACAATACAGAACCATCCATAACTCTGCCCCGAGTTACATCACCAACCTTGCCTCACAATATCACCCAATGTCCTTGTTGTTCCTCCCAGGACCTCAGGTTCTCTAATTCCTTCATCACCTCCTCCCATGTTTACATTCAGGACTTCTCCAGAATCTCTGCAATCCTCTGGAACTTTCTATCCCAACCTTTCAGACTATCCCCTACTCTATTCACCTTTAGGTGCTCCCTAAAAATGCATCTCTTCAGGGATGTCTATCCTGCCTCCACCTAAAAACGACATTTCTATCTTTTCCATCAGCTCAACTCCCACAGTTATGTTTTGTATTACTTGCCCCTCCTTTTGGATTATCCTTTTGCATCCAGGGTTCTGTAGAACCTTAGGGTTCCTGCAGGTGTTGCTAAGGGTCCCTTGAGCAATTGACATTGTCTGCCTCTCAAATATGTAACCGCTGACAGCAAGCAGCAATGATTTCTTTAGCTATCTGTAAGGGGGACATTCTTCCTGATGACCAGCAATATGAGGAGCATTCTTCCCATTGACCAATAATGTAAGGGACATTCTTCCCACTGATCACCAATGTAAGGAGCATTCTTCCCACTGATCCCCAATGTAAGGAACATTCTTCCCACTGATCACCAATGTGAGGAGCATTCTTCTCACTGATCACCAATGTAAGGAACATTCTTCCCACTGATCACCAATGTGAGGAGCATTCTTCTCACTGATCACCAATGTAAGGAACATTCTTCCCACTGACCTCCAATGTGAGGAGCATTCTTCTCACTGATCCCCAATGTAAGGAACATTCTTCCCACTGATCCCCAATGTAATGGACATTCTTCTCACTGATCACCAATGTAAGGAACATTCTTCCCATTGATCACCAATGTGAGGAGCATTCTTCTCACTGATCTCCAATGTAATGGACATTCTTCTCACTGATCACCAATGTAAGGAACATTCTTCCCACTGATCACCAATGTAAGGAGCATTCTTCTCACTGATCACCAATATAAGGAACATTCTTCCCACTGATCACCAATGTAAGGAACATTCTTCCCACTGATCACCAATGTAAGGAACATTCTTCCCACTGACCTCCAATGTAAGGAACATTCTTCCCACTGACCTCCAATGTAAGGGGCATTCTTCCCACTCATCACCAAAGTAAGAAGCGTTCTTCCCACTGACCACCATTGTAAGTAGCATTCTTCCCACTGACCACCATTGTAAGTAGCATTCTTCCCACTCACCACCAATGTAAGGAACATTCTTCCCACTGACCACCAATATAAGGTGCATTCTTCCCGCTCACCACCAATATACACAGTTTTCCACACTCATTATTCTTTATTCTTATATATCAGCCTACTGTTAATGTAAATGTACCATGAGCTGGAGCTGTAGTAATTATTAGCAAGGATCCCCTGATTGTTTTCTTGTTTTCATTTTAGACTTGTTCAGTAATAAAGAACTGAGGTGTAAACCTGCCCACACATTATTTTTATATTAGCTGTAGGGATCCTATAAACAGTATTTTTATCATGCTTACCAGAGCCCTTATTTAAAGTAGATCTTTCAATAACCTGTTCAGTCAGCAATAATTCACTCCTGACATTTCACAATATACAGCTGCAGTATTTTTTATTAAAAAAGCTCCATCATTTATCATTAATAAGCTTGAGCCTAGTGACTTAGTGCCAAATGCTTTCCCTTGCCTGCAGCCGACTGATGACATGATGATGTCATCAGCCGCCAGCAGGCAAGAGAAATTTTTTTTTTTTTGGGGGGGGGGGGGGGGGGCAACCTCCGCTTGGATCACCTTGGCCTATCCAAGTAGAAGTAGGAGTGGGTACCCATCCAAACTAGGTACCCCCCCCCCCCAAAAAAAAAAAAAATTAAGAAAAAATAAAAATTTTAAATAGGAGGGGCAGAGGCAGAAAAGCGGATCTTCTCCTTTTGCCCCTTTTGGGTGGGGTTCCGCCTTAAATGGTGTTGCCCAATTTAAATAGAAGGGACAGAGGCAGAAAAGCGGAACTTCACCTTTTGGCCCTTTTGGGTGAGGTTCCGCTTTAAGTGTTGTCCAGTTTAAAAAAAAACAAAAAACTATCAAATCTCAGCTTTTATTTATTTATTAATTGCGTTTCATTCAAATAAAATTGTAACAAACAAAAAAAATATAATAAAAACAACAAAACATATGACACAATAAAATAATTAAAACAAAAAGACATACGTGGGAGTGGGTACCCATCCAAACTAGGTACCCCCCCCCCAAAAAAAAATAAGTGTCCAAGTGTTAAATAGAAGGGGCAGAGGCAGAAAAGCAGAACTTCTCCTTTTGGGTGAGGTTCCGCTTTAAGTGTTGACCAATTTAAAAAAAAACAAAAAAAACCCCTCAAATCTCATTTTGTATTTATTTATTAATTGCGTTTCATCCAAATAAAATTGTAAAATATATATATATATATATTTAAAATAAAAACAAAACATATGACTCAATAAAATAATTAAAACAAAAAGACATAATTTTCTAAAACAAAAGTATCGCAAAGTGTTTTTCCATTAGGAGTTTTAGCAGCCTTTTTCTCTTCATTATTCCAAGAAGCGGCGATAGATGTAAGCCGCGGAGAGCTTAGAAGATTTCTTCGCCTTTGACGCCCCCCCCAATTTGTAAAAGAAGTAAATACTATTACTTGATGGAATGTTGACTTGTCTGTTTCGAGACCAATTACAGGCTGGCTTTACATTTCCACATGGGAAACTAAAAG
Source organism: Lithobates clamitans (assembly GCA_037952925.1). Classification (NCBI taxonomy): domain Eukaryota; kingdom Metazoa; phylum Chordata; class Amphibia; order Anura; family Ranidae; genus Lithobates; species Lithobates clamitans. Next base: position 180,726 of record JBBGZY010002111.1, read on the forward strand.
GATGAAGGTGAGTTAAGCCTTTAATTAGAGCTTAGTCTGGTTTGGGAAGCCGCCAGGAAATCATCTGTACGTGGCGATCTGCGGAGTCATAACAGAGGCGGTTATTAACGCGCTCGCAGCATACGAAAAGCCTGTATTTCATCGGCAGGTAACGTGTAATAAATAGACAGGGAGGGAAGCCAGTCCATATGGAGAGGGGGAGAGACAAGCCAATCAACCATGACACTACAACACCCAGCAATCCCTGACAATTTCTTTGGCTTAGTCCAAAGGTACCGTGTTAAAAAAAAGAGAATATTCATAAAAAAAAAAACTGCTCCGGTCAAGCATGCAAAACGCTTTTTAGTTATGTCCTCCAGAAATAATTTTAAATTTAAATGGTTAATTTATCTGCCAATGCTACTAAACTCCTACACCTCAGATGATGAAACCTTAAATCAGGCTTACAGTGGGAGTGCCTGGAGCAGGAAGGGGAGGTACTTAGGTAGGAAGGGCTGAGTTCAGCATGGGTTCCACCAGTGTGTTCACTAAAAGTCCAACCACCTCAACCCCACGAAGCGTTGCCCCCCGGGCCCGCCCTACGGCGCCTTTACGTAGGCATGACACATCCTCAACTGCCACAGGCCACTTTATTAGGTAGACCTGTTCAGTTGCTTGGTAACACAAATTACTAATTAGCCAATCACATGGCAGCAACTCAATGAATTTAGTCATCTAGGCATGGTTGCGGGTGCCAGACAGGTTGGTCTGAGTATTTCAAAAACTGCTGATCTACTGGTATTTTCACACACAACCATCTCTCGGGTTTACAGAAAATGGTCCAAAAAAAAGAGAAAATATCCAGTGAGAGGCAGTTGTGTGGAAAAAACTGCTTTGTTGATGTCAGAGGTCAGAGGAGAATGGGCAGACAGATGGTTCCAGATGATAGAAAGGCAACAGTAACTCCAATAACCATGTGTTACAACCAAGGTATGCAGAATACCATCTCTGAATGCACAACACATCGAACCTTGAAGCAGCTACAGCAGCAGAAGACCACACCAGGCGCCACCCCTGTCACCTAAGAAAAGGAAACTGAGGCTACAATTCGCACAGGCTCACCAAAATTGGACAATAGAAAATTGGGAAAATGCCTGGTCTGATGAGTCTTGATTTCAGCTGCAACATTCAGATGGTAGGGTCAGAATTTGTTGTAAACAACATGAAAGCATGGACCCATCCTGCCTTGAATCACCGGTTCAGGCTGGTGGTGGTGGTGTAATGGTGTGGGGGGATATTTTCTTGGCACACTTTGGACCCCTTAGTGCAAGCATCGTTTAAACCCCACGGCCTACCTGAGTATTGTTTCTGACAATGTCCATCCCTCTATGACTACAGTGTCCCCATCTTCTGATGGTTCCTTCCAGCAGGATAATGCACCATGTCACAAAGCTCAAATCATCTCTTTGCTGGGGTTTTTTGACTTCCTCTGGATCAACTGTGGGTGATTGTGTATATAGAATTGTATTATTTTCTTTTTCTTTTTTTTTTTTTTTTTGGTTGAACTGGATAGACTTGTGTATTTTTTCAACCTGACTATGTAACTATGTATATCACCACTGGTTTCTTGAACATGACAATGAGGTCACTGCACTCCAATGGCCTCCACAGTCACCAGATCTCATCCAATAAAACAGGAGATTCGCATCATGGATGTTCAGCCGACAAATCTGCAGCAACTGCGTGATGCTATCATGTCACTACGGACCAAAACCTCTGAGGAATGTTTCCAACACCTTGTTGAATCTATGCCATGAAGAATGAAGGCAGTTCTGAAGGCAAAAGGGGGTCCAACCCGGTACTAGCCAGGTGTGTCTAACAAAGTGGCCCTTGAGTGTTTTTTAGTAAATATAGGAAAAGGAAGGCAGTACCTCCACCCAAGATAAATAGATCCAAGGTAGATGCCTTGGTGCTGCGCCACATGAAATTAAGAATGTAGCAGCAGGTGTAGTAGGCACTCAAAGGGTTTCCACAGATGAACAGGAAGGAAGGCAGTACCTCCATCCAAGATAAATAGATCCAAGGTAGATGCCTTGGTGCTGCGCCACATGAAATTAACAATGTAGCAGCAGGTGTAGTAGGCACTCAAAGGGTTTCCACAGATGAACAAGGAGGTTGGTGTAATAGCTCCAACGTTTTGGAGGGGCACAGAACGTGCAAGTTTGCAGCCTTTGAAAACTCCCACCCTCCTTATTCCATGGTCATCACATGAAGGGAGACCATGAGCACATGCACATTATTTTACCAATCTTTTGCTAGATAAAGTAGTTTAAGATGTGCATTTAGCTGTTACCATAAGCTAGGTGAATAACTACACAGCAAGACAACCTGCAGCCTTGAATCCATTCCAGCTGATAAATTACCCCAAATTTAGTTTATATAGTGTCTTAGGAGATCTTTATAATGGTGCTGTAAGTTTCTCCAGCTCAACACTGCATCATCCCTCCGCCCGGTAATGAGAAGCATCATTTGTAGAACGCAGAGGTTAAAGTGTTAACAGGACTCTGTCAGGAGGGAAATTGGATTGTAAATATAAATTACTACGTGAGGACAGAGATGCCACACACTGCAATGTAGCACCGGAGTTGGCGGTTTGTAAAACCCAATTGGTAAGTGGCTAATAGGGTAATAGCACCAGGTCCATTAAACTTTTATATCGACACCATAGAACAGAAGAGGAACATGGGACTTTTCAGGTGCTACGAATACATAGACAACATGTACATTGCTAGATTATTTTTATTTTAACACAAAAAAATAACATATAAAAATATGTAGTGAACTGATTCCATGGATAACACCAACAGAAAAGGAGGTATGTAGATAACATTCGTGATATCACAATACTCTCCACAGATACCTGTCAATACCAGTTCATTTTACCTTCAAATCAGTTGCTGATTCCAACATGAAGTAGGGGTATCTCACTGTTCAACACGTTTCATGGGCTAGCCTGATGCTTCATCAGGAACCTGTGGAGGCTAGCTATAGATTGAAGAGTTGTTCCATGGAGGTCCCTGAAACCTAAGTTCTCATTGATTGGGGCATAAAAATGAGGGGGGAAAAAACAGCCAAAGGGGAGAAAAGAAAGGGCCTCAAATATGGCTGTTAGAGGCTAGCAATCTATATCTGATTTCTTCTATTAGGGGACCCACCCCGCCAGGGCCCCAAACACCACTGTTGGAGACATGTATAGTGTATATGGTATCCTACTCAATTATCCAAGTGCCTATCGGGTTTATCTATAAGATCGGTTTACTTTGTACCAAAACAAGGAGGAAAAAGAAAGGGAAAAGACAGGGGGGCCCATCCCACCAGGGCCTCAAATATGGCTGTTAGAGGCTAACCATCTAGATCTGTTGAACAGGTCGGTACATTTTATATGGTATCCTCCTCTACGATCCAAGTGCATGTTGGGTTCATCCATGAAATCAGTATACTCTGTACCAAAGCCCAAAAAGAGCGAAGAAAGGGAAAAAGACAGGGGGCCCCACCTATCTATGAGGAAGGCTTCAGCCGAAACGGGTTCGATTTATGTGGATTGTACACTGCTATTGTGCCAAATAAAATCTTTATAAGAAGAAGCTTTGGGTTACTGGCAATTTCTTCTATTAGGAGACCCACCCCACCAGGGCCCCAAACACCACTGTTGGAGACATGTATAGTGTATACGGTATCCTACTCAATTATCCAAGTGCTTATCGGGTTTATCTATGAGATCGGTTTACTTGTACCAAAACAAAGAGGAAAAAGAAAGGAAGAATACAGGGGGGGGGGGGGCATCCCACCAGGGCCCCAAATATGGCTGTTTAAGACTAGCAAACTAGATCTGATGAACAGGTAGGTATAGTTTATATGGTATCCTCCTCAACGATCCAAGTGCATGTTGGGTTTATCCATGAAATCAGTATACTCTGTCCCAAAGCCCAAAAGAGTGAATAAAGGGAAAAAGACAGGGCCATCCCACCAGGGCCCCAAACTCCATTAGTGGAGACATGCAATCTGGATTTGAAATTATGAACAGGTAGGTATAGTGTATATGGTATCCTACTCAATGATCCAAGTGCTTATTGGGTTTATCAATGAGATCGGTTTATTTCGTAACAAAAACAAAGAGGAAAAGAAAAGGAGAAGACAGGGGGCCCATCGCACCAGGGCCTCAAACACCACTGTTAGAGACTTGCAATCTGGATTTGAAATGATAAACAGGTAGGTATGGTGTATATTTACGGAGTTACATAGTAGGTAAGGCTGAATAAAGACAATAGTCCATCCAGTTCAACCTGTGTAGGTGCACGTGTGTCCGTGTCTATAGTTAATTCCCATATCCCTGTATGTTGTGTTCTTTAAGATGCCCTTTCAAGAGTCTTTTAAAAATATCCATACTCCCTGCTGCCACCACCAATTGTGGAAGAGAGATCCACATTCTTGTTGCCCTGACAGTGAAAACCCCCCTCAAAGGTTAAACCGCTTCTCCTCCAGTTTCATTGTGTGGCCCCGTGTCCTCTTACACTCCCTGAGTCTGAATCATTTTTTTCCTACGCTGGGATCACCATGGCCCTCTCAAGCGTCACTTCTCCAGTGAGAATAAATACGGTATCCTACTCAACAATCGATATGCATATTGGGTTTATCTATGAGGTTTACTCTGTCCCAAAGCCAAAGGCGAGAAAAAAAGGAAAAAGGGTAGGGGGCCCACCCCACTAGGGTCCCAAACACCACTTTTGGAGACTTGGAATCTGGATTTAAAATGATAAACAGGTAGGTATAGTGCATATGGTATCCTACTCAATGATCTAAGTGCAAGTTGGGGGTATCCATGGGATTAGTTTTCTTCGTACCAAAGCCAATGGGGAGAAGAAAGGGAAAAATACAGGGGGCCCACCCCACCAGGGTCCCAAACACTGCTGTTAGAGGCTTGCAATCTGGTTTCCAATGATAAACAGGTAGGTATGGAGTATAGGTGTCCTACTCAACGATCCAAGTGCATTTTGGGTTTATCCATGACATTGATTTACTCCATACATAAGCCCGAGGTAGAGAAGAAAGGAAAAAGACAAGTGGTCCACCACACCAGGGTCCCAAACACCACTGCTGGAGACTTGCAATCTGGATTTGAAATTATGAACAGGTAGGTATAGTGTATATGGTATCCTACTCAATGATCTAAGTGCAAGTTGGGGTTATCCATGGGATCAGTTTACTCCTTACCAAAGCCAATGGGGAGAAGAAGGAGAAAAAGACAGGGAGGTCACCCCACCAGGGTCCCAAACACTGCTGTTAGAGACATGCAATCTGGTTTGAAATGATAAACAAGTCGGTATGGTGCATGTGCTGTCCTACTTAACAGTCCATGTGCATGTTGGGTTTATGAATACGTGGCTTACTTTACAAATCTCTTAGTATTAAAAAAAAACTTTGTGTATGTAGAGGTTTTTCCTAGACATGTGCAATTAAGTTTGTTCCAAATTTGTTTTTTGATGAAATTCGACAAATTCGTTAATTCGGAAATATTCAAATTAAAACCCGTTTAACAAATTTTTCCAAAATCAAAAATTTGTAAATTAGAAAATTTGTAAATTAGAAAATTCGTAAATTCAAAAATCCAAAAGTTCGAAAACCCGAAAAATAGAAAATCCAAAAATAAAAATGAAAATCCAAAAGTTCAAAAGAACGAAAATCCGAAAATAAGAACGAAAATCCTAATATTCAAAAACCTCAAAATTTTAGAACTAATAATAATAATAACTATTACTGACTATTAAATTATAGGTATTGGAATTTCCTTTCAAATTTGGCTGGTAGTGTTAGAAATTTCCTTTAATCTAATAGCTAATATTTATCAATTAACAAATATTAACAAATGAATGGATTAGATCTTTATAGAATAATTGAGTTGTATATTTATAGCTTCTAGATATGGATAAAGTGAAATATATGGCCTTTATATTTATGTGAAAATATACATTTTAATAATAATCTGTGCTTCTCTTTGGAGAACTAACATATGGTATTAATTAGCTCTCACCTTCCCCCATAGAGGAGAAGAAAGGTTTTACATTTCTTAAGATGAAAAAGTTTGTGTATATATGAGAATATAAGTTCTTTATATTACAATATTTATTGAACAGGATATTAATAAGACCATTGGGTTTTCAATGAATATAATATACAAACTGATTTATGTGGTATTTGATTTAGATGTTATCTTGTATATGTTTAATGCTTTCACACATTGTTCTTGCTCACTCCTCAGGAATGTCAATGCATAGAGACTGAACAACCCCCATCCTTGCGTGACAGGTGGGAGGGAAGCTATGTCTCATTAGAAGAGTTTGTAGAACAATAAGGCTCAGAGGAACTTTAAACCAGCCCTTTTAAAGATAAAGTAGGGGTCAGATTTTAGTTGGGCAGACATTGAAGGAAGCTGCCACAGCTTCACACACACAAAAAGACACACATCTGATTCAATCTTCATCTTAAGAATATAATTACATTATTGGTGTTAATTTTACATTTTACATTTTGATATCGTTCTTGTAATATTTTATTTTATTATTAAATCAATTTTTGAGTTTTTACATCAATATAATTTACAGAATATCGATATTAATAAAGAAATAAGGGTATTTTAACAGTTAGTGAATGTAGCGAATACAAATTTATCTGAAGTTACGAATTATCCGAAATAACGAAAGCCGCATCTAAACGACTGGAGCGTAACAAATTATAATAATAAATAATAATAATAAAAATGTTTTGTTATTATTATTATTATAAATTTGTTACGTTCCATTCATTTAGATGCGGCATTCATTATTTCGGATAATTAATAACTTTGGATAAATTCGCATTCGTTACGTTCATAAACAGCCAGGTTTAAAAGGAATTTCCAATACCTATAATTTAATTAATAGTTAGTTATTATTAGTTAGTTTCATATTTCGGATTTTCAAATTTTTGGATTTTCGAATTTTCAGATTATTGAATTTATGAATACCGCATCTAAACAAATGGAACATAACAAACTCAAATAAATTTTTCCGAAGTTACGAATTTATTAACTAACTAATTTCGATCATATCGAATGACCTGAAAAACAAAAAAAACAAGAATGAAATGAAATGAAAAAGAACACATTTTTCGTCTAGTTTTTCCATTGTTGCCCATTAAAGGCAACTTATTTAGTAGTTTAACTTGCAAAAAAAAATGCTATGCTAACACACTAAACCACTAGATCAATCTTTTATATAGTAAAAAAAAAAAAAAAAAGGACACCACAGAGATAAATAGATTATAACATGCTAAACAAATGGAGTTCAGCTTTAAATCAATCCATTTTCAATTTATTGAATTGTATTAAAAATCTTGATTGCTCATCCATATAAATGTGCCTAGAGGCAGATATATTTTCTCATTACAAATTCATGCCTGTCTTCTGATTCTGTAAGTGTCCTTTGTTGAGTTTCTTACTACAGTGCCAGAAGGATAACCCTCGATTTTATCTCAGTCGTTGCTCAGCGAGCAGCCACTAGAGGGCTAATCTAGGAATCTGAAATAGGAAACATTGTTGCGAAGCTCTAAAATCAGAAGTGTGTAAAACTGTGAAAGTCGAGACTTTCACGTACAATTTCAAAATAATAAAATATTTTATTTTTTTGAGAATGTATAATATCTATTCTCTTCCTGAAACAGAGACAAGCAATTTAGTTTAAATTGGATCCGTCCATAAATTAAGGTAATTTAATTTTGCTCTGGTATTTGCTCAAAAAAAAAAAAAAAAAAATTGGTTTAAAAAAAAAAAATCTAATTTTAAAAATGTATTTTGAGGATTTTTTTGTTAGGGCAGTTTATGTACTTCATTTAGTGTTCTTCGTATTTGTACTTTTTCCGTTCATTTTTGTTTGAGTATATTTGATCCTTATTTGTTTATGCTGCTTTAAAATATTTATTTACTTTTTTCACTATATATAGTTACATAGTAGGTGAGGTTGAAAAAAGACACAAGTCCATCAAGTCCAACCTATGTGTGCGATTATATGTCAGTATTACATTGTATATTCCTGTATGTTGCGGTCGTTCAGGTGCTTATCTAATAGTTTTTTGAAACTACCCAGTATCCCCGAAAATAAGACCTAGCGTGATTGTCAGTGATGGTTGGATTATAAGCCCTACCCCCCAAATAAGCCCTAGTTAAAGTCCTTGGAGGTCTTATTTTCAGAGTAGGGCTTATTTTTGGGGAAACAGGGTACGGCTTTTTTGGGGGGTAGGGCTTATATTGCAGCCATCACCGACAATCACGCTAGGTCTTATTTTTGGGGGAAACAGGGTATCAATGCCCCCCCGCTGAGACCACCGCCTGTGGAAGGGAATTCCACATCCTCGCCGCTCCTACAGTAAAGAACCCTCTATGTAGTTTAAGGTTAAACCTCTTTTCTTCTAATTTTAATGAGTGGCCACAAGTCTTGTTAACCGCTTGCCGACCAGCTCACACCGAAGGGCACGTACAGGCATATTAACGTACCTGTACGTTGCCCTTTAGGAAGCAGCTTGTGGGCGCACGCCTGCCGCCGACGGTGGGCGTGCCCGCGGCGAGCTCCGTGAGTGTGATCGCGGGGCCCCGCGGAGTCCGTGTCCACGGGGATACACGCAACCATCTCACAGAGAGGAAGAACAGGGAAATGCTGATGTAAACAAGCATTTCCCCATTCTGCCTGGTGACACGGACACTGATCACAGCTCCCTGTAAACGGGAGCGGTGCTCAGTCTAGTGTCACACGTAGCCCATCCCCCCCACAGTTAGAATCACTCCCTAGGACACACTTAACCCCTACAGCGCCACCTAGTGGTTAACCCCTTCCCTGCCAGTCACATTTACACAGTAATCAGTGCATTTTTAATCGCACTGATCGCTGTATTAATTTGAATGGTCCCAAAATAGCACCAAAAGTGTCCGATGTGTCCGCCATAATGTCGCAGTCACGATAAAAATCGCTGATCGCCACCATTACTAGTAAAAAAAAAAAATATTAATAAAAATGCCATAAAACTATCCCCTATTTTGTAGACGCTATAACTTTTGGGCAAACCAATCAATAAAACGCTTATTGTGATTTTTTTACCAAAAATATGTAGAAGAATACGTATCAGCCTAAACTGAGGAAAAAAATGTTTTTTTATACATTTTTTGGGGATATTTATTATAGCAAAAGGTAAAAAATAATGTGTTTTTTTCAAAATTGTTGCTATTTTTTTGTTTATAGCGCAAAAAATAAAAACCGCAGAGGTGATCAAATACCACCAAAAGAAAGCTCTATTTGTGGGGAAAAAAGGGTGTCAATTTTGTTTGGGAGCCACGTTGCACGACTGCGCAATTGTCAGTTAAAGCAATGCAGTGCCGAATTGCAAAAAGTGATCTGGTCTTTGGGCAGCCAAATGATCCGGGGCTTAAGTGGTTAATGCTTTTGGAGTTACTGCACATGTGCAGTAACTAAAATAAGGTTGATGCTGTTATCCCGGGACACAGCATTGGCAAGACAAATGGCCAATATGCTGAGCTGCCCTAGAAGTATTGGGACGCCTGCCTTTACACGCACATGAACTTTTATGGCATCCCAGTCTTAGTCTGTAGGGTTCAATATTGAGTTGTCCCCGCCCTTTGCAGCTATAACAGCTTCAACTCTTCTGGGAAGGCTGTCCACAAGGTTTAGGAGTGTGTCTATGGCAGTGATGGTGAACCTTGGTACCCCAGATGTTTTGAAACTACATTTCCCATAATGCTCCACTACACTGCAGAGTGCATGAGCATCATGGGAAATGTAGTTCCAAAACATCTGGGGTGCCAAGGTTCGCCATCACTGCCCTAGAGCCTAGACCATGGGTGCTCAACCTGCTGCTGCAGAACTACAAGTCCCATGAAGCACTGCAAAGTTGATAGTTACAAGCTTGACTCCCAAAGGCTGAGGGACGATGGGAGATGTAGTTCAGCAACATCTGGAGGGCCACAGGTTGAGCACCCATACCCTAGACTAGCCATTCTCAACCAGCATTTCTTGGAACCCTAGGGTTCCTCCAGGGTTGGCTAGGGGTTCCTTGAGATGTGGCTAACTGTCCTCCCTTCTCATGGTGCCTGCAATGGCTACAGGTCCAATGCCACTTGGCAGAGCCAGTGCCATGCCTGCAAGGGTGTCATTCTAGCCATCCCTCTAGGGGTAGCATTCTTCAGACTTACCACCACAAATGTATAGAGCTTTTTCCCAATGACACCTGTTGGACTAATGTTACCAGTGGTTCCTAAGATCTAAGACATTTTTCTAAGTGTTCCACTTTGGTAAAAAAAATGTTAAGAACGGATGCCCTAGACTTTAGCAATTCAAAAAGTAGCAGTGAGTGAGTGGGTGATGTGGTCTTACGATGCCCCTTTCCCCCCACACTAGAACACTGCTTCCGGGGCAGCAGCCCCTCCTGCCCATCCCCCTTCCTCCAGAATAGCCCCCAGATTGTTGCTTTTCGATGAAGTAAGACATACAAGTTTTAGGAAGTCTATACAGTGCTTGAAACTATTCATAGAGCCAAGGTTTCTAAAATATTATCTCACCCTGCTACGACTATCTACATAAAATTAGTCTCGTTCACGCGGATTGCTTATAAACAAAACAACAAATTACAGATTCCCTTTGAAATGCACACTCGGTTATAATTAAAAAGCAACAAAATATTGCTTTAAAACGAGCAGCCGGTAAAACGGACAAATATCCTGGGATGCAATATAGAATATTTATTTCATCTCAGCGACCAAATATATTGAACTATAAACTAGGACACTCATAATTCCCACATTATGGCCAGTCCCTGTCCTATTAATAATAAGTCGCTCATTAGTTTCTTAGTATCCCGCAGACCTCTAAAGAGACTGACTTATTATAGAATTCCGCTGAAAGGTAAATAAAGATATTAGAGTCTATTTTGCTCAACATTACACCGTAATTTACTTTTTGTGTTTGCTCCGTGTCTTTATTAGGAAACAGCAGTTAAAAATTATTAATGTAATCATGGTGTGGCTTTAAAATAGATGCAAACCCAATCACAACAAAGTCATATAATAAGCTTTAGCATGTTAATATAATTTCGAAAAGTTATATTCAATTCTTCTTAATTCTGCAATTTTCAATAAAATAATACCTAGTGATCCTGCCATGAAGGTCTTTACTCAGACACTTCCAGTTATACAGCTCAAACATGGCATCCTCCATATTATTTTTTTGACTGGCAATCAGCTTACAAACCTTTGATCTACACTATATTACCGAAAGTATCGGGACGCCTGCCTTTACACGCACATGAACTTTAATGGCATCCCAATCTTAGTCCTTAGGGTTCAATACTGAGTTGGCCCACCCTTTGCAGCTATAACAGCTTCACCTCTTCTGGGAAGGCCGTCCACAAGGTTTAGGAGTGTGTCTATGGGAATGTTTGACCATTCTTCCAGAAGAGCATTTGTGAGGTCAGGTACTGAGGATGTCGGCTCAAACTTGTCTTGCATACACACGGTCACACAAATGTTGGCCAACAATTACGAACGTGGGAACGTGATGACGTACAAGACGTGCGATGAGCAGAGAAAAAGAAAGTTCAATAGACAGTGCGGCTCCTTCTGCTTGATTCTGAGCATGCGTGAACTTTTGTGGGACGGACTTGTGTACACACGATCTGAACTTTCCAACAACGTTTTATTGGCAACAACGTTTTGTTGGCGAAAAATATGAGAACCTGCTAGCCAACATTTGTTGGCGGAAAGTCTGACAGCAAATGTTCGATGGAGCATACACACGGTCGGACTTTCCGACAACAAGCTCACATCCAACATTTCCCATTGGAAAATCCGACCGTGTGTACGCGGCATTATAGTTTGCCTTGTGTTCTCCATATGTATAAGTCCCTATTTGGACTATACAGGCCAAATATGGACAGTTACGCTAAGATGGCACGGGATGACCATAAAAGCAACACCCTCATTCTGCAATAGCTGATTCTCTATTGGTCCACTTTTAACCAAACGTGGACCGGTCACCACTGCAATGTTGGCAAAGTTCACCGATTTGGTTATTACTATCTGACGGTAAGCTTAAATAATGAAAGCAACCCCCCCTCCCGGGGTCTTCCCACTGCTCTTCCTTCTCTTTGTTCAGTATCTCTTACAGCCGTGTCAAGTTACATAAATTCTTAGAGTCATCGGGACGAAGGTTTGTGTCTCATCAGGTCAGGTCAGTCTACCTTGATAACCCACAGCAAAGCAAAAGCATTGTGTCTCCAGAGTGGATTTGCATTTTAACTGTTTTGAAATCACAATGCGACAGGCGGGGGTCTGGGATCAACTGCCTTTATGTGTTTGCTTAAGCATTTGGGCTCATCGTTGCGACCAGCTAATAACTGCCAGCTCTTGCGTTACATCGCAGCCCGTCGTATCTCCGTCCTAACGTAGTAATTTCTATTTACAATCCCATTTCACTCCTGACAGAATCCTGTTAACACTTTAACCTCTGCGAGCAACAAATGATGCATCTCAGGGGGAACATTACTGGGTGGAAGGATGATGCAGAGCCGAGCTAGAGAAACTTACTGCACAGATATATAGAACTTCTAGGACACTATATAAAATATATTAAGGGTCGTTTAGCGGCTGGAACGAATTCAAGGCCGCCCGCGCAGTTATCTTGTGCTCATGGAAGGATTTAAAGTAAAGGACAGCTGCAGCCAAACAGCCAAATTCACATCTTAAACTAAGACACAATGGAGGAGATTGACTAAAAATGGAGAGTACAAAATCTGGTCCAGCTGTGCATGGTAGCCAATAAGCTTCTAAATTAAGATTGTTTAATAAAATTTTGACAAAAAAAAATAAACCTGGAAGCTGACTGGTTTCTATGCAGATTTGCACCATCAACCCCAATATGGCCAAATGGTTTTCGGAAAGTTGACCATCATACCCATATGAGCTTGTTGGACATCTATGGACGTGAATGTAGAGTTGCCGCCCCTTCATGGCTATAAAAGCCTGAAGGCCTCTACACCTAGGGAAAGGCTTTCCACAAGATTTTGGAGGAGATTGACTAAAAATGGAGAGTACAAAATCTGGTCCAGCTGTGCATGGTAGCCAATAAGCTTCTAAATCAAGATTGTTTAGTAAAATTTTTGACAAAAAAAAAAAACCTGGAAGCTGACTGGTTTCTATGAAGATTTGCACCATCAATCCCAATATGGCCAAATAGTTTGGAAAGTTGACCATCATACCTATATGAGCTTGTTGGACATCTATGGACGTGAATGTAGAGTTGCCTTCCCTTCATGGCTATGAAAGCCTGAAGGCTTCTACTCTTAGGGAAAGGCTTTCCTCAAGATGTTGAAGTGTGTCTATAGGAATGTGTGCCCCTTCAGCCAAAAGAACATTTGTGAGCTACTAATTGGATGAGAAACACCTGGCTCATATTTGGGGTCGCAATTCATACCAGTGGTGTTCAGTAGGGTTGAGGTCAGGGCACACCAATTAGGTTCCTCAAAACCAAACTTGTCAAAGCATGTTTTTATGGAGCTGGCTGGGAACGGTCTAGCTGGAACTGAAAAAGGGCCTTCCCCAAACTGGTGCCACAACTTGTATATACCCTTCATAAACCCACCTGAACTCAATAATTTGGAGGGGTGACATACAAGTAGGTGTGATGGTCAAATAGTACCAGTAGTCTTCAGCAGGGTTGAGGTCAGGGCTTTATGCATGCCAATTAGGCTCCTCAAAACCAAACTCCTAAAATCATGATTTTATGGAGTTGGCTGGAAACGCTCATGCTGGAACAGAAAAGGGCCTTCCCCATACTGGTGCCACAAGTTTGGATGCGCACAATTTGTATGTACCCTTTGTAAACCCACTTGAACTCAATACTTTAGAGGGGTGTCATACAGGTAGGTGTGATGGGCAGGTGGCCAAAACCTTAGTATAAAGTTATGTGCATGCTATTGAAATCCCTTGCCAGCCTGTACAAATGCATAGTTCTGTGTCAATGTCACTGCCCAGCCTCCTTTCAACATTTTGACCAACCAGTGAGATTTACCACAACAGTGACACCCACACTGAGGTATTTTTCTCTTGCATGCTTCTATAAGTACCTCCCCCCCACCACCCATCTGTTTTGGGAGCAGAAACACCTAATAATTTTATGATCTCACCTTTCAGATGACAAGTGGATTATTGTAAAAATAGTTCCCAAGTTAGTATACCAACCATTCTCAAGAAAGGTTACATGAATTCTGAAGATCATATTGTGACTCAAAATTCACCTTTCTCTATTTGCCTGCTCTTGTCCTTAAAAGAGAAACAAACATGAAGAGTGATGTACAGATTGGTTTAGCCCAGCCAAGGTTCACTCTTGATTGGGGCCAATCCAAGCATATGAATGTTTTCCCCAGATCAACAATGACTGAGTTCATCTGTACTTTGGTAAACTGGTAAATGGTCATTTGTACCCAGAACCAGTTCACTTCTTGGGAAGCCTACACAGACGTTGGTTGTTGTTCACAAAAGGACATCACCTGTGTACCATAATAGGATAACCCCTATCATCCAATAGGTAGCAAGGTTATAGAGTCGGCTTAGAACCAGCAAGCAGGATTCCCTAGATTAGAGAATATTTACTAAAAATTAGTGAAGGTTTTTCAGAATTTGGGGAGATTGGGTCATTACTTGCTCAGAGCTCAGAAAAGTTACAGCCATGGCTCAAAATTTAAAGCCCAATTCCATTAAAAACGGTATTGTTTTTAGTTTTAGAGAGAGTGGAGAAATATATAGATAGAACCTGTACAAGTTTTTTCATTCCGGTCGCTTGAAATTTCTCCTCACTCCCCATTGGGAGAAGAAAGTATTTGAAATTTCTCCAGTGGAAACTCATTTTGCAACAAAAGTAAATAAGGGAAGGTTTATACCCTTTGTAGCAGAGCGTCCCAGAGAGAGCCGGGAAAAGTCCTGTTCGTGGTTTATCACCCAGGCTCCTCTCATACACGTTCAGGGATTTCTGAGCCACAATCCAGTTCGGATCTTGGTCCTCTTCCCTCAGGCCAATTTAAACTCACCTGTGACAGACCGCCTTCGCTCTCTACCTGGGAAACACAGACAACACTGGTCTGTGAGAGAAAAAGGTTGGTAAAAAGCTGTTAATATTATGTTGATGATGATGATGATGATGATTATTATTTCCTCCTGTCCCGATGACCCTCTTCCTCTTGTCCATGGACAGGAAAAGAAGTAAAATGTTGTTACAAAGTTGCAGGATTTTCAAGGCGCCAAAAAAATTGATCACAAATATATAAAGCCCACACGGTATTTCTTTATTAGAACCAGGTTAAAACCTTGTTGAAAACCATATTGGCTTTGTGGGATTTTCCCCTTTGGTGGGACTTGGAGCAATGGGTTCTGAGGAATTTCCCTTAAATTTGCCTCACCTGTTTAACTTTTGTGTATAATAGTTTTTTTTTACCAGTGGCTATGATTTCACTGCCTCTATGCATTGCCCTTAAATATATTTGAGATATACGTAGGCTGCAATGGATGAAAAAAGTTAACAGAGACAAATTCAGAGTAAAGTGTTGCTCCAATTGCATTATTCATTTGTTCCCGATTTTTAGATCTTTTTTTTTCACTGGTCACGTTATTGATGCCTCATCTTGACACGTTGAAAGCTTAGCTCATAGAATTTTTTTTCCTCCAGATTAATTATATCAGTGTGGTTGTCTCTTTGCTTTACAGCGGGTCATTTGTGCTTCTTCTGCAGTCCTTTGAACACCGCTTGGGGTTAATTTTTGGCTTATACACAATCATTTTGGGAAAATCTTCTCCCATGTGGGGGCACTCTGGATTGGAACATAGGTGTGCGCAGCCTATTGCATTAGGGTGTGCACCCCAAAGCTCAAACACATAATACCGATCACCCATGATGAAAGGGAAGGGGCCGGTAAGTTACATATTTACCAGCCCCTTCCCCTACTCATCCTAAAACATCCCCACAGCAACAGCCGGAGGGAGAGGAGAGTTGGGAAGCCGTCAGCACTGCAAGGGGAAGGAGGGTGGGAGCCAGGGCAGTAGGGGGGATCTGTGCTGCACAGTGTGATTAGGGTGTGCCTGGGCACACCTGGCACACCCTGTGCGCACGCCTATGGATTGGAACACAACTTGGAACATACTGGGAAGGTAACTAATGATTATGACTTATAGGAGTTGATTTACTAAAGGAAAATAGACTGTGCACTTTGCAAAGTGCAGTTGCACTCTGCAAGTGTAGTTGCTCCAGAGCTTAGCAAATGAGGTAAAGCTTCACTTTGCAAAGAATACCCAATCACATGCAAGGAAAATTTTAAAAACAGCATTTTTGCTTGCACATGATTGAATGATAGTGGTCAGCAGAGCTTCTGCCCGTTTACTAAGCTCTGGAGCAACTGATCTTGCAGAGTGCAACTACACTTTACAAAGTGCACAGTTTATTTTCCTTTAGTAAACCAATCCCATAGTGTTATATGTCTTTACTATGCGTAAATAATTAGCTATTTATGTACATTATTTTATTTTAGGTAGGACAGCTGACTGTCTCCTGATGAAGCCAATCTTGGCAAAACATGTAGAGACTATGATTCCAAGCTGTATATGAAGAGGCTTAAATGGAATTAACCCTGGCATACATTGGATATGTTTATTGATGGTTTGAAAAAATGTTTTTAACCTGGTTGGAATTAAAGATATATGTAGTTTATATATTTGTGATCTATTTTTTTTGGACACCTTGAAAATCCTGCAACTTTGGAATGATAGTTGCTGCATTTTGTATGGGATGTGGTGCTTGATGGTTCATGGCTATCCAAAATCTACTTCTCCTACATATTAAAATCCCCCTAACTGGGACATGGACGGCAATACAAAAAGCCTGATTTATTTAATCTTCCCAAGTCTAAAACTACAAAAAAAAAGAAGAATTTTGCCTGATTTCAACTCTACACCCAAGCACAGAAGCAAAAAACGTGCTTTTTTGCAGATGACACCAAGCTATGCAGTGGGATAATGTCCTTACAGGATGTCTACAACTTACAAACCAACCTCAATGCTCTGTCTAAATGGGCAACTGGATGACAAATGAGGTTTAATGTTGATAAATGTAAAGTTATGCACTTGGGGGCTGGGAATATGCATCATACATACTAGGGGGAGTACAACTGGGGGAATCCATGGTGGAGAAGGATCTGGGAGTTCTGGTAGATTATAAGCTTAATAATAACATGCAATGCCAAGCTGCGGTTTCCAAAGCGAGCAAAGTCCTTTCTTGTATTAAGAGAGGTATGGACTCCAGAGAGAGAGATATCATTTTCCCCCCTGTACAAATCATTAGTAAGACCTCATCTGGAATATGCAGTTCAGTTTTGGACTCCAGTTCTCAAAAAGGATATCGGGGAACTGGAGAAAGTGCAGAGAAGGGCAACCAAACTGATAAGAGGCATGGAGGAGCTCAGCTATGAGGAAAGATTAGAGATACTGAATGCATTCTCTCCTGAGAGGAGGAGATTAACCTCTTCAGCCCCGGAAGATTTTACCCCCTTCCTGACCAGAGCACTTTTTGCGATTCGGCACTGCGTCGCTTCAACTGAAAATTGCGCGGTCGTGCGACGTGGCTCCCAAACAAAATTGATGTCCTTTTTTTCCCATAAATAGAGCTTTCTTTTGGTGGTATTTGATCATCTCTGCGTTTTTTCTTTTTTTGCGCTATAAACAAAAAAAGAGCAACAATTTTGAAAAAAACGCCTTATTTTTTTACATTTTGCTATAATAAATATCCCCCAAAAAATATATAAAATAAACATTTTTTCCCTCAGTTTAGGCCGATACGTATTCTTCTACATATTTTTGGTAAAAAAAAAATCGCAATAAGCGTTTATTGATTGGTTTGCGCAAAAGTTATAGCGTCTACAAAATAGGGGATAGTTTTATGGAATTTTTATTAATAATTTTTTTTTTTTACTAGTAATGGCGGCGATCAGCAATTTTTATCGTTACTGCAACATTATGGCGGACACATCGGACATTTTTGACACATTTTTGGGACCATTGGCATTAATACAGCAATCAGTATTATACAAATGCACTGATTCCTGTGTAAATGACACTGGCAGTGAAGGGGTTAACCACTAGGTGGCGCTGTAGGGGTTAAGTGTGTCCTGGGGAGTGTTTCTAACTGTCGGGGGGGCTTTGTATGGCACATCACTGATCTCTGCCCCCGATCACAGGGAGAAGAGATCATTGACACTGTCACTAGACAGAACGGGGAAATGCTTGTTTACATTAGCATCTCCCTGTTCTTCCTCTCCACGATACGATCGCGGGACCCGCGACCCGACTCACGGAGCTTGCCGCGGTACGTTAGTTTGCCTGTACGTGCCATTCTGCCGCAGTATATCTGCGTGAGGCGGTCGGCAAGCGGTTAAGGGAGGATATAATCAACATGTAGAAATACATAAGGGGTCCATATAGTGAACTTGGTGTTGAGTTATTCACTTTAAGGTCATCACAGAGGACAAGGGGGCACTCTTTACATCTAGAGGAAAAGAGATTTCATCTCCAAATATGGAAAGGTTTCTTCACAGTAAGAGCTGTGAAAATGTGGACTAGACTCCCTCCAGAGGTGGTTCTGGTCAGCTCAGTAGATTGCTGTAAGAAAGGCCTGGAATATTAAAGTAAAGTAAAGTAAAGTAAAGTGAGCAGATTGACCCACCAGTGTGCTGCTGCTCTTCCATTGTCCAATCAGCAGGCTGTACTGCCACTGCAATAGACAGCAAGGACCTAGCAATGTCGTTAAGCATGGCTGCCCAGACCACGCGGCTGGCTGAACAGAACTACAAAACCCTCTGGCAGTTAAAACCGTTCCCATATTTGCATCTCAGCTGTGTTCAGTAGTTGTTGTAATGCACACAGTGGAGCAATCACTCTTACTTTTGATTTTCTTTCCGGTGTCTATGGGAATTCATGATTATCTTCACAGTATGTCCCTCAGTCAGAAATCGCTGTGAACATTTTGATTTGAGCACGTAATTGTGCAATCTCAGTTGTTGAGCTGCCTATCCCGGTATAATAACTCATTCTCCCATGTTTACACTAATTAAGCAGTTTTCTGGAGCCTTGCACGCCACAGTACAAGGATAAACCGATTCCAAGACAGCTATGTCTCCATAATTAATTTCATAAACATTTGGCCCTGCATATAAAAGTGTTTTTCTCTGGCACTGTTAACTCATTATGTCTTGTTGTTGAGGCATGTCATGGTAAAAGCTAAAACTTTACTCAAACTGCCTTAAATGTTGTACTTGAAAGGGCACTGGACTCCCTAAATTGGGTATAGATTAGGTAAATCTTAGGCAAGATATTTAGATGCAAGGATTTGGCATTGTCACATTTGATGGTCTATGTATGGTTATAAGGAAAGAGCTAGGATCCAATCAGGTTCTAAAAGAGGGCACATATCAAAAAAATTTGGGCCACCTGAGAGTGTTGGGGATTAGGCAAAGCTTGGGAACGGCACGAAGGTGCAAGGATTTGAGGGTTTCCTTAATGATAGGCTATTTGTGGTCATAAGGGAAGGGCTAGGACATGGGCGCTCAACCTGTGGCCCTCCAGATGTTGCTGAACTACAATTTCCATCATGCCTCAGCCTTTGGGAGTCAAGCTTGTTACTATCAACTTTGCAATGCCTCATGGGGCTTGTAGTTCTGCAGCAGCTGGAGGGCCACAGGTTGAGCACCCGTGGGCTAGGACCTAATCAGGTGCTTAGATCCTAGGCTGAAATGAGGAGAGATCAAAGTGAGCAGTTTGATGACCAATTAGCATACTGCTTCTCCTTCTTTAGCCAATTAGAAGGTTGGGGGGGGGGGGGTGTGTTCCCGAGCAAGCTAAAATATCTGTTTTGACAAGGTCCTAGCCACCAGTTGCGCATTGCAATGACCATGCACTGTGTGTGCAACTTGAGTCCTGTGCAGTGTTGCCAGCCACCCACACTTCACCTCCACCATGCAAAAAATACACTTAATAGTGCAGAAGTTTAAGCTTGGTATCCATAGTAAGAGGTTTTGAAGGCCTGCCACTGGAATGAGCAGGCCCTGATGTTTTAGGACTGGGACACTAGAGTTGGAAGCTTAAAAGAACAGTCCATCCAAAAATCAATACTTTGGTGTTTGGTGGAGTAAAGTTATCCTGCAAATGACCACCCTCCAAGGTCTCATACTACCCTGTTGATGATTTTGGCAGACCCACACTGTGTAGTCCATGATAACTCAGGCCCCACTGGAAACTCTTCTGTCCAGTCCTGAATTCTGTTCCATATAAGCAAACAAATCCTAGTCATTCCTATGCAGAGGCTATTTATCAATGGGTTGCATGATAGAAAGCCTAATTATAGAAATAGTAGGATTTTGTACACATTAACAGAAAGCTTTAGGACCAGTTGGGAACATTTTCCAGCAAGGGCTTTGCAGCTCCACGTGGGCCGCACAGTGTGGATCTGTCAGGATTGTGGACAAGTGAATAGAAGACCTTTCAGGAGGGGAGTTATTTAAAGAAAAATTGTATGAAAGTACAGTCTTCCTTATAACCACCTGACATTTTCTTTTATCCCCAAGGAACTATTAGTGCCATTTTGGGTGAGATCTCGGGCTAAGTTCCCTGGTCTGCATATCAGCTCTGTTCATTATGAGGAGCTCCCACTATCTCTACTGGAATTATTAATTTATATTACTGTATGAAGAATATGCAATGAGGTGCAGGAACACCCAAAATTCCCAGTTGAACAGAAACCCAGCCTGGAATTATATCAGGGAGACATCACTGTTGGTCGATCCAAGACCAAAATCAAAGAACTGACTCTACCCAACCCACCAGGTACTTCTATAATAAAATAAGACTTTCCAGTGGTCTTGATGACCCATCATTGTTGTCAAAAGCGTATAGTGCTTTGGTTCCATGGCAGCCGCTGGTCTCATTCCAGCATTCCGATTTTGGCTGAGCTGCACTCTACTTGTCTGACTGTCCACCTGCAGCATGATTGGTGTAGACACAGCCTCTGGGTGGAGGCCAAACCTGTTTCAAGCCTGCCAAGCCCTTAGTGTCATGCTTGTGATAGTGTTTGCAACATGTGCTTCAATCTCCCTGTTTTCCGGGCCTTCCTGTCCCTTGACCTTCATCTTCACTTGAGCCTTGCCCTGCCAGCTAGTTTGGAATCCCTTGTTGATGACCTTGGATTGGATTTTGACTACGCTCAGAACTCAGCCTGCCTTTTGACCAAGGAATTGACCCTGACTACTCTTTGAATGCTGCCTGCCCTGAACCTGGACTGTCACTGGACCTGCCAACCGCAATTACCTGTTCGCTGTGCTTGGTTCGCCCCAGTGTGGTGGCCAGGTACTATTGCATTGTGTATAAGACCTGGGGGCAACCGAATACCGCTAGGCCTGCTTGCCTTATGGGAAAGGGGGCTGCTATAGCCGAAGAACACGGAATCCTACTATAGTGCCTGACCACCAACACTAGGGGTAACAATTGTAACAAATGGATCTGGGCTTTGTTTAATACTTAGATGTGGCCTAATCGAAAGAGAACATGTTCTGTGTTATTTTAGTGTAAAAGGCTGTTGAAATAATTAAATTCACCGGATCTGAGCACAAGAATTTGTGAATTGAGCCAATGTGATCGATTATGAAGAAGCAGATGTGTCCACCTTACGGGCAATCACACAATTCATGAATCCAGACAATGAGGATCCAGGGACTGCTTGATTAAGCAATACTGAAACTACATGTTCCAATGCACTGAATATTTGCAATGAAAAAGAGAGGAGGCTTAATTATTATTATTTTTTTTTTACAAAATTTCAAAGCACTTCCTGTAGCATGATTTCTTGTGTAATCATCATCTTCCATGTTAGGTGTGAAATGAACTGTGGCCTCCTTGGTTCCAGGCTATACAGTATGTAGCACCTGACATAAACTCTGCTCCGGCACAATGGCACCATAAATGTGATAATGTCCTCACCTTTATCAGACCCATTTTATAAATACCTCATCAAACAGCATCTGCCATGGAAAGAAGAATCCACATCAAAGATTTGTCTTTTTTTTGCAGCAAGTTTAGAATTGAAGTATGAATTCTGTTTGATATAGGAAGAAAGGGCTGTGCACATCCCACAGGGGGAAAGGTCGCCCTAGATTCCCTGAGAGCCAGTGATGTGGCAACCGCCTCTCAGCTCTCCTTCTATTGTCTGTCCAACACAATTAGTTACCTTGCGACAATAGAAACTTGTCATGTCCATGGGACAGAACAGCCGGCAGAGAGCCTACAAAGGCTTAACCCTGTCTTCATCTACACTCGGAGAATGACATTTGGTGATTGACAAATCAAAATTGGCGATGGCATCAGCTGAAATTGTTTGTCATTTGTCCGTGAGTGATGACTTTTCTCTCTTGCCTGCCTTTGTTTGTCAGCACAAAGCAGCGTAAACCTGGCGATAGGCTGGCAGGTATGTTGTAATCCAAACTATGGACGAGATGACAAGTGTCCACCATCTCCATGACTTGGTTCAGTGATCCAGGCCAAACCTATTTACTTTTAGTGTCAGGGTCCGAATCTGAACCAGCAACCACTGTGGCGTCTGGGTGTGGCTCTTCTTGCTGAGCCATCTGAGATGCTGGACAGCTTCCTAGCTGATCTCCTAGGATAGTGATGGTGAACCTTGGCACCCTAGGACAATCTTGCCTTGTCTCTTGTTACTTGTGAGCCTTAAACTCTTTGCTCCTCCCACGATCTTCCTAATTTAAGCCACGTCCTGTTTGCTAGTTTATTGTGCTCTCTCCAGCCACTACCACTCGTTACCAACCTTTGGCTTGTTCCTCGGCTATGCTTCTGCTTGATCCCAACCTGCAACCACTTGTTATGGACCTTTGGCTTGTTTACTGACTATGCTTCTGGGTGATCCCTACCTGCAATATTGCTACTGGACCCTGGCTTGCTCACCTCCTGGTGGGGAGATCCTGAGGACCACGACCTGATATTAAAGCAGCAAAACCCATCTCCACCATCAGGAGCTCTGGTGAAGATCGGTGCTTGTGCGAAAAAGCGAATGCATGTGTAGGTCGCGCATGCATATGGTAACGGTGTTCGCATTACACATATGAGGTATTGCCATAAACATTTTAGCAAGAGCAATAATTCTGATTTTTACATGTAGGAGAGAAGTGTCAGAATAGGCTTGAGAGGCAAGTGGGTAATATAAAGTCCCCCCCATGTGATAAAAAAAAACTTAACATTAGCCACCTGAACACCTGCCAGCTACTGCTATGCTGCCCTCTGGAAGGCATTTTCAGAGGGTAGAAAGAACTACCACCCACGTGAAAGACCCCCTGACAATTGTTACTGGAACAGGTGTCCTTATTGGAAGATTTCTTCTTTATTCCTGTTCAAGTGGCAAACATAAAATTCTGGATTTGACATTATTGCCTGCCCTGGTGACAAAGGACAAATGGAGAGGGTGAAACATGCTCAAGAGAATAAGCAGAACAAGATGTGTAATTTCCAACCTATTAACCACTTCCGGACCGCCGCACACCGATGTACGTCCCTACTTCGAGGACGGATATCGTTGTTATGGCAGCAGCTAGCTGCCATAATCCCGGTATCCCAGTGTTCGGCCGGCCGTTCAGTACAAGATAAAAGTGGTCTCTGCTGCAGATTCGCTGCAAGATCACTTTTATCGCCGGCGGGATGGTTTAGAGTGGTGGTCGCCAACCATTGATGGTCTATGATAAAATTTTGGTGGTCCGTAGGGGTTCTGCTGCAAATCAACATTGTGGTGGATGTATACCAAACAATGTTGTTTCCTGTGTTGTCAGGGCCGGCCCAAGACATTGTGCTGCCTGGGCCCAGGATCGAAATGCTGCCCCTCCCCCCCCCAAAAAAAAAAGCACGCCCACCAAAAGGCCCCACATTCATTCTTTTTATATCATGGCAATTAAAACCAAAATTAAATTTATTAGGAAGTCAGATTTACATGCAACAGTGGTGGTGGGGTTCAGACAGAGGCGGCAGTGGTGGTGGTGAGGGGAGGGTGGGGTTAGACGCAGGCAGGGGTGGTAGGGGGGTTAGACACAGGCAGGGGTGGTAGGGAGGGGGTTTGACAAAGGCAGGGGTGGTAGGGAGGGGGTTAGACACAGGCAGGGGTGGTGGAGATGGGATTAATGGCGCTTACTTTCCCTCTGTGTCAGCCATCCCTCTTTCATCATGGGGTCTCTTCCCAGCAGAAAGCTCCTCCCCCTTTACGCTGTTGGCCATCAGCCTGTCAGCTGACTTTCTCTTGTCAGCAGCAAAGGGGGGGGGGCGTGAAGAGGATGGGCTGCTAGCCAGCTGTGCTCTGCCATTACCTGTAATAGCAGCGACCCGGGGTATCCACATAGTGAGATAAGGAGAGGAGCGGAGCGGAGCGGATCGGGTGGGCGGAGTGGAGCGGGTAGGCGGAGTGGAGCCCGATCAGTAGGGACCACTGTCTTCTTGGGCGTCAATGTGCCACCCCACCGAATCTGCTGTCAACTTCTGTCAACTTATAAAGTAAGCTGACATCTAGTGGTGGTTTATAGACACTACAAGTCCTTTACTCATAGGATTTGGCATCTTCCTCTGTCTTCCCCTCCTGTTTATTGCTAGTTAGTTTAGTCCTAGCTAGACTTCTCCTTGGATAAATTCTTAACCATGGACAACCCACTAAACTTAGCACCACATCCCTAAATTAAATGGATATAGGAAAAGTTGTGGGATTTTTGAGGTGCATGTACTAATAAATTGATCCAAGAAAGTATATTAAAAATTATACATTTGATTTAATCAATGATTAAAAAAAATTGTCTAAAAACAATCCACAACACGTACATAAAGTACAGTCCTTATGGATACAGCAGATTTGATTCCCAACATGTTTCGCCCTCAAGCTGAGCTTCCTCAGGGGATGCTATCCACTTGGGCACAAGCGTTCCCGGGATTTGAGACAAATGTATACACTGCAATCAATGACAATTCAAAGAGTCTGCAACCGCCACAACAAGCCAAGGACTGCAGGTGACCATAGAAGTCATTTAAAGACCAGAAAGAATGATTTTGCAAAAACGCAGAAGACTCAGGGACATAGATTTTCCAAGGCAGGTCCCTCACATATGGAGCTGATGTCCTGCAATAACAAACATGTTTCTGTAGTTCCAGCACAGTTGTTTAAATAAAATGTATAATTTTTAACCACTTCCGGACCACCGCACGCCGATATACGGCCTAACTTTTAAGAGGGATATCTTTGTTATGGCAGCAGCTAGCTACCATAACCCTGTTATCCTCTTCTTCAGCAGGCGGTCCGGTTTCCGATAATAGTGGTCTCTGCGGCGGATTCGCTGCAAGATCGCTTTATCGGCGCTGGGAGAGGGCCCCCCCTCCTTCCGCCGCTCTCTGGTGCCCTCCGCCTTTTACCGGAGCTGTCGGTAGCGGCGGAGGCGATCGGATCCTTGTCCTTCCTGGATATGGAGACGAGTGAGGGGGAAGATGGCCCCCACCCGTCTCCATACCATTACAGGGCGGAAGCCACGTCAAAACGTCACTTCCGCCAAGAGCTCTTGAAGGGCCTTTTTTTTTTTTTTTCAAATGACACGTTTTTTATTTTATTTTTATTGCATTTTAGTGTAAATATGAGATCTGAGTTCTTTTTGACCCCAGATCTCATATTTAAGAGGACCTGTCATGCTTTTTTTTTATTACAAGGGATGTTTACATTCCCTGTAATAGGAATAAAAGTGACACAATTTAAAAAAAAAAAAAAAAAACAGTGTAAAAATAAAAAAATAACAGGTAAAAGCTCACGTGCAGAGGCAAACGCATATGTGAGCAGCGCCCGCATATGAAAACGGTGTTCAAACCACACATGTGAGGTATCGCCGCGATCGGTAGAGCGAGAGCAATAATTCTAGCCCTAAACCTCCTCTGTAACTCAAAATATGCAACCTGTAGAATTTTTTAAACGTCGCCTATGGAGATTTTTAAGGGTAAAAGTTTGTCGCCATTCCACGAGCGGGGCGCAATTTTCAAGTGTGACATGTTGGGTATCAATTTACTCGGCGTAACATCATCTTTCACAATATAAAAAAAAATGGGCTAACTTTACTGTTGTCTTATTTTTTAATTCAAAAAATGTTTTTTTTTTTTCCAAAAAAAAGTGCGCTTGTAAGACTGCTGCGAAAATACGGTGTGACAGAAAGTATTGCAACGACCGCCATTTTATTATCTAGGGTGTTAGAAAAAAATGTATAATGTTTGGGGGTTCTAAGTAATTTTCTAGCAAAAAAACAAAACAAAACAGTTTTTAACTTGTAAACAACAAATCTCAGAAAGAGGCTCGGTCCTTAAGTGGTTAATACACTTTCTTGGATCAATTTATTAACACCTCAAAAATCCCACATCCATTAAAATTCTCCTTGTTTCTTCCATGTTCCCTAAATCACTGCTAGTTCTTCAATGGGTTCAGGAAAGTAAAAGTCTTCTTACACTTCAAACAATTACAGTTACTACAGTTATTACCTTTTGTATCACTTGACCCTCCCTTTTAGATTGTAAGCTCTAACGAGCAGGGCCCTCTGATTCCTCCTGTATTAAATTCTATTGTAACTGTGCTGTCCGACCTCATGTTGTAAAGCGCTGCGCAAACTGGTGGCGCTATATAAATCCTGAATGATATTAACAATAATAATCTAACAGATCAATACAGACTTTTTTAAGTATTTCGTTTTTTTTTTCTCCCATATTAAATATGCTTATTTCAAGGTATGAAGTGTCTTTAGTTCAATATATAACACATAATAAAAGGTAAAATTAACTCCAAGAAAAGATGGATAAACTATCGCGCTCGTTTTAGGCGCGTACCATCGCCCTCTTCCCTTCAGCCATTTCAAGTTCCTAATAATCAGCGTGCGAGCCGGCTGGGGCCGAAATGTTCAATATTTAATGCTAGCTTTTCAGACCTCCATTATGGTCTGCGCTAAATAATTTCTGCCGCCATACAGCCAGTCCTCGGAGCGTTCTTTTCAAAAGCCAAACCAGCAGGAAAGGTTAAAAGTGTTTTTATTCTGACCTCGTGGCAAGGAAAAAATGCTACTTACAAGTCTGCTCTGAATTTATAACAAATCTCCTTTCCATAGAATATTCCACCCAATGTACTAACAGCCTCGGCCGCTGTGTTTCCTAGAGGGGGAAATTGTTGTTGCTGCTGAGAAAAAAAAAAAAAAAACACAACAAAAAGCGTGATTTTTTTGTTTACTTTGAATGCAGACTTTTTGTAACCGTGAATTACATTTGCTGCATTTAAGACTCAGCAAGGAATCCTTTTTTTATTTTTTTTTTCAAGAAGGTCAAAAAGTTACTTCTTCACATAACCCAGAGTTCATAGATTGACCTTCTCAAGCTGCAATGTATTCGTAGTGAAGGTCATTGCTTCTACGCCCCGGTAGCTCGACAGATATGACTGAACTGTTATAATAAACCGGTGTGACATAAGTTTGCCGGGAATCCACAACTTTCACCCAAGTTTTACCCTTTTTTTAAAAGAAGAAATGGAGTAATTATTGGATGGAAGTTGTTGAATCTTGGGTAAAAACATTAATATAAAACCCAAGATTCACCCAAGATTTACACAACTTCCATCCAATACTTACTCAATTTTTTTTCTTCTAAAAAAAAAGGGTAAAACTTGGGTGAAAGTTGTGGATTCCCGGCAAACTTATGTCACCGGTTTATTATAACAGTTCAGTCATATCTGTTAATGTGTCCAGTCGAGCTACCAGGGCTTTGACCTTCTCAAGCTGCAATGTATTCGTAGTGAAGGTCATCGCTTCTACGCCCTGGTAGCTCGACTAGACACATTAACAGATATGACTGAACTGTTATAATAAACCGGTGACATAAGTTTGCCGGGAATTCACAACTTTCACCCAAGTTTTACCCTTTTTTAGAAGACGAAATGAAGTAATTATTGGATGGAAGTTGTTGAATTTTGGGTGAAAACATTAATATAAAACCCAAGATTCACCCAAGATTTACACTACTTCTATCCAATACTTACTCAATTTTTTTCTTCTAAAAAAAGGGTGAAAGTTGTGGATTCCGGCAAACTTATAACAGTTCAGTCATATCTGTTAATGTGTCCAGTCGAGCTACCAGGGCGTAGAAGCAATGACCTTTACTACAAATACACTGCAGCTTGAGGAGGTCAATCTGTGAACTCTGGGTTATGTGAAGGTTGATGAAAAAATAAATATAAATATAGCGCTCGCAAACAATAAATAAAGGTGGAATGAAAAATAATAAAACAACACAAAGTCCAAAACAAATGACTCAAGGTGCTCCAATCCAAAAAAGAAGAGAAGAAAGGTGCTTCAAAAAATTCAGGTGCACAACACCCCCTTATGTAAAGACTGACCTTCTCAAGGTGCAATGTATTTGTAGTGAAGGTCATCGCTTCTACGCCCTGGTAGCTCGACTGGACACATTAAGAGATATGACTGAACTGTTATAAAAAAAACAGTGACATAAGTTTTCCGGGAATCCACAACTTTCACCCAAGTCTTACCCTTTTTTAGAAGAAGAAATGGAGTCATTATTGGATAGAAGTTGTGTGAATCTTGGGTTTTATATTAATGTTCTCACCTAAGATTCAACAACTTCCATCCAATAATTGCTCCATTTCTTCTAAAAAATGGTAAAACTTGGGTGAAAGTTGTGGATTCCGGCAAATGTATGTCACCGTTTCTCCCACTGCTCCCTCTCTTGAACAACCCCATGTTTCCGCCTGGCTTAGAACAACCACAGGTATTTTCATGGTGGCCCGCCCATGGGTTCTCGCAGGTCCGACATTTTCTTGGATCCCGCACTTTCCCTTCATGGACCTCGATCCAAGAGACCCACGAAGCTCCTTTGGTCTAATTCTTTCACTATATTCAGCTGCGGCATTCGATCTCCTCCCTTCGCCGCCAAGGCGCTTTCCCATATAAAAAAAACGCCTTCAAACATATTTTCCTGCACTGCCCAGGTGCCCCCCTGGCACCATCTCTATGATTTATTCTTACCCCAACTCTAGCAGCGCCTCTGCTTCTCTCTATTCCAACAGAAATCATTGTGCCAGAAAATTGTGTGAATCTTGGGGGCAAACATGGCAAAAAAAAACAAATAATTTTAAGAGGGTTTAAGGGGGGCTTAAAAGGGAGGGTAGGAGGGGCAGAAGCAAGGAAAATGAGGGAAGGAAGAAGGGATGGAAGGAAAAGAGAAAGAAAGAATAAGGAGGGAAGGAAGGAAAAAAAGGAAGCAAAAATGAGAAGGAATTAAAGGGAAAGAAGAAAGGAAGGAAAAAGTAAAAAAATAATTACAACGGAAGGGAGAAAGGAAGGTTTAAAAGGGAAGGAAGGAGGTACGGAAGCAAGGAAAAGGGAAGGAAGGAAAAAGGAAAGGAAAGGAAGTAAAAAAGTAATAAAAACTTAAAAGGGAAGCAAGGACAGAAGAGAAGAATTTGGAGTAGAAAGACAAATGGACAGGAAGGTAGGCAAAACAATAGAAAGATAGATAGAAAGATAGATAGATAGATAGATAGATAGATAGATAGATAGATAGATAGATAGATAGATAGATAGATAGATAGATAGATAGATAGATAGATAGATAGATAGATAGATAGATAGATAGATAGATAGATAGATAGATAGATAGATAGATAGATAGATAGATAGATAGGAAAAAAGGGGAGGGGGGGAAGGAAGGAAGGAAGGAAGGAAGGAAGGAAGGAAGGAAGGAAGGAAGGAAGGAAGGAAGGAAGGAAGGAAGGAAGGAAGGAAGGAAGGAAGGAAGGAAGGAAGGAAGGAAGGAAGGAAGGAAGGAAGGAAGGAAGGAAGGAGGGAAGGAAGTAGGAGAGAGGGAAATAGACAGGGAGCTAGACCAGGAAATACACAGAAGATACAGTATATAGATAGAGAGATAGATGCCATCAGTGTTCAACTAAAAATAGTTTATAAAATTAGTTTATTCTTTTGCATGGACATAGAAAAATTGCTACAAAATCTGTAAAATGTATAACAAGTTGTTTGTTTTATAACGCATGTTGTAAACGACCCAGAAATATTATTCCAGAGATGCAGATATAAGGAAGCCTTAATGATGACAGATCGCTGTTGCCCTATTTCCTAACATCACAAGAACAATAATCGATGAAATATATTCAGCCCCTCCACATCTCCATAGCCTGAGGTCTGTCGTGCTTTTATCTCCTACTGTATCATTCTCATATGCCCTGTCCTATTATAAAGCAATGTACGAGTCTATTATAACCCATAAATGCCACCATTCAGCCTTTGTTACACAGTTTGATTACATATTTTAACCCTCAAATTAGTCATTCCACTATGAAAAAGGTTTTCGTGCTGCACAGGAATTAAATAGTGTAATAAGAGTCCTGAGGAATATGGTGTCTCCAGTAAAAGGATGCTGCTGGTATCAGGAATATGAGAAATACATGTTTTCTGTGGTATTTTTTTACTTCATCTGGAAAAACTGAGAAAAACAATTTGGCCAAGGATGTAATGGACTAGGACACCAATGGTGCTGGAGAATGAAGTATTAGGCACATAATTAGTAGGGTTAAAAAAAGGACACAATTCTATTTATGCCCTGTACACACGGTCGGACATTGATCGGACATTCCGACAACCAAATCCTAGGATTTTTTTCCGACGGATGTTGGCTCAAACTTGTCTTGCATACACACGGTCACACAAAATTGTCGGAAAATCCGATCATTCTGAACGCGGTGACGTAAAACACGTACGTCGGGACTATAAACGGGGCAGTAGCCAATAGCTTTCATCTCTTTATTTATTCTGAGCATACGTGGCACTTTGTGCGTTGGATTTGTGTACACACGATCGGAAATTCCGTCAACGGATTTTGTTGTCGAAAAATTTTATAGCCTGCTCTCAAACTTTGTGTGTCAGAAAATCCTATGGAAAATGTGTGATGGAGCCCACACACGGTCAGAATTTCCGACAACAAGGTCCTATCACACATTTTCCATCGGAAAATCTGACCGTGTGTACGGGGCATTAGTCTATTGAGTTCAACCGATAGTTGTATCCCTGCTTAGCCTGCGATGTTGAGTAGACCTCCTTGTCCTAAAGCAGCCTACAAATATTACACAGCGACTAGCTGTGTATGAATAAAACTGTCAGTTGAACCATATTTCTAAGGAAAAGGTCCTTGTAAACGCAAGTTCCTTTTGCACAAACGTGAATGTTGAAGGGGAATGCTGGGGATGCTGTCTTAAAACTCAAAAAAAAAAAAATTCAAGCCAGTTTCCCCTGAGCAGGCTTGACCTGGGAGACTTGGCCTTGGTTGTGGAGCTACCTAAACACAATGGACCCAGAGGCGTAACTAGAACCTTCACCAGTGCTGGAGGGTATGAATGTGTCCATTGACTCCAATGCGTGGGGGGGGGGGCAGTTATTCTTGTGTCTGGGGAAGGGGGGACACAATTTTGAAACTTCGCCCTGGGAACTGGTTGACCTTATCCCGCCACTGCTTAAAACATTAAACCAAAATTATGAGTTAAAGCAGATCATGAGGAAAAACAAAGAACTAACAGACATAGGTAGGGTGAAGACTCAGACAAGACACCATCAGGAAAAAGAAAGGAAGTAAGGGGAGGTGGGGGGAAAGGGGCTATAGGCCAGCTCAATGTGGATGTCTCTAAAAAGTACTCTCTAGCGTCGCAAATTAAGCACTCGAACCCTTCATAGTTGCAGAATAAAGTCAAGGTCTTTTGACATTTAAGCTATGCTGCATATCTACACCCAGGTAGGGTCAACATCCCAGCTTACATTAATCAAAAATCATATACAGTGAGGGAAAAAATTATTTGATTCCCCTGCTGATTTTGTACGTTTGCCTACTGACAAAGAAATGATCAGTCTATAATTTTAATGGTAGGTTTTTTTTTTAACAGCGAGAGACAGAATAACAACAAAAATATCCAGAAAAATGCATGTTAAAAAAAAAGTTAGAAATTGATTTGCATTTTAATGAGCGAAATAAGTATTTGATCTCCTATCAATCAGCAAGATTTCTGACTCCCATGTGTCTTAAAGTGGAGTTCCACCCAAAAGTGGAACTTCCACTCATCAGATTCCTCCCCCCCTCCGGTGACACAGTTGGCACCTTTCAGGGGGGAGGGGGGTACAGATACCTGTATATTACAGGTATCTGTACCCACTTCCGGCATAGATACCCGCAGAATCTGCGGGTATTTACGCCACTTCCTGCTCCCTCCCCGCTGCCTGCTGGGAAACACACGGGTCCCAGAGGCAGCAGGGACCATCCGTATTGCGCTGCGCGACTCGCGCATGCGCAGTAGGGAACCGGGAAGTGAAGCCGCACGGCTTCACTTCCTGATTCCCTTACCGAAGATGGAGGCGGCAGCACCCGAGGACGGAGAGACGCTTCGGCCTCGTGTGCCGACATCGCGGGCGCCCTGGACAGGTAAGTGTCCATGTTTTAAAAGTCAGCAGCTGCAGTATTTGTAGCTGCTGACTTTTAAAAAAAAATTTTTCGGTGGCGCTCCGCTTTAAGGTCTGGAGTCTCCAGACCTTAACCCCTATAGAAAATATGTGGAGGGAGCTGAAGCTTCGAGTTACCAAACGTCAGCCTCGAAACCGTAATGACTTGGAGAGGATCTGCAAAGAGGACTGGGACAAAATTCCCTCTTGAGATGTGTGCAAACCTGGAGGCCAACTACAAAAACATCTGATAAAAACATCTCGCAAATGTACGAAATCAGTAGGGGATCAAATACTTTTTTCCCCCACTGTAAGAAAAGAAATAAATGGAAGGAAAAATTTGAATTTGAGCCATCCTGCCTAGATGTGGTAGAATTTACTGTAAGAGTCCCTTCGGCTGTACAACACCTCCATGAGGTGAATAAGGTTCACTTTTCACAGCCAATTAGAAAGTGTTGGGAGTTGCTTTGGTCTCCAATGTTTCAGTAGAAGGCTCTTTGCCATGGTAAGAAGATAAGGGACAACTGGGTGTTAGTAGATACAAACAGATAAAGGAGTTCTGAGGAAGAGGCAAGGTCAAGAGTCTTAATGTTTTCAAACACCACTAATAATATGAGTCAGAGGAAGTCTCTCATTTCAATATCTCTGTATAAATGGGCAATCCCACCAAGTGTAATCAGGTGTTCCCACTGAGCTACAACCTCTTCAGCTTTTGGGAGAGACAGTAGTGGACTCTGGGAGGAATGTAGTGCCATTTCAAGTTTTTTTGATTTCTGTGATCCCCCCCCCCCCAAAAAAAGATTCACCCTCTCTATTCGTTCTGTTGACCATTGTCATTGGGCTTGAAAGTGAGAGAATGTCTTGAGTTGTCCCCAGGGCAGACTAGATAGAAAATCTTCCAATGATGGCACCTGTTCTAGTGCCCACTGGGAAATTCCATCATATGCTTAGCTTGAATTGCCCAGGTTTGCTTCAGCTTCACTTTAAACCTCCTATAATAATGTTTTCTTGTCGTTATTCTTCATCGCTCTTTGCTGTTTCGCTCTGGGATCCTATTATTCTAGCAGTGGCATATGGAACGTGTAAGGAAGACATTGAAAGACGTAATTGAATTAAATAATCAGAAATTCAGTGAAGGAAAAAACCTGGCAGCATCCTTCTGGGAGAATATTGGAAATAAATAAATCATTGAGATAGCACCTTGCCTTAAATACCAGCTTTTGCATATTTCCAATTTACTGGGAACCATCAAGAGTCCCAGAAAAGGTAAGGTTTCTGAAGGCAATTAGACCTCCATAATCTTTATAATATAGATTACAAAAATATGCAGGGAGTACCTTCTATTATTGGTATGCTCAGACAATTGCTTGAGCATAGCTTCACCTTGATAAGGGAGTGTGGAATATTACTGGAAGTATTGGATGCCAAGGGGTTGATGTACTAAAACTGGAGAGTGCAAAATCCGGTGCAGCTCTGCATAGATACCAATCAGCTTCCAGGTTTTTTTTTTGTCAAAGCCTAATTGAACAAGCCGAAGTTAGAAGCTTATTAGCTGCCATGCACAGCTGCAGCAGATTGTGCACTCTCCAGTTTTTAGTAAATCAACCCCTAAGTATCTCATGAATAAGGTCTCTATGTGCCCCGCTCACTTTTATGAGCCTCCTGAGCAAGGTCTGTCTGTGAGGGTTCTTATTTTTCCAGGTCATGGTGGGGTTAATTTACTGAAACTGGAGAGTGCAAAATCTGGTGCAGCTGTGCATAGTAGCCAACAGGGGCGGACTGACAACTCATGGGGCCCCCGGGCAATAGGAGAGTATGGGGCCCCCGGGCAATAGGAGAAGATTATGGGGCCCCCAGGCAATAGGAGATTATGGGGCCCCCAGGCAATAGGATATTATGGGGACCCCAGGCAATAGATTATGGGGCCACACAGTATGCACACACACACACACATACAGTATACACACACAGACACACAATATACACACACAGAATACACATACACACACTGAAAATGTACTGGAGAGGCGGGCAGCTATAATTTGGGGATTTTTTTAAAAAAACACAGATTTTTACATACTGTCCCTGGTTTTATAGAGGCTGCCAACCCTGATGGGGCCCTTTAGTGGCATGGGGCCCTCGGGCAGTGCCCGAGTGCCCGAATGGTCAGTCCGCCCCTGGTAGCCAATCAGTTTCTAACTTCAGCTTTCGTGGGAGGTTAACAAGACACATGGCCATATAATTAAAATTAGAAGAATTGAAGTTTAACGGTTAAACCTTAACCTTTAACCTTAAACTACGTAGAGGGTTCTTTACTGTAAGAGCGGTAAGGATGTGGAATTCCCTTCCACAGGCGGTGGTCTCAGCGGGGAGCATCTATAATTTCAAAAAACTATTGAATAACCACCTGGATGACTGCAACATACAGGGATATATAATGTAATACTGACATATAATCACACACATAGGTTGGACTTGATGGACTTGTGTCTTTTTTCAACCTCACCTACTATGTAACCAAGTGTAGCAATATGTTGCTAAATGTTGTACCTTCATTAAATGTAACTACGTTGCTACACTTCTGTTCTCTTTTATACTCAGTTGTGACATGACACTACTCTTATATCAAGACATCGCTTGTATATCAATTCAAACTTTATTAAAAGATTTTGCTTGTATTGCAAAATGCTCTCAAACCAAGTTACTCTCAAACCAAGGTTTTACTGTATATGATACAGTATGTCACTATCAAAAAAAAATTAAAAGATTTATTGAAAGGATCAACAGGTGATTTAAACTTACGGGAGGAACTCGAGGAAACAACAACTGGTGTTTTATTGCTAATAAGAGACTTAATTATATAATTAGATGTCATTTCTGTACATAGTTCCACTTTAATCATCAAAAAAATAAACGATAGCTCCCTTCCAGTATGGAAAACTGGAGGCCTTCCGGACACCTTGCAATGAACATATCTCCCTGAAGGAGAATGGAAAATGGAATCTCTCCTTTAAATCTGAACTGAGGCATTTATGATTTATATTTTGGTTTTATTTCACGTAAAGGGGAAAAGCGTCGATTATAAGGCAGTTGGAAAGAGGAAATCTAAACACATCGCAGGCGCCAGGTAACATGTAGTCCAGGATGCCTTATTATCCGCACAGTCTTTGTATCTGGTACACCTTCCCTGCTTCGCCCGGAGGACCTGGGGAAATCACTGAGACCCCGAACAAGCCAAATGCCAACAATACAAGGCGAGCTGCATCCAGAAAGTTGACACTAATGAATGAAAAAAGCCAGCGAAGAGTGTAAAATGCATCTCAGAGTATAAGCTGAGAAACAACAGACCTGAAGATTAGTCGCTCTTAAAGGGAAACTATAAATGTGTTTTGTGAATACATATTTCAAGTTATTTATGATAAAGTTTACCTAAAAGTAATTTTTGATGCTACTGTTGCATGCATCTTTTTGATTGTAGCTCATAGATTGCTAACTTTCAGGTCTCAGGGAATCCCCACTAACAACTACAATATCTACAGCTCATGGAACATTCACAAGAACAGTAGGTTGAAATATAAGAATAAGAATAAAAAAGAATAAGAATGCGGAATACATTACAGACTCCTTAAACTCTGTACAACAATTATTTTCAGTAATAATAATGGTTTTAAATACACAGTAAGAATGCATGGTTGTTCAGTGAAGTGCTCCTTTACGTGGGTGGTCATTGGAGTTAGGCCCTCTTATATTGGTGGTCAGTGGTTCAAATTTCAGCCTACATTCGTAGTCACCGGGTGAAGGTTTTTCTTACACTGGT
Source organism: Lithobates clamitans (assembly GCA_037952925.1). Lineage (NCBI taxonomy): Eukaryota > Metazoa > Chordata > Amphibia > Anura > Ranidae > Lithobates > Lithobates clamitans. The sequence goes on from JBBGZY010002111.1 coordinate 217,258, forward strand.
GGTCAGTGGCAAAAGTGTACTATTGCACTGAGGTCAGTTGGAAGAATGCTTCTTACTTTGGTGTATCTTTTTAGGAGTAATACTCCTTACATTGGTGGTCAGTGAAAAAAAAAGACCCTTATTTTTATGGTCAGTGGGAAAAATGCCCCTTACATTGGCACTCAGTGGGAAGAATACCCTTACATTGGGGGTCGGTGGGAATAATGCTTCTTACTTTGGTGGTCAGTGGGAAAAATGCCCCTTACATAGGTGCTCAGTGGGAAGAATACCCTTGCATTGGGGGGTAATGGGAATAATGCTCCTTTCTTTGGGTATCTTTAGGAGGAATGCTCCTTACATTGGTGGTCAATGAAGAAAAAAAAGACCCTTATTTTGGTCGTCGGTGCCCCTTACATTGGCACTCAGTGGGAAGAATACCCTTACATTGGGGGTCGGTGGGAATAATGCTTCTTACTTTGGTGGTCTTTATGAGGAATGCTCCTTACATTGATGGTCGACGGGAAAAAAGTCCCTTACTTTGGTGGTCAGTGGGAAAAATGCTCCTTACATTGGCGCTAAGTGGAAATATTACCTCTACATTGGTGCTCAGTGAGAAGAATACTCTTTACATGGTTTTCAGTGAAAAGAAGGATCTTTGGATTGGTGGTCAAAGGAAAAAAAGATCCTTAAATTGGTGCTCAGTGGGAAGAATACTCTTTACATTGGTTTTTAGTGAAAAGAAGGATCTTTGGATTGGTGGTCAAAGGAAAAAAAGATCCTTAAATTGGTGCTCAGTGGGAAGAATACTCTTTGCATTGGTTTTCAGTGAAAAGAAGGCTCTTTAGATTGGTGGTCAATGGGAAAAAAAATGTTCCTTACCTTGGTGGACAGCTGGAAGAATGCTCCTTACATTGGTGGTCAGTGGGATGAATGACCCCCTTACAGGTAGCTAAAAAAATCATTACTGATTGTTGTCAGTGGTTACATATCTGAGAGGCAGACATTGCCCATTGCTCATGAAACCCTTGGCAACCTCTAGAAGCACCCTAGGATTCCACAGAACCCTGGTTGAGCAAGGCTGCTCTGGTGGCTTTATTCATATAGAATTGATTATTCTGAAACACTCCTAAATGCTGAGAGGAGATTGATCAGCTGCACAGTACTGGTGTTCCTGACATACATTAAGAACACACTTTTGCATTTTAACACATCTCAAGGTATGTAAATAGGTTAACTATTGTTATTCGATGGATATAGTTCACATGTATGTGTTGCTTCATGGGGCTCATAGGAGAAACCCATAGGTGCGGACCCAGTCTAGAAGAGAGAAAGCAGTAAGTCCTGGGCCAGGGTCATACTTCTTTACTTCCCTATGCCAACTGTCTCATTTCTCCCCTCTCTTACACCAATCACTTGCTAACCTTAGTACCAAAGATATCTTGAATAAGACACAGTTGTTGAATAGGCATTGAACAGCACTACTATAAAGCCTAGAAAGAATCCACTAAAATCGGATAACCACCACCATAGTGGTCACATGTGGATACGCTAACCACAGATTGGTGATACAAAGGGGTATCAATCTTCCTGTTGATTTACCATTAGAAATTGGTGTGGGTAAGTATAAAATGCACCACATCCCCATAAGTAAATATCAAACAGAAATGTAGGACAAAAGATGAATGTACCTCTCACCACTCTATATATAGTACACAGATGAACACAACATCAACAAATCATAAATCAGCATATGTAGACAAAAGAAAAAGTTAGTTGCTGATTGTAAATAATTGGTGAGGTTAGTACAGGGTAAGAGACACGTCCCAATGCTTTTGGCAAAGAGCTTCTTCCGGGAATCAGGGTAAGATAGACCAAGGCCTGCTAAACATACAATCATAATGCTAAAAAACATCATGAAATCTCCCTTCTAGGCAAGATGCCAGTAAGGGGTCTACCTAAGGGATCCTTCCCTATGGTGATGTAGCACAATAGAGTGAATCAGCCTTCTGGACAGAACTCCTTAATGTTTGTCCAACCCTTTGGGATCTGCCCTTGCCTGACGGCTGTCCTCCAACCCTTTGGGTCTTGCACCACACAGCACAAACTCACTTTCGGTTTACATATAATGTTATGCAATTTTTTTTACCCTGGTCCCTTGAAGAAGCTTTTTGAGAAACACATTGGGATGTGTACTCATGTCATCATTTGAAACCAATACAATCAACACCTACCGTTTTCTTTCATCTACATATGCTGCCTAAGGATAAGTTGATGTAGTGTTCATACATGTACTTTCGGTGGTACCTTTATGTTGGATTCCTTTCATTTTGACATATTCTATATTGATATGAAGTGAACTAATGTGTTTTAACCAGGTACAATAAACTGCATTGTTTTTATTCATGATTTGTGATTTTGATTTGAGGAAGTATCTGCACCATTTGAAAATCCCATCTTTTTTCTTTGTCTCTTTGTCATTTTTGTTTGATACTTCCTGTTGATTTAATTAAATGTACTTTTTACTATGGAGGATGCAACAGAAGGGGACGGATTGCATGTTTTCCAAGAGAAGGAGAACCCTCCCCCAGACAGACAAAAATGGAATTGCAGTCCATGGTATGAAAACCTTGTAGCTAAAGTCTCTTATAGTTATAAGAGACCAGTGGTTGATTCTGCCTTCCAGACTCCACCTACAGTTATCTGCTTTGTATGGACTCACTCTTTAAAAAGGTCAATCAACACAAAAGTCAAACTCTAGTTAAGGGTAGAGCCCGGCTTCCTATATCTCTCAGACGTTCCAACAATGAGACCTCCCAGCTATAATTGCTGACTCTTTTTGTATTCCAACTCTTCCTGTACCATATTCCATAATAACAGGCCAGTGGTTGATTCTGCCTACCAGACTCCACCTACAGTTATTTGCTTTGTATGGACTCACTTTTTAAAAAGGTCAATCAACACAAAAGTCAAGCTCTAGTTGAAGGTAGAGCCTGGCTTCCTATATCCCTTAGACGGTCCAACTATGAGAACTCCCAGCTATAATTGCAGAATTTTTGTTTTCCAGCTCTTCCTGTACCATATTCCACAACAAGAGGCCAGTGGTTGATTCTGCCTACCAGACTCCGTCTACAGGTATCTGCTATTTTGTGTACTTACTCTTTAAAAACGTCAATCAACACAAAAGTCAAACTCTAGTTAAAGGTAGAGCCTGGCTTCCTATATCTCTTAGATGTTCCAACAATAAGACCTCCAAGGTATAATTCCAGACTCTTTTTGAGTTCCAGCTCTTCCTATACCATATTCCATAACAAGAGGCCAGTGGTTGATTCTGCCTACCAGACTCCGTCTACAGGTATCTGCTTTTTTGTGTACTTACTCTTTAAAAAGGTCAATCAACACAAAAGTCAAACTCTAGTTAAGGGTAGAGCCTGGCTTCCTATATCTCTTAGATGTTCCAACAATGAGACCTCCAAGGTATAATTCCAGACTCTTTTTGAGTTCCAGCTCTTCCTATACCATATTCCATAACAAGAGGCCAGTGGTTGATTCTGCCTACCAGACTTCGTCTACAGGTATCTGCTATTTTGTGTACTTACTCTTTAAAAACGTCAATCAACACAAAAGTCAAACTCTAGTTAAAGGTAGAGCCTGGCTTCCTATATCTCTTAGATGTTCCAACAATAAGACCTCCAAGGTATAATTCCAGACTCTTTTTGAGTTCCAGCTCTTCCTTTACCTTATTCCATAACAAGAGTCCAGTGGTTGATTCTGCCTACCAGACTCCGTCTACAGGTATCTGCTTTTTTGTGTACTTACTCTTTAAAAAGGTGAATCAACACAAAAGTCAAACTCTGGTTAAGGGTAAAGCCTGGCTTCCTATATCTCTTAGATGTTCCAACAATGAGACCTCCAAGGTATAATTCCAGACTCTTTTTGAGTTCCAGCTCTTCCTGTACCATATTCCATAACAAGAGGCCAGTGGTTGATTCTGCCTACCAGACTCCACCTACAGTTATCTGCTTTGTATGGACTCACTCTTTAAAAAGGTCAATCAACACAAAAGTCAAGCTCTAGTTGAAGGTAGAGCCCGGCTTCCTATATCTCTTAGGTCTCATTGTTGGAAGATTTCTTCCTCCAACAATGAGACCTCCAAACTATAATTCCAGACTCTTTATATGTTCCAGCTCCTCCTATGCAATATTTTATAACAAAAATAACAACAGGGCTGGGCAACAAATGGGCATGACAGGTGTACAGACCCAGAAACTCATCAAAAGAGCCCTCAGAAGACAAAAGAAACTGTCATGTGGTTTATCTCTCCAGCATCTGCCAAACACTGAAATATCAGTTTTGGGTGGACTGACCCATTTAATCTTAAAACCCCAGAGCATGATGGGAGCTGCAACTCCTTGTTATCTAATGCCATTTATCATGCTGTGCGCTTTATCTTCCCTTCAAGAGATCTAAAGCTTGATACGATGTAATTGTAGGAAATCTGTGGATGAAATATCTGATACCAAAGCATTACAGATGTTTGTAAGTGTTCCAATCATAGGGACGGAGGCAATGGCAGGCAGCTAACAAGCAGAGGCAGCCTCGTCTGAAGTATGACATTCATTTGACTGATGAAATAGTATTAAAGGGATAAAATGACACACTTGTGACTTACAAATGCCCCGCGGTGCCTGCCTAGAACTGTGAAACAATCCCATTCACAGCATCAATCGAATCCCTTGAGGATTAATCCTAGGTTTAACATGCTAACCATCACAGACAATAGAAGGAATCTGATGCATTTCAAGAGTTGTTTAAGAACATTCAGATACGGGAACCTTTAGATATGCTGCACAATGCTAAACAAATTGCTGAGTTCTGCCAGCTTCTATCTGCTTTTTTGAAATCCGCCGGCCTTAGATCACTGCTAGAATATTTCAAACTCTTTGAATCCTCTATTTACTCCTGCTTTATAGGAAACTAGTTTGGGGGACATTATTATTATTTTTCAATTGGAATATTTTTTTTATGAGGTACTAAACCTTAGTTTGAAAATAATAATTTTCTACAGGGTGCATCTGTGATATGAGTGTCACACAGCATATTGGATTTTCTAAAGCAATAGTGCAGCTTTAGAAAATCGCTTGCTTTCAGACTGTCTCTCTCTAACTGAAAGTCATAAAAAAGCTGCACAGAGCTGGCAGGGAGAGGGGACAGAGGGGACTTAGTCACTTATTACATTGTAGAACATTATAACTCCTTTTCTTTCATTTTGTTTCACAGTTGTTTTATATATAAACACTATATATACTGTGTGTATATATATATATATATATATATATATATATATATATATATAAATACATACATATATACTATTCCATTGAGTAACCACACTCCCAAATTTTTGGGAGTGCAGTGACTCCTTGAAATTGTATTGCAGTGCCAGACCTGTTCCCAGCACCCAATACACAGGATGTGCAGTCCACCGTTTTTTACATATATGTATATACACTATATTGTCAAGAGTATTGGGACGCCTGCCTTTACACGGACATGAGCTTTAATGGCATCCCAGTCTCAGTCTGTAGGGTTCAATATTGAGTTGGCCCACCCTTTGCCGCTATAACAGCTTCAACTCTTCTGGGAAGGCCGTCCACAAGGCTTAGGAGTGTGTCTATGGGAATGTTTGACCATTCTTCCAGAAGAGCATTTGTGAGGCCTGGCTCGCAGTCTCCGCTCGAATTCATCCCAAGGTGTTCTATCGGGTTGAGGTCAGGACTCTGTGCAGACCAGTCAAGTTCCTCAGCCCCAAACTCGCTGATCCATGTCTTTATAGGACCTTGCTTTGTGCACTGGTGTGCAGTCATGTTGGAACAAGAAGGGGCCATCCCCAAACTGTTCTCACAAAGTTGGGAGCTTGAAATTGTCCAAAATGTCTTGGTATGCTGACGCCTTAAGCCCAACCCCTGAAAAACAACCCCACACCATAATCCCCCCTCCACCAAATGATTTGAACCAGTGCACAAAGCAAAGTCCTTAAAGAATGCTCCTTACATTGGTGGTCAATTGTATGAATGACCCCCTTACAGGTAAAAAAAAAAAATATTACTGATTGTTGTCAGTGGTTACATATCTGAGAGGCAGACATTGCCCATTGCTCAGGAAACCCTTGGCAACCTCTAGAAGCACCCTAGGATTCCACAGAATCCTGGTTGAGCAAGGCTGCTCTGGTGGTTTTATTCATATAGAATGGATCCCTCTGAAGCACTCCTAAATGCTGAGATGAGATTGATCAGCTGCACAGTACTGGTGTAATGGTGTTCCTGACATACATTAAGAGCACACTTTTGCATTTTATCACATCTCAAGGTATGTAAATAGGTTAACCATTGTTATTTGATGGATATAGTTCACATGTATGTGTTGCTTCATGGGGCTCATAGAAGAAACACATAGGTGCGGACCCAGTCTAGAAGAGAGAAAGCAGTAAGGCCTGCGTCAGGGTCATACTTCTTTACTTCCCTACGCCAACTGTCTCATTTCTCCCATCTCTTACACCAATCACTTGCTAGCCTTAGTACCAAAGATGTCTTGAAGAAGACACAGTTGTTGAATAGGCATTGAATAGCACTACTATAAAGCCTAGGAAGAACCCACTAAGATTGGATAACCACCACCACAGAGGTCACATGTGGATTTAAAAACAGTTGTTTGTATTCTTGGTGCCTATTAAAATTCCCAGGCCACTAATTCACCTACAACTACTGGTATATAGGGATGTGGCACCTTGAAACTACTTTAGGTCTAATTAAGACTAGCAATTTTCTTGGGCTATACATAGACTTCAGCTTTTCCTGGAGGAGCCCAAGGCATTCCCAGACTACATGGCAGATTCTTTCCTTGTCATATAGATTGGTTTTGCCCAAGGCATGTTCACAGTTGCCCACGTAACGTGTGGAGAACCTTCCAAGCAGCCACTGGTATACGTTGACCATAAACCCAAAGCTGGCACACGATGACGCAATAGGGGAGATTTACTAAAACCGGTGAACTCAGAATCTGATGCAGCTGCCCATGATAGCCAATCAGCTTCTAACTTCAGCTTGTACAATTAAGCTTTGGCATTAAAATCTGAAAGCTGATTGGTTTCTATGCAGAGTTGCACCAGATTTTGCACGCTTAACATTTATTAAATAAACTTCAATGGCACAAGGCCTTCACCTGAACACTTCTAAAACTGCGACATTCCTCCCCTCAAACCCAACAGTTTTGTAGAAGAACCTAAATTCAAGTTCTTAAACCCATTGTTCTATTGCAGCACCTGCCCCTGTTAGTTGGTTCCATTGGTTTAACTCGTTAATTTATTCTTTTATTATTCTAACTATCATTTCCGAACACAGAAGAGGATTTTTACAATGCAAATGATTTTAAGCAAACTGCAAACTATGCATACGTCAAAGTCCTTGTGGATATGCATGAGTGTGCAAAAAGGAATGGATTGACTGTTTTAGCACTCTGGCTTACAAGATTAAATCTGTCACCAAGGTGGAATTCCAGTTTAATTTTGCTCTTCTGTTGCAGTAACAGAGAGGGAAATATGTCAATATATGTGTTGTCCAACAGGGGAATCACCATATAGAGGTGGGGGAGGGGAGGCTCCAGCCCAGCTCAAAAACCCAATGTAATTAAAGAATTTATCTCCCGGGTGTTGTCTATAAAGACATCCTGGTTATGGTAAGCAAAAGCAAAGTAGCTTATTGGCAGTATGTCTTTTCCCTTGACAGCCTTATTAAAGCCATCATTTCTGCTAGACAGGGGCACGGCGTTCCTGCTCTGGTCATTGCATTAACCTTTGTTACTACAAACACTCTGCGCAGTCGGGGCTCAGTATGAGGCAAGGTGAACCAGAGGACAGTACAGATATATGTAATTAAACAAAATTAGCAGATATGAGCCCAGTCTGAATGGGGGTTGTCTCATGTATGCCGTCTCTCTCTACCCCTATTTTGTTTTGCTTTTTTATCTTTCACTCTTTCTTTACCTTCTCTGTACTTTATATCCTTCCCCTATTTTTTTCTCTCCATTTCCATTTTCTTTTCCAGTGTTTTTATTGAGGTTTTTAGGGCATGTGAACATCGAAGGAATATAGCAAAATTCCATAAACATGTAACATAATACAACGGGCATTGTGGGAAAAATATACTAGTACTGTATGTCTTCTAACTTCTCTCGACAAGCCACATCAAAATACACTATAAAATAACCATCATAGAACAGATTATAGGCTTCCCCATCGTCTCTCCCAAATCAGTATGAGCGGGGAGGGGGAGACCATACCAACTTGATAATGAGGCCGAAATCCCCATTCCTTATGAAAACACTAAGGATGAGAAGACTTGTCGATTGAATGAAGCAACCATACCTCATTCGCCACCAGACTTCTCCTATTGTCTATGTCTAGTTCAGGGAAAATGAAGCAAAAGAGATAACCGGAGGAAGGAAAGGGAGAGGAAAGGGGGAGAAAAGGGTAAGACAGGAATAAGAGTGAGTTCCCTAAGTTTGTGCCTGTCTGATGACCAAAATTTTACAAAGGTGCCGACAAGTAGTTAATCCAGGGTTCCCAAATTTTGTCAAATAAGGCTCGTTTGTCAAGTAAGGTTGTCGAGAGGCGTTCGTTAACCATGATCCACGACAGCTTGGTTCTCTCCAAGTCGAAGGGGACTGTGGAAGACCTCTAGGACCTGGCTATAGCAATCCTAGCTACTGCGTATCCCTAGCTATGTGTTTTCTTGCGTATCCCGGTGTCCCATCAATCGGATGTCCCAGTAACGCTTGCTGTGGTGATTTTAGCAGGTTAACCTGAGTTCATGAATAAATAAAGTTGTAGAAATGAATCCAAAATCATTTAACTTTTGGACACGACCACCAAATATGTAATATTGTTCCCTCCATGTCATCTCCATTCTACTTCTTTTTCTCTCTCCTTTTTTTACCCCGTCTCTTTTTATCTTACTCTTATATTTCCTCCATCCCTCTCTCGCCCCACTTTTTAATCTCTCTCCCCCTCTTTTTAAGTCTGTTGTCAACCAAAAGAGCCATGGTCTGCTGCCGAGCCGTGGCCTCCTTACTCCTAGGCCTCCAGCCAACTTCAGACTCCCTTAACCTCCCACGGTAACTTCTAGCTCCCACAGTGCATCCCAACCTCACACAGTGGCCCACAGTGCTGCTAAACCTCCCACAGTGCCTCCCAACCTCACACAGTGTCCCACAGTGCCTCCAAACCTCCCACAGTGCCTCCCATAGTGGCCCACAGTGCCACTAAACCTCCCACAGTGCCTTCCAACCTACCATGGTGGCCCACATTGCCCCTGAACCTCCCACAGTGCCTCCCAACTTTCCATAGTGGCTCACAGTGCCCCTAAACATCCCAGAGTGCCTTCTAACCTACTATAGTGGCCCACAGTGCCCCTAAACCTCCCACACTGCCTCCCAACTTCCCATAGTGGTCCAAAGTGCCCCTAAACCTCCCACAGTGCCTCCCAACCACCCATAGTGGCCCACGGTGCCCTTAAACCTCCTACAGTGCTCCTATATCCCTTGAGTATCCTCGTCCCCCAGTGCCTCTATCCTTCCACAGCGCTGCTCTGTCCAGTGCAGTACCCTCCAGCCCTCTACAGATCCTCCAGGCCCCCCAAAGTGCTCCCAACCTTCAACAGTGTTTCATAGTGCACCCTACCCTCCCACAGTCCTCCCAGCCCCTGCAGTGCCCTCTTTTTTTTTAACAGTGCTCCTGCAAAGCCCCCAGCATTGTGGACAACCCCCTCCAAAGATCTCACTTTCTACAGTTGTCCCTAGTCCCCTCTAGAAACATCATCCCCTACAGGACCACCAAGTCTGCTATAGAGTCACTTAGCCCTCTTCAGGGTCCCAAACACCCCACAGTGACACCCTGCCCCACCCAGAGTCTTCCAGAATATCAGTACATGTTTTGCATCTCCATACTCTTATTTATACTGTTGCGGCATCGAAAGTTTTTGAAGATTTACTGGACCCTGATATCTGAGGGAGGCAACCAATGATCCTGTGGTCGTGTGAGTAATAGACCCTGTTTCTGGAAATTAGTGCAGCTCTGTCCTAGTCCATTGGGAATAAGCCAGTGGCGATTTGGCCATTAGGGGCGCCCGGGCGCTGCCCCTTCTCTCCTTTCCACCCCTATATGCAGTGGATAGATTCATGCATAGCTGCCACCCCCTATTCATGTGTACGGCCACTTTTGGGGCACCGGGCACATGAATTGCAGTGGCCAGGGTTTGTTTTAAAGCACCTGATTAGAGCCATAAGCTTTAATAGGCTTTAAAATCGGGTGGGCCCGGGTCGCAGAGCATGAGCTCCGATCCCACCCAGGTGTGTTGCAACAGCGAATGATCCTATTGGGCGCCTAGCGCCAAGAAGGAGCAGAAAGGAGACGCACTGCAGAGAGGACTCCAGGAGAGGACACCAGAGCCCGCCATGCTGGAAGATGGCCACAGCAGCTCTGACCGCTGCTCTCACCGTCCACATCCACGGTAAGGACAGCGGGTGCTGGAGGGGGGTGTAAGTGACTGGCAGTTGTGCTAGTGCGGATCCACCGGGGGCCGGGGGGGGGGTTGTTTGCCACCCCACCCAAAAAAAACCCCACCAGTCACCACTGGAATAAGCCCTAGTCTCCTGCCAGCAACAGATCCTGTGAGACATTTTTGTGTAGCTCAGCAATCTAGAGAGGAGTCCTCAAAGCATTCAGTTCCGGGGCTTTTCCATGTTTCCTCACCCTATCCAAGTTCTAAGTTCCAACAGAACAAAAAAAAAGACACCCCTAGACTGTTTCTTTGAGCCAGTGAAAGAATGAAGAAAGTGTTATGTGCCTGGCTGTGTGTGTCCTGACTGGAGGAATAAGGCCAAATTCACCAGCAGAACTTCCAGGATTGTGCAACATAAAAATGAAAAAACTATTATTTGCATGGAGTTCATTTTGCAAACCTAAACAGATGGCAGATGTACTTCCCAGGGATTGAAAAGTTTACAACACTGATACAAGATAACATTTAAAACTCTAAACAAGTTTTGCACGTTCCGTAGAGATTCCATGTTTCTTTGTCCTTGTGGAGTGGGGAGATTTCACTTCTTTTCATATTCTGTCCTCGTTTTTATGCTGGTTTTTACTGCACATTAGCTGTTTCCAGCTGGCCGCCTAGTAAGCAGAAGAGAGAGAGCTAACTAGGGCGACTTCAGGTCAATTAATCTCTGCCACCCAGAAACTAACCTGCAGAGTGTGTAACCCAACCGTTCGACCTGCTCAGCTGTTCATTAGTCACTTTGTCACCCTGGATATAATGAACCGGCTAAAGAGCTGCCGCTCTGCCCCTCTCCACCCAAAGGCATCATGGGAAACCGAGGTGTGACGGCGAGGCCAATATAAACCCAAACTGCCTATTGGCTGTTAGAATTTGTTCAAAATGAAAGAAAGTAAATGTGATACAAGTAGAATATATAATAGAGGTATTGAAAGAAGATTTGTCTCCATCCAAGAGGTCAACATTACATAAAAAATAAATAAAAATAAATAAAAATAAATAACTAATGTCTGCCATGACGCAAAGTTCTGATTGGTCACTAATTGTATCTAATTTTCCAATTCTCAGTTTGTAGTGTGCATCTGCTTCTTATCTCTCCTCCCCCTGCCATAGTATTGAAACCCCTCAGTACAAAATTACCTACACTCACCATTATACGGCCGATTAGGAAAAGACACCTGGTGGTCAATGGCATGGCATAGATCACATCATCACTATTGGAACCGTCGAAAAAATTTTGTTTTGTTTTTAAACAATTTATAATATTATTTTTAATTTTTTATTTTTTTTTATAAAGAATTTATAGCAGTATTGAATATATTCTCATTTTTATTTTATATAATAAAAAAATATACACCAAAAAATGTGTGTGTGTATATATATATATATATATATATATATATATAATATACAGTGTATATATACACACTAGTATATACGCTATATAGTAGATATACAGTATATATGAACCAGTGAAAGAATGGAGGATATGCTATGCCTTGTTTTAATTATTGTTTTAATTATTAATTATTAATAATAATAATAATATATGTATATATATTATATACAGTGTATATATACACAAGTATGTACACTATATGTATATACACACAAGTATGTACGCTATATAGTAGATATACAGTATATATGAGCCAGTGAAAGAATGGAGAACATGCTATGACTTTGTATTTTGTTATGTATAACATTTTTAAAAAGTACTAAATTAGTGGAAAATGGTTATATGGCAATGACAATAAACCAAAGGGATATCTGAATCGATTTTCACTTGTTTTAATTATTATTACCAATAATAATAATGATTAAAAAAAAATATATATATATATATATATATATATTAATTCAATTTAATTCAATTTAATTCGATTTAATATACATCTCTTTAATATTGGAAAGTTATAACTATTTTAAATTATTTAGTACAGTTTTTTTTTAATGTTGTACTTTTTTAAACAAATGTAGTATATATATATATATATATATATATATATATATATATATATATATATATATATATATATATATATATATATATATATATATATATATACTACATTTGTTTAAAAAAGTATAACATTAAAAAAAACTGTACTAAATAATTAAAGATAGTTGTAACTTTCCAATATTAAAGAGATGTATATTAAATTGTTGGGCAATTTATCATTTAGTTAGTTTTTGCATTTTTTAAAGGGAATTTATGACGAATCAGAATATATATGTAAAAAGAGTGCTGCGCTAAAAAATCAAAGTGCATTAGTGCGAATACAAACAAATATCAAAATATACTAATATGCAGACAATCAACTGTATATAAACAATAATAACTGTGAATAACGTTTGAAGACACATATGCAAAATTACTTCAGAATATAAAAAAAATAAATAAAACTTAAAAAAAAAAATCTATAGTTTAAAATACTGTATATAAGCTTAAAATTATAATAAATTTGCCAAAAAAATGTATCTTCCCATACTAGGAATAACATTATCTTAATAAATAGTAGGAAATATTTATCTTCCCATAATAGGAATAATCTTATATATAAAACTGTATAGTTAAACTTTATATAAACAATAATAACTGTGAATAAAGTTTGAAGACACATATGCAAAATTACATCAGAATATAAAAAAAAAAAAATTTAAAAAAAATCTATAGTTTAAAATACTGTATATAAGCTTAAAATTATAATAAATTAGCCCCCCCCAAAAATGTATCTTCCCATACTAGTAATAATAGAATCTTAAGAAACAGTAGGAAATATTTATCTTCCCGTAATAGGAATAATTTTATATATAAAACTGTGTAGTTAAATTGTTGGGTGGGGGGGTGTGGGGGGGGGTGGCATAGCATTTATAACCGTTCTTTTCAGCGATGGATCCACTTTAAGAGAATACCGCGGCGCACAAGACGCAGCCTTATCTGCGGGCTGCAAGAAGCACAATCGGAAGTCTCCAGAGCACTCAGGGTTAAAGGCACAATAGATAATCACCAAACAATAAAGCTGGAAGCACACACTATCTGGTCAATCAAAGTGATTGATTTTTCCACCTACTGTGCCTGTTGAGGTTTGCGCGGCTCTCACTCCGAAAATTGAAAACCGTTTGAATGCCTGAGCTCAGTGAGAGCGGACGGCGAAAAGTTGAGTAATTAACCCCTCTCCTGCCAAGCTCCGCTGTCAGGCTGACCGGTTTGATCTATGGCCCCCATCATGCATTGCAACAGCCTGAGCGATGAAGGCAATGTACAGTAGGCAATCAGTGCCAATCCGTCTCTTAATAGACTGTACTTGAACAAGTTGATGTACGGCGAGGGGGTTTGGCGCTCTTGAACCGCTGACATGCAGGACATTTTTGTTTTCCAATTAGCGGAGAACCAATTAACCTTGGCTCTGTGCATTACCCAGCAAAAATGCTAAGTTAGCTGTTGCCTTGAAGCTCTACCCCAGAGGGGGCCGGCTGCGCTCACCCCTCACGTCTAAAAATAAATACATTTTTTAAAAAGTTTGTGCATTTGTTTTGTTTTATTTTATTTGTTTCAAACTTTATTCGCACGGCACGCCATCGCCTTTTAGAACGAAAACTCTTGCCGAGCCTCGCCGTTGAGATCAAATCATGTCATAGCCATCAGCCTGAGAGATAAGCAATTGAAACGGTATCCAAATTTGTAACTCTTTTCCTGTAGAAGCTGAGCAAGGCCACACCCTTCTTGGCTTTCCAAAACCCCCTCTACTGGCCATTCCATGTAATAGCAGACCTCAATGAACAACGGAGAGTAGTGATTGGCTTGAATACGGAGCAACTTTAAATCTGATTCTCCCTTTCAGTCTTGCACAGTGGTACCGGCTCCTCTCCTGTACTGGAATCACTTACTCTGATTTCACTGCACACAGTGAGCTTCTCACAGTGTGCATTAGAAGCCGCAGCGCGTCAATTAGAGCCCCGTCTCATTTCCTGGCTAGAGATAGCCCAGCATTATCCGGCGCTGTCCTCCCCAGCCAGACCCTACGTTCACGCCTATGCGTTTTTAGTGCGTTTTGCAGTTTGCAGAAGCGCACTGCAGGCCATTTAACATGGTTTCCTATGGTACTAGTTCACGCCTACGCGTTTTGCGGCTGGTGCGTTATTGGAAAGGGTCAGGGACTTTTTTCCCCGCGGTTTGACTTCGATAAAGCTGCAAATGAAACGCAAGTGGTGCATTTTTTGATGTGTTTTACGCTTTGTGTTTCTTATTTTACCACTGTATATAGCTGGTTGCTAAGCAGGGGGCCGGAAAGCCGGCCGCCGCGTCCTTAGCAACTGATGAGTCATCAGCTGTCAGCAGGGTTCCCCACTGACAGCTGAATGTAAAAAAAAAATTGCAGACAAATTTGTGAAAAAAAACGGCATGGGGTTCCCCCCCAGGTCCATACCAGGCGCTTCGTGTCTAGTATGGATTCAGAGGGGACCCTCCTACGCCAACATTTTTAAAAAATGGCATAGAATCCTCCCCGAAATCCATACCAGACCTTTATCCGAGCATGCCACCCGGCAGGTCAGGAAAGGGGGGGACGAGCGTGCGCCCCCCCCTCCTGAATCATCCCAAACCGCATGCTCTCAACATGGGGGGGATGGGTGCTTTGGGGCAAGGGGGCTCTGCGCCCCTTACCCCAAAGCACCTTGCCCCCATGTTGATGGGGACAAGGGCCACATCCCTACAACCCTAGCCGGTGGTTGTTAGGGTCTGCAGGTGGGGGGGCTTACCGGAATCTGGAAGCCCCCTTTAACAAAGGGACCCCAAGATACCGGTCCCCCACCCTATGTGAATGGGTATCGGGTACATCTTACTCCTACTGATTCACCAAAAAAGCAGTAAAAAGTAGAAAAAAACAAAAGCCAGTATTTGACAATTTCTTTATTAGTAAAATAGCTCTGAGCCACCGTCTCTCTTGGGGTCATCTCTCCCGTCTCTTCCGGTGTCATCCCTCCCGTCTCTCCCGGTGTCATCTCTCCCGTCTCTCCCGGGGTCATCCCTCCTGTCTCTCCCGGGGTCATCTCTCCTGGGGTCATCTCTCCCGTCTCTCCTGGTGTCATCCCTCCCGTCTCTCCCGGGGTCATCTCTCCTGTCTCTCCCGGTGTCATCCCTCCCGTCTCTCCCGGTGTCATCCCTCCCGTCTCTCCCGGTGTCATCCCTCCCGTCTCTCCCGGGGTCATCTCTCCTGGGGTCATCCCTCCCGTCTCTCCCGGGGTCATCTCTCCCGTCTCTCCCGGTGTCATCCCTCCCGTCTCTCCTGGTGTCATTTCTCCTGTCTCTTCCGGTGTCATCCCTCCCGTCTCTTCCGGTGTCATCCCTCCCGTCTCTCCCGTCTCTCCCAGTGTCGTCTCTCCTGTCTCTCCTGGTGTCATCCCTCCCATCTCTCCCGGTGTCATCTTTCCTGTCTCTCCCGGTGTCATCCCTCCCAGTGTCGTCTCTCCCGGTGTCGTCTCTCCCAGTGTCATCTCTCCCGGTGTCATCTCTCTCGTCTCTCCCGGTGTCGTCTCTCCCGTCTCTCCTGGTGTCATATCTCCCATCTCTCCCGGTGTCATCCCTCCCGTCTTTCCCGGGGTCACCCCTCCTGTCTCTCCCGGGGTCATCTCTCCTGGGGTCATCTCTCCCGTCTCTCCCGGTGTCATCCCTCCCGTCTCTCCCGGGGTCATCTCTCCTGTCTCTCCCAGTGTCATCCCTCCCGTCTCTCCCGGTGTCATCCCTCCCATCTCTCCCGGGGTCATCCCTCCTGTCTCTCCCGGGGTCATCTCTCCTGGGGTCATCCCTCCCGTCTCTCCCGGGGTCATCTCTCCCGTCTCTCCCGGTGTCATCCCTCCCGTTTCTCCTGGTGTCATTTCTCCCGTCTCTTCCGGTGTCATCCCTCCCGTCTCTCCCAGTGTCATCTCTCTTGTCTCTCCCGATGTCGTCTCTCCTGTCTCTCCTGGTGTCATCCCTCCCGTCTCTCCCGGTGTCATCTTTCCTGTCTCTCCCGATGTCATCCCTCCCGGTGTCGTCTCTCCCGGTGTCGTTTCTCCCAGTGTCATCTCTCCCGTCTCTCCCAGTGTCATCTCTCCCGTCTCTCCTTGTGTCATCTCTCTCGTCTCTCCCGGTGTCGTCTCTCCCGTCTCTCCCGGTGTCATATCTCCTATCTCTCCTGGTGTCATCTCTCCCATCTCTCCCGGTGTCATCTCTCTCATCTCTCCCGGTGTTGTCTCTCACGGTGTCATCTCTCCCGTCTTTCCCAGTGTCATCTCTCCCGTCTCTCCCAGTGTCATCCCTCCCGTCTCTCCTGGGGTCATCTCTCCCGGTGTCATCTCTCCCGTCTCTCCCGGTGTCATCTCTCTCATCTCTTCCCGTGTTGTCTCTCACGGTGTCATCTCTCCCGTCTCTCCCGGTGTCATCCCTCCTGTCTCTCCCGGTGTCATCCCTCCCGTCTCTCCCGGTGTCATCTCTCCCATCTCTTCTGGTGTCATCCCTCCCGTCTCTCAGAGTGTCATCTCTCTCGTCTCTCCCAGTGTCGTCTCTCCCGTCTCTCCTGGTGTCATCCCTCCCGTCTCTCCCTGTGTCATCTTTCCTGTCTCTCCCGGTGTCATCCCTCCCGATGTCGTCTCTCCCGGTGTCGTCTCTCCTGGTGTCATCTCTCCCATCTCTCCCAGTGTCAACTGTATACAGTCTAAAAAAAACTGTAAAAAAAATTGAAACCGCAAAACGCGGCAAAAACGCAGCAAAAACGCTGTAAAAATGCTGCTCAAAAACGCGGCAAGCACCACAAAAAACACTGCAGAAACGCTCACAAGCAACATGCATAGATGTGAATCGAGCCTTAGGCAGGTTGCTGGTGTTCTTGGATAAAAGAGAAAAAAAAGAAAAAAAAGCTATTAGGATCTATTTCTTGTATGTATTTTAAACGGTAAAGGCTTTAGAAACCTTCCTACCTGCACCTTCTGTTTTTCACCTGCATAATGCGCACTGATCATGTAGTTTCATGGTGTATGTGCAAAAACATAAATCCTGCAATGATGGTCACTCCGCCCTGACAGGAGGGAAATTCTTCAGAGGGTAGAGGATGCTACACCATCACGCTTACAGAAACAATATATACATATATATATGTGCACCAGCAAAGCCTTCCGTTCAGGGGCGTACCTACCGGGGGTCGCATGGGTCCCAAATTGTGATCTGACCCCACGCTCCAAGGGGCTCGTGCAGCCCCTTATACTCCTGCATAGGAGGGGAGTGGCATATAGAGGAACCAACCCCCTCCCTCCTACAGCCACAGAATGCCCGTTCTCCTCCTCTCCCTCCCACAGGCATTTAGCAGCTGCAGGAGGACCCCATGGGGCAAAGGACCACGCTATACCGCAGATGAACACCGGCGGCAAAAAGCGCCCTAAGCGATTCAGTTCGCATAGATAGCGCTATACAAGTCACTCATTCATTCATTCAAGATCAGTTGTTCTATTTGCTGCTGCCCTTGCTGCCCCTCCTATCCAGCTTCTTAATGCTTCCCCTGGGCCCCTGTCCTCCCTCCTGGCCCCCCTGTGCTATACCCTGTCCCCCCCTCCCCTGTCCCCCCGCAGTACCGATCACTGACTCTGTCCATTCATAACTGAGGCATAGCAAACTGTGTTTACTATGTTTCAGTTTGTAAACGAATGGGAGGCTCTGTACAGATATATTCCTGTCTATTCATTCTGTGCAGTTGAGGCTGCAGAGAATGAGGTTGAGGGCTGTGAACTCATTCTCCTTTCTCTGTCTCAAAGGTGGGGTCAGTTTAGACCCCTGATATTTCACCAAAGCCCCCTTGAACGAGGCAACTAAAAAATGTGTAAAAAATAATAAAAAATAATATTGTGAAAATGTTTTTAAAAAATGGTAAAAAAAATATGAGAATATAAAATAACAAAAAAAAAAAAAAACTACTGTTACCAGTGGCAGAACTACCAGGGTCGCAAAGGTCACACTTGTGACTGGGCCCTGGCGTTCCGCCCCCGGAATCGGAAAGTAAGGGCTCCGGCCGGGGGGTCAAGGGGGCCCTTCAAGATTTTTTTGCTCTCAAAGTTCTAGTTATGTCTCTGCTTCCATTTCTTTAATAAACACTATTAAAAGAAAGCAACAAAAACATTTCAAAGTGTACAATGCCTTTAGTTTTCATCAACGTACAACACAAAAAGGAAATTTGTTTTTGGCTCATGTAAAAAAAAAAAAAAAAAAAGAAAAAAAAGAAAAGCTCCAGGACGTTTTAACTGTTAATCTAATTGTATAATCTGTACAATCAAAAAGTATCAAACAATTTTAAGGTGTCATTCATCATACCAATTCGTTATAACGTGATACTGAGCTTCCTAACTAAATCATTTTGTCACCGAGCCTCGGGGCAGGAGTTCTCAGCCTACAAGTGGAAATACAAGGGTGTAAGCCAATAAAAGTTAACAGATAGTCGAGGGATACAATATATAACGGAACAGTGTTTGATGTGGAGCACCGCGCATTACCGCTGACACTTCCAGGGATGCTTCATAATAATTCCTGGTATAGGGTAAGCGATGGCGACACTTCAATCTATTTGGCGCTCTCAGGGACTCCGGCGTCTCAGTTACAGGAAGCTTTGCGGGAATGGATAAAAATGAATTCATTTGGGAGGGGTAACCAATAGTAACACTATGGCTACCTTACTCCATCATTAAGACATTTTTTGAAAGTGATGAAAGGTGAACCCCTCGTTGCACATCATTGTCTTTTGGAATATTTTAAGGGGTTTATGTGTATACAAGAAAAAAATTTTGCAGTGCGGATGTCACCAGCATCCCCACGTACACAGCAAAATTATCACCGCAATGCTTGCAACACGATTATCTCTTATGAGCATGAGCTCCATCTAGTGGCCATAGTGTGGTATTTTTTTCTGAAAGCCCTCGATAACAAAAAAAAAAAATACCGATTAAGGCCACAAGAAGGAGCTGACAATCATAGGTAATTCATGTTCCAAACAAAAAAGTGTTCATTCATCCAAAGTTATCTGCACTGCAATTTTTTTTTTTTTTAAACATACAGCCATAAGTGTATGTGCAGCCAAAACTTTTTTTTTTCTTGTTTTAATTTTTAGAGTGGGGAAGGATTAGAACCCCTCTCAAGTTTTTTATATAAATGCAAAGAACGACAATCAATATAAACTCGGGTGCCGTGAACAATCCAATAAATGAATAAACAATCCAATAAATAAGCAGCTGACATGTGTTCCCACTTCAAAGGCTACATATCCATAAAATAAGTGCAGCACTGCTGTGTTAAAAACAAAAAAATGTATATAAAAAATAAATAAATAAATAAATATATATATATATATATACATATATATATATATATATACATATATATATATACATATATATATATATATATATATATATACATATATATATATATATATATTTATGGTCGGAGCCCTATGTCCGGTATGGACATAGATAACACTTATAATAAAGATAAGACTTACCATCGGAAATAGACCTGGAAGTGTGGACTTACCATATGAAATGGACCTGAAAGTGTGCCTTGGTCTAATGGCCGGTATGCCAAAATAAGGGGGCATACCCTGGTTTTAAGAAATGATTATTCTGTAGAGAGAAATGAGATGAAATGAATGAAATGAAATGAATGCCTTGAAATGGGGATGGGAGGGTGGGTATCGCGCACAGGAAACCGACAAGCACCACAGGTGAGCGGGCTGCTTAAGTACCCACCGGGCTCCTCCCATAAATTCAGGCCACCATACTGGCCTTCCTACTTATGGTCGGAGCCCTATGTCCGGTATGGACATAGATAACACTTATAATAAAGATAAGACTTACCATCGGAAATAGACCTGGAAGTGTGGACTTACCATATGAAATGGACCTGAAAGTGTGCCTTGGTCTAATGGCCGGTATGCCAAAATAAGGGGGCAAAAACATTCAGGTAGGGGTATAATATATATTGGTTTTCAAGTATCCATTGAGCCAATTTGGAGAATGCCTGTGCCATCTCCACTCGAGGACTGGGTATATACCGGGCGACGCAGGCCGACTTCCATCCGCCTAGCCCCCCAATGACGCGGTCCGGAACCCCCCGGCGGGTTGCCGCGGAGGCTGCTCCGATGCGGAAGGAGTGTCCGGAGTACTGACTGGGTTTAAGGTGAAGATTTGCGGAGAAGTATCCTTATGTGTTTTGCAAAGTGACATGCGTTTAAGGGTTTAACTGGGAATGGTAGAAGAGGACTGGTGTCCGATTGTTCAGGCAGGAGTGAGAGGAGACGGTTAAATATGGTGACTGGACACCAGCTGTTATTAGTTCTGTAGAGGTGAATGTCCACTCCAGAGCCTGTTTCCTGGGTCTAAGAAACCTCGAGGTGAAGGATGAAATGGTCTTGGTGGCGAAGCAAGTGCCGTCTGCGTAATACTTGGTCTGAGGGGTGGTTATAGGTGAACCCGTAGTAAGCCAACTATATGGCTGCTTGTAGGACCGTGCTGGGCAGCAGACCGAATGGCGAAGTAGCCAGAATAGTCGACATATCCCTGAAGATGGGCCCCGTAATGGGTAAGCGCTTAGTACTGATCACTGGTTGTTGTTTCTGGATGCCCCTTAGGATGGCTCGTATAGCGTGTGATGAAAACAGTGAAGATTTTGTGGGGTCTTTCAGGGTCACGAAATGTTATATGCCGGCTAGGTGTAGCCGAATGGTATTGTAAGATAAAGCCAGCTGAGTGTGGCAGTATGAAATGAAGGTCAGTACCTGTTTGACATCTATTGGTCCTTTACGGCAGGATGTGAGAAATTTATTGAACGCCTTTCAAGCTGTCTGGTAGGCTTTGAGTGTGTTATGAGAGAGTGAGCGATTGATGAGCTGCGTTGCTCCTTGTAAATGTTAAACTAGTCCAAGGTCAGTTGTGACCAGGCAGGGATAGGGGCCGACACTGGATCGGCTCCGGGAACCTGTTTGAAAAGGAGGTGTAGTTAGAACGTGGCAGTGCGTTAGCAGCTAACTTGTCTGCCTGGAATAATGCACAGTGTATGTTAAACTGATGCTGTAAGAACAATTGTACCAAACTGCGCAGGAAGGACATGACTGCTGGGGAATTGGACCTGTCTTTGTTGATGTCTGCCGTGGCCTGATTGTCGGTGGTGAAGACTACGGTTTGCCCTGTCCAATGGTGATCCCAGAGTTGTGCAGCTGCCACCATGGGATAGAGTTCGAGGAGGGAAGATGTTTTGAATAAAGCCGGGTATCAACAGTATCTGTTGAGGCCAGGGTCCTGAAAACCAATGATGGCCAAAAATTGCAGCGAAACCTGTGGTGGCTGCAGCGTCTGTCACCACCTGGGGTGACAGGGCTGAAACCATGGGTATAATTAGGGATATGCCATTCCGGGAGGACGGAATTCGTCCCACATAGATAGGTCCGCTATTGCTGCGGAGTCTAGATTTAAGATCTGATCGGGGTCTTGTGTTTCTGGCAGGAATCTCCGCAGGCGTGACCCGAAGGTGCGGCCTTGTGGAATAATTCGTATGGCGAAATTCAGCATTGCCAGGAAAGATTGCAACTGCTTCTTGGTACACCCCTTGATGTGGGTGAATTTGTGAAGGACCGCCTTAATGCGGGTTAGTTTGTCGAGGGGGAGACTGGCTTGCATAGCGCAGGTGTCTAAGTTGGCCCCGAGAAGGTGATGTTATGTGCTGGGCCTTCTACTTTGTGCTCGGTGATGGGAGGATTGGGTTTTCCGAATATCGCTCTGAGTTTGTCGAGGTCTCCTGGGGGCTTGCTGGGAGGTTCTATTAGTGGAAGTCGTCCAGGTAATGGATGACTTTTATCACTGAGCCTTGTGTAACAGTATCCAAGCAAGAGACTGAGCGAATGTGTCGAAGAGCCAAGGGCTGCTCTTCGAACCGAACGTCAGTTCTGTGGCCAAACAATATGCCTCCTTCCACTTGACGCCATGCCAGCACCAAAGGGATGGACGGATAGGCAGGAGCCTAAAGGCATCCGAGATGTCGGCTCTGGAAAGCCAGGCACCTGTACCTGCTTTGATGACTGCTTATATCGGCATGTCTACGGAGGACTATTTTAGGGAGAATTCTTCGGAGGGAATCAGGGAATTGAGACTGGGGATGTGGGAAGAATGAGGCGCAGACAGGTGGTACCCCAAACGTAATTTATCTGTGAATTTGCTCTTGACAAGCCCCCAAATAGGGCTGACTCTCAAAGTGCTGAAAGGGGGCTGAGTGAAAGGCCTATAACGTACTCTTGGTCTAGTTCTGTTTGTAAGAGCCGATCTATGGTTTGTTTGTCGATGGCTGCTGAATGAATATTCCCACTTCGTACGTACTGTGAGGTAGTGAAATGAGGCCTGTGTGAAAGCCGACGGAGGGGCCGTGAAGTCTTCGCTGCCGACCTGTGACATGATTTGATCTGATGAGAATATCCTGTTTTTGAGCTCGCATATTTTTTTTTTTTTTTTTTTTTTTTTTTTTGGGAGAACGAAATGATTCGAAAATGTTTGCCTTGATGTTTGAAATGACTGAACTGCATGACAAAAAGGTCCGGCCTGGTCGTGTCGTGACTGACGCGACCGTGAACCGGGCTCTGGAGCATGTACTGAAATGAGGCAACAGAAGAAACATTGGTGCACACCGGGACGAATCGGTGCTTGTTCGATGCATCTGGATTCGAATCGGAGCGCAGCATGAAATGAAATGAGAGAAATGTTTACCTTGACCGAGGCTTGAATTGGTTGTGCCGTGTTTTGCGACTGGCAACCGACCGAGCTTTGGTATAGGTATGGATTTTTTTTTTTTTTTTTTTTTTTTTGGAGGAAAAATGAAAAGGTGACAATTCGTGAAGGGATTGCTAAGTAACTTGAAGCAATGATTTGTATGATGCTTGCAATCTTGTGAAAATGAAATGATTCGAAATGTTTGCTTTGATTGTGAAATGAATGAACTGCATGACAGAGGTGCGGCCTGGTCGTGTCACGATTTGTTCGACCGTGAACCGAGCTCTGGAGCATGTATTGAAATGGGGCAACTGAAAATATTGGTGCTCCTGGGACGAATCGGTGCTTGTTTGATACATCTGGATTCGAATAGGAGTACAGTATTAATAAAATGAGAGAAATGATTGTTTTGACCGCGGCTCGAATTGGTTGTGCCGTGTTAGCGACTGGCAACTAACCGAGCTCTGGTAAAGGTATGAAATGCGATCGGAACCAGTGAAGCATGCCGTGACAAATCGGTGCACCTCAGATGCGACTGGTTTCGAAATGGTGATGCGTTGTGGGAGTGAAATGGTAGAAATTGCATGACAGAGATACGGGTCAATCCCTGGTGTCTGCGATTCAGCTATGATCCGGATTTCTGGAGCATGTATCAGAAATGTGGCCAATCCTGGGCACGCCGAGACGAATCGGTGCATTTTCCTTGCGACTAAATTCCTGTCGGAACGTGATACATGAAAATGAAATGATAACCATGACAGAGATACAATTGACTGATAAACGTAACTCTGGAGCATGTATAGAAATGAGGCCAATCCTGGGGCACGCCGAGACGAATTGGTGCATTTTCCATGCGACTAAATTCATGTCGGAACGTGATACATGAAAATGAAATGATAACCATGACAGAGATACAATTGACTGATAAACGTAACTCTGGAGCATGTATAGAAATGAGGCCAGTCCTGGGGCACGCCGAGACGAATCGGTGCATTGCCATGCAACTGGATTCATGTCGGAACGTGATAGGTGGAAATGAAATGATAACCATGACAGAGGTATGAATGACTGAAAACGTAACTCTGGAGCATGTATAGAAATGAGGCCAGTCCTGGGGCACGCCGAGACGAATTGGTGCATTTTCCATGCGACTAAATTCATGTCGGAACGTGATACATGAAAATGAAATGATAACCATGACAGAGATACAATTGACTGATAAACGTAACTCTGGAGCATGTATAGAAATGAGGCCAGTCCTGGGGCACGCCGAGACGAATCGGTGCATTGCCATGCAACTGGATTCATGTCGGAACGTGATAGGTGGAAATGAAATGATAACCATGACAGAGGTATGAATGACTGAAAACGTAACTCTGGAGCATGTATAGAAATGAGGCCAGTCCTGGGGCACGCCGAGACGAATCGGTGCATTGCCATGCGACTGGATTCATGCCGGAACGTGATAGGTGGAAATGAAATGATAACCATGACAGAGGTATGAATGACTGAAACGTAACTCTGGAGCATGTATAGAAATGAGGCCAGTCCTGGGGCACGCCGAGACGAATCGGTGCATTGCCATGCGACTGGATTCATGCCGGAACGTGATAGGTGGAAATGAAATGATAACCATGACAGAGGTATGAATGACTGACAAACGAACCTCTGGAGCATGTATAGAAATGAGGCCAGTCCTGGGGCACGCCGAGACGAATCGGTGCATTTAGCATGCGACTGGATTCATGTCGGAACGTGATAGGTGAAAATGAAATGATAAGCATGACAGAGGTACTAATGACAGACAATAACGTAACTCTGGAGCATGTATAGAAATGAGGCCAAATAACTGGGGCACACCGGAACGAATCGGTGCATCTTTTTGATGCGACAGGATTCGAATCGGAGCGCAGTAGGTGACTGAAATGAAATGTTTGAAATGATTTGAAATGTCAGAAATGAGTTCTAGAATGTTTCAGAAATGAGAAATGATTGGTATCGAACTGACTTGGCCCGATAACTTGCAAATTGCGACTTGCTATGGCTGTTTACTGATGCATATATTTTTTTTTTTTTTTTTTTTTTTATAACACCGACATGCTAGAAATGAAGCGACGTCTGCGTCGCGCTGCTGTCGAAATGGTAACATATCGAAAGTACAGCGATATACATTGCAATAGTGAAGTGCGAGTAACGAATTTGAAAGTACGGTTTAGTGACATGACATGAAACGAAAAATGCGATATACATTGCAGTTAATGAGAAAGCGAGTGAAACGAAAATTGAAATTACGGTTTAGTGACCCGATATAAAAACGAAAAGTCCGACGGGACCTTACCTGCGACAGCCAAGCCAGCCGCGTGGTACAAACTACGAACGAAAAACGCGGACTTCGAAAGTTTTTGAGAACGATATCGAATACGGAGTTTTGCGAGGCAAGGACTTGCGGACGCTGGTGTATCGAATAGTCGGCCTAGTGACGTGTATCGCGCACAGGAAACCGACAAGCACCACAGGTGAGCGGGCTGCTTAAGTACCCACCGGGCTCCTCCCATAAATTCAGGCCACCATACTGGCCTTCCTACATATATATATATATATATATATATATATATATATATATATATATATATATATATATATATATATATATATATATATATATATATATATAATTTTTTTTTGTATATACTGTATGTAAAAAAAAATTATATATATATATATATATATATATATATATATATATATATATTTTTTTTTGTATATACTGTATGTAAAAAAAATTATATAGATCTATATATATATATATATATATATATATATACATATGGAGCTATATATCTACATATGGAGCTATATATCTACATATAGATATATCTATATATCTACATATAGATATATCTATCTATCTACAGATAGATAGATAGATAGATAGATAGATAGATAGATAGATAGATAGATAGATAGATAGATAGATAGATAGATAGATAGATAGATCTATATATATATATATGTATATCTATATATAGATATAGATATATATCTATATATCTATATATAGATATATATCTATATATAGATATATATCTATATATAGATATAGATATAGATTTATATCTATATCTATATAGATATAGATATAGATATAGATATAGATATAGATATAGATATAGATATATATACACAATATATTGATGCACTCACATACACATATCACTAATCTGGTATGTTAGTGTATATATCCCTACCCTATAAGAGATCTTTACTCTGTGGTCAGCATCGCTCTACCTGATGCCTTACCACTTCCTGCATTGCGCGATGACGTCATAGAGATTGTAGTAGTTCTCGATTCTATCCAGAGCAAACAAACAGTTTTTTTAGAACTTTCACTGGACTTATTGGATTTACTCAAAGGGAAAATTGTATATTTTATTATAGGGGCAACGTTCACATTTTCTTTACCCCTTACCAGGACTACCGTAGGATGCAGGACCGGCCAGGAATCATCAATGGTGAGCCCCAAAATGTGTGACCAGGGGCTCTTCAGCATGATCTGAATAATCTATAATATTTTATCTTCTTATGTAACTCATACAGGGATCCTCAAACTACGGCCCTCCAGCTGTTGGGGAACTACACATCCCATGAGGCATTGTAAAACTCTGACATTCACAGACATGACGAGGCATGATGGCAATTGTAGTTCTCGAACAACTGGAGGGCCATAGTTTGAAGACCCTTGCATTAAACGAATGTATATCCTGATTAGTAAGACCTATGCTTTGACTGCTAAGAAGTTAGACCTATACTTTACTTTACATAGAGAAAGCAGAGAGGGAGGAAGTTACATAACAAAGCTTTAAGGAAATACAACCCCAGTGACCCTGAGAGGTGCTGTGTGAAATATGGCTTTTCCTCTTTTACTGGGTAATGGATCCACCTTCTTATCCTTCCACCAGAATACAGCTCAAAATAAACATATACAAATCACAGTGCTTGCCATAAAAATGCCCCTTATTAAAAAAACTAATAAAAAATGAAGTTGGACGTACATGTGCACTAAGCCGGTGCACCCCACTAATTTCGTGTTTATATCCCCTTAAAGTGTTACTAAACCCACAACAGTAAAATCAGTGTGTATATGCAGTAATGCATGCATATTATACTCACTGTGAAACCTAAGGGGTTATTCCTCCGCTATGTGTAGAAAAAAAGGCTGCTTGACCCTGTCTTCTCTGATCCTCCCCTTTTTACACTGTCCCCAATCCATCTCCTGATAAGACAGAGACTTTGGAGTCACTCTGCACATGCTCAGTTTGGTATTGCTAGAGAGATTTTTTTTTTTGGGGGAGGGTGCATGTGATCAGCACAGGGCCAATCAGCACTGTCCAGACAGAAGGTCAGGGGTCCTGCAGCCTCATAGGACAGTCGGAGTAGAATGAAAACTCCTCCTACAACCTTTAACCAGACACTGATAGGCTCCATGCACACTGGACGTTAAAATAACATTATAAAAATGCCAGTAGCTTTGCAGTGAGTGTTTCAACGTTTTTTAACATTTTTGCAATAGCGTTTCTTAGCGTTTTTTAGTTTTTTTTGTTTTTAAATTTTTTTTCAATGGATCAAAAACTTTAAAAAACGCTGGCGAGCCACGTTTTTGACGCATTTATCGACGTTTATCAACGTTTATGAGCGTTTGGCGTTTTTTGTGCTCAGAAAAACGACTCCCGAACGCGATTTTATGGCGTTCAGAAAACAGCCCATATGCTGATAAACATCCAAAAACGTCCACGTGTGCTATGGACACATAGGATAACATAGAAGGGGGTTTATGGGCTGTTAAAAAAAAAAAAAACGCCCAAACGCCCAAAATTGGCCGTTTATGAGCTTCAATGTGCATTGAGCCGTAGAAGTCACAAGACTGCCATATACTGCTGATGAGAAAAAGGTATTTAGCACAGTGTACATTTACTAAAATAATTGCATTTCCAGGTTCTGTGTATTGTGGGAAACCAGATATAGTGAATGCAGAGTCCTGGGTTCAGTAACACTTTAAGAGATCTTTATTTCTTGGACCCAGTCTGTCCAGATAGCATGGTCAGCACCGCTCACCCTGATGACTGGCCATATCCTGCATTGGCGCGATGACGTCGCCGGGACTCTGTTAGAGCGATTGTAGTCTTTCCCTGTTCTATCCAAAGCAAAAAAAAAAAAATATTTTTTTTGAGGATTTACAGTAAAACTTTTGGGTTGCGAGCATAATTTGTTCCGGAAACATGCTTGTAATCCCAAAGCACATGTATATCAAAGTGAATTTCCCCATAAGAAATAATGGAAACTCAAATGATTCGTTCCACAACCATTTATTCATAGGTCCTTCAGTTTATAGTCCATATAAAAACATTATAGCAATGTGACCAGGTTGTGTAACCATAAAATGTCCATCCACAAATGGAAGCCTCCACAAGGGGATTAGAAGCAAAATCCAGCAGGAGCTCCAGAGTATAAAAGAGAAGAGAGGCGCCTCTAAGTGTAGCAATATGTTGCTAAATGTTGTACCTTCATTAAATGTAACCATATTGCTACACTTAGAGGTGCCTCTCTTCTCTTTTATACTCTGTTGTTACATGACGCTACTTGTATATCAAGACATCGCTTGTATAGCAAGTCAAAATGTATTAAAAAAATGTTCTTGTCTTGGCTTGTCTTGCAAGTTACTCTCAAACCAAGGTTTTACTATACTGGACTAACTTAAGAGTAAAGAGATAAATGAATTACTTTTGAACTAGATGGGCTTTGCATTAACCGCTTGCCGACCGGCTCACGCCGATATACGTCAGCCGAAGGGCACGTACAGGCAGATTAAGAAGCAGCTTGCGGGCGCATGCCCGTCGCGACCTCCGTGAGTGTGATCGCGGGTCCCGTGGAGTCCTTGTCCGCGGGGATACCCGCGATCGTCTCACGGAGAGGAAGAACGGGGAGATGCTGATGTAAACAAGCATTTCCCAGTTCTGCCTAGTGACAGGACGCTGATCACAGCCCCCCTGTAATCGGGAGCGGTGATCAGTGTCGTGTCACACATAGCTCCTCCCCCCCCACAGTTAGAATCACTCCCTAGGACACACTTAACCCCTACAGCGCCCCCTAGTGGTTAACCCCTTCACTGCCAGTCACATTTACACAGTAATCAATGCATTTTTAATTGCACTGATCGCTGTATAATTGTCATTGGTCCCAAAATAGCGCCAAAAGTGTCCGATCTGTCCGCCATAATGTCGCAGTCACGATAAAAATCACTGATCGCCGCCATTACTAGTAAAAAAAAAAAAAAATTATTAATAAAAATGCCATAAAACTATCCCCTATCTTGTAGACACTATAACTTTTGCGCAAACCAATCAATAAACGCTTATTGCAATTTTTTTTTTACCAAAAATATGTAGAAGAATACGTATTGGCCTAAACTGAGGAAAAAAAATGTTTTTTTATATATTTTTGGGGGATATTTATTATAGCAAAATGTAAAAATTGTCGTTATTTTTTTTGTTTAAAGCGCAAAAAATAAAAACCGCAGAGGTGATCAAATACCACCAAAAGAAAGCTCTATTTGTGGGGGAAAAAAGAGGTTCGATTTTGTTTGGGAGCAACACCGCACGACCGCGCAATTGTCAGTTAAAGCGAGACAGTTCCGACTCGCAAAAAAACGCTCTGGTCTTTTGCCAGCCAAATGGTCCGGGGCTGAAGTGGTTAATCTTCTGCGTTGGGATCCTTGTTCATGCGTAAAAAAAAAAGATTTTATTTTTTCACAACCGCAGACCGGTATTAAGAAGCAGATGACTAAGAAGTATGTGCGCGGCTGAAAATACCGTCCATTAGGTCAGCACGACCTAAGCCGTGAACTGTTCAGTCCATGTTAACAGTAAACACGACCATGTGCTGTGAGCTCAGCTGTTAATATAGGAATAATTAATGAGTTGAACATGCCATTAGCAAATATACAACTATGAGTGCAAAAATAAAAAAAAATAAACTATACGCCTACGACGCTCTATTACTCACTGGCACTCCGGGGCGTCTAATTCTTATAAATTGACACTTAATGTGGAAAAGGTTGGTGACCCCCCTCCTCTGCTCCAAGGTTACATTATGGCAACGATAGCAAGTAACAGAAGCACAGGTTAAAAAGGTCTAGGGTCTATTACTACGAGATGTAATTTATAAGAAGGATGTCTATTCTAAGGCTGCATGCTGGTAATACTAAGCTGTAAGATAAGCACAAGGTAAGAAGGTGAAGGAAACAGGAGCTAGGGATGAGCTAATGGTTTGGTCCAAACCCGGGACCTGGAAATCGTATATCCCTACTGCTTCTATAGATGCCAGTTTTTCCCACTGTCATTGTTCCCAATGGAAGCTGCAGGTGCCAGCACCCGCCGCGTCACCCTAGGAACCACTGACGTCACTGGGAATGAGAGAGCAGTGACGCCACTGCCTAAATATGGCCATGGTCACCTTTAGAACATAACCCCAAACCCATGGCTCCATCCCAGACCTGCTCCTTTCAAGCCACAGTTGCTGACTACCACAGCCCGTCTTCCCCTATCCTTCCCCTAGTCTTGTGAGCAAGCTAGCAGTGGTGGAACGAGTCACGGAAGGTGGTTTCAGGTGGAGAAATTCATGTATGCAGTTTTCATCTTTTAATGAATTAAATAAAGCGCTTTTGGAGTGCAGCTTATGTATACTTTTGCGTGAGCATGGTCATATTTGGTCAGTGATGTCCAAACCATCCTTGCCTCTTCGTTTGTAGAGCTGTCATTCTGCTATGAGTACCATCATTAGAACATACCCAAACCCATTGGGCTCCACCCCTGACTTGCTCCTTTCAACCCACACGGATGACCCGGTTGCTGACTACCACATCCCGTCTTCCCCTATCCTTCCCCTAGCCTTGTGAGCAAGCTAGCATTGGTGGAACGAGTCAATGAAGGTGGTTTCAGGTGGAGACATTCATGTATGCAGTTTTCATCTTTTAATGAATGAAATAAAGAGCTTTTGGAGTGCAGCTTATGTATACTTTTGCCTGAGCATGGTCATATTTGGTCAGTGATGTCCCCACCATCCTTGCCTCTTCGTTTATAGAGCTGTCATTCTGCTATGAGTACCTTCAGGATCAATCATATGCGCCGGGTCACCAGACTTTTTTTTTTTTTAGCTAACTGGCAGGCAGTGGGCATCATGATTGACGATTGGTTTACAACAAGGGACGTTTTTAAGGATTTTTATTCTTTTAACAGAGGACTCGTCAAACATTAGGGTGTCTTTATTCCTAGGTAACAATTCTTTTTTTTTTTTTAATGTATCCCATACTCATTCATGTGGGGGGGGATGCCGGTATGTGTCGGGAGCCACCTTATTATTAAATAAGATGATTTGGACTAATGCACAAAGCAAGGTCCGTAAAGACATGGATGAGTGAGTTTGGGGTGGAGGAACTTGACTGGCCTGCACAGTCCTGACCTCAACCCAATAGAACACCTTTGGGATGAATTTGAGACTATGTTCCAGGCCTTCTCGTCCAACATCAGTGCCTGACCTCACAAATGAGCTTCTGGAAGAATGGTCAAACATTCCCATAGACACACTCCTAAACCTTGTGGACAGCCTTCCCAGAAGAGTTGAAGCTGTTATAGCTGCAAAGGGTGGGCCAACTCAATATTGAACCCTACGGACTAAGACTGGTATACTATCAAAGTTCATGTGCGTGTAAAGGCAGGTGTCCCAATACTTTTGGCAATATAGTGTATATATACTGTAGATAGATAGATAGATAGATAGATAGATAGATAGATAGATAGATAGATAGATAGATAGATAGATAGATAGATAGATAGATAGATAGATAGATAGATAGATAAATCTATCTATCTATCTATCTATCTATCTATCTATCTATCTATCTATCTATCTATCTATCTATCTATCTATCTATCTATCTATCTATCTATCTATCTATCTCTCTATATATATATATATATATACAGGGCTTTTTTCTCGGGGAATCGCTGCAGGAACTCCCCCCCGTCTGAGTCACCCTTTGTCTCTGCCCCCTACCGACCTCTGACTACCGTCCCTTGATTCCACCCCCTACCAGTACTGCCCCTTTTAGAGAATGCAGAACCAAGTATCTTTTTTTTGGGGTGCTAAATCATTTGTATGGAACATGTTGATAAAAAGAAAAGCAGTAAAATAGATCCCCTGCAGCCAGCAACAATCCCAGCAATAGATCCCCACACAACAATAGACTCCACCCCAACAACAATAGATTCCCTGCAGCAACAGTGAACCACCCACAACAAAATATCCGCCCAAGCAACATTAGACCCCCCCAGCAGCAACAACAGATCTCCCAGCATCAATAGATCCTCCAGCAGCCAGTAAAAATAGACCTCTCCCTTAACAGTAGATCCCTTCCAGCAACGTAAGACCCCCCAGCAACAACAGATTCCCTGTCAGCAACAATAGACCCTTACACAAAATCAGATCCCCACCAGTGACAATAGATCCCCCAGCAGCCAACATCAATAGACCCTCCAGCACACCCCATACCCCATGTAATTACATACATTCAGTGGTGGAGGTGCCGGAACTGCGTTCCCCCACGTTCCCGCTGAAAAAAAGCCCTGTATATATAATATATATATATATATATATATATATATATATATATACAGTGGGGACGGAAAGTATTTAGACCCCCTTAAATTTTTCACTCTATGTTATATTGCAGCCATTTGCTAAAATCATTTAAGTTCATTTTTTTCCTCATTAATGTACACACAGCACCCCATATTGACAGAAAAACACAGAATTGTTGACGCTTTTGCAGATTTATTAAAAAAGAAAAACTGAAATATCACATGGTCCTAAGTATTCAGACCCTTTGCTGTGACACTCATATATTTAACTCAGGTGCTGTCCATTTCTTCTGATCATCCTTGAGATGGTTCTACACCTTCATTTGAGTCCAGCTGTGTTTGATTATACTGATTGGACTTGATCAGGAAAGCCACACACCTGTCTATATAAGACCTTACAGCTCACAGTGCATGTCAGAGCAAATGAGAATCATGAGGTCAAAGGAACTGCCTGAAGAGCTCAGAGATAGAATTGTGGCAAGACACATATCTGGCCAAGGTTACAAAAACATTTCTGCTGCACTTGAGGTTCCTAAGAGCACCGTGGCCTCCATGATCCTTAAATGGAAGACGTTTGGGACGACCAGAACCCTTCCTAGAGCTGGCCGTCCGGCCAAATTGAGCCATCGGGGGAGAAGAGCCTTGGAGAGAGAGGTAAAGAAGAACCCAAAGATCACTGTGGCTGAGCTCCAGAGATGCCGTCGGGAGATGGGAGAAAGTTGTAGAAAGTCAACCATCACTGCAGCCCTCCACCAGTCGGGGCTTTAAGGCAGAGTGGCCGACGAAAGCCTCTCCTCAGTGCAAGACACATGAAAGTCCACATGGAGTTTGCTAAAAAACACCTGACGGACTCCAAGGTGGTGAGAAATAAGATTCTCTGGTCTGATGAGACCAAGATAGAACTTTTTGGCCTTAATTCTAAGCAGTATGTGTGGAGAAAACCAGGCACTGCTCATCACCTGTCCAATACAGTCCCAACAGTGAAGCATGGTGGTGGCAGCATCATGCTGTGAGGGTGTTTTTCAGCTGCAGGGACAGGACGACTGGTTGCAATCGAGGGAAAGATGAATGCGGCCAAGTACAGGGATATCCTGGACGAAAACCTTCTCCAGAGTGCTCAGGACCTCAGACTGGGCCGAAGGTTTACCTTCCAACAAGACACTGACCCTAAGCACACAGCTAAAATAACGAAGGAGTGGCTTCACAACAACTCCGTGACTGTTCTTGAATGGCCCAGCCAGAGCCCTGACTTAAACCCAATTGAGCATCTCTGGAGAGACCTGAAAATGGCCGTCCACCAACATTTACCATCCAACCTGACAGAACTGGAGAGGATCTGCAAGGAGGAATGGCAGAGGATCCCCAAATCCAGGTGTGAAAAACTTGTTGCATCTTTCCCAAAAAGACTCATGGCTGTATTAGATCAAAAGGGGCTTCTACTAAATACTGAGCAAAGGGTCTGAATACTTAGGACCATGTGATATTTCAGTTTTTCTTTTTTAATAAATCTGCAAAAATGTCAACAATTCTGTGTTTTTCAGTCAATATGGGGTGCTGTGTGTACAATATGGGGTGCTGTGTGTACATTAATGAGGAAAAAAATGAACTTAAATGATTTTAGGAAATGGCTGCAATATAACAAAGAGTGAAAAATTTAAGGGGTTCTGAATACTTTCCGTCCCCACTGTATATATATATACACACACACATATATACAGCAAAAGTAACATTTACAAAGGAAAGAAAATGATACAGTTTAAATTGCCAGCAAATGACATTTCAATAAAGGCTAAAAATAAACAGCATGTAGACCCCTCCGTCCCCTAAATTATATAGCATAACTTTGTAGGCGTTTGTATGCTGTTTGTTTTTTCTTTTTAAATACGCTTTCATCTACCAGCAATTTTAAACTTTGTAAATGCAGTTTACAACTTTCTGTACATCACAGGGATGTGCCCCTTCACAGGCAGGATTAGGACACCCCCCAGGCATGTTATTTAAAGGAATTGTCTGCTTTTAATGATTAACCTTAAAGCAGAACTGCCTCCTCCCTCCCTTTTCCATCACCTTTGGATAAAGTTTTTTTTTTTTTTTTTTGGGGGGGGGGGAGTGATTTTGACAGGTAGCCACTCCCACTTCCGCTCGGATCACCTGCAGCGTACCAGGGACCCAAAGACAGGTAGAGAACCGGCCCAGATGAGGACCCCCCACTGGATCCCTGGACAGATAAGTGTCCTTTTATTTAAAAGTGAACAGCTACAGTATTTGGAGCTGCTCACTTTTCATTTTTGCTGAACCTCCAGAAGAACCAATTTGCGCATTTAAGAAACCACTGCCCCTGGTGAAATCAAATTTTTAATAGTTTTTTTTTTTGCCTCGGTACATGTTCTCAGGGTAGTGCCTACCCCCCCCCATGCTAATTTTTGACATCCTATTTGCTATTAGCCCCAAAAATGGGAATTTTTAATTGACAGATTTGGCTCCTATTGATTTTGATGGGGTTCGGGATTCACACTTCTTTGACATTCACCAAACTCAGCTCCAGTCCTGGGACAAGGTCATCAAGCGCCCAGGGCAAATATTCCGAACTGCGCCCCCCCCCCCCCCCACCACCACCCCAAACCCACAAATCTCCAAAAACAAATAATCCCCCTTGTCCCAGTACAAAACCCTTCCTGTTAAAATCCCCCCTCACAGCACAAATCTTTCCCCCCATCCTCTCTAACCTAAAAATCCTCTCTCTTCCCAAATGTTCCTTGATAGCACAACTATCCCTCCCCAAAAAAACCACCCTGCTACACAAATCCTCACCCCTCATATTTCCCCCTCAAGCAAAAGTCCTCCCTTTCTAAATCCCCCTCCAAGTACAAATCCCCCCCCCCAATTTCCCCTCCTACCACAAATACTCCCCGACCATCCCTACTAAAACAAATGCCCTCCCAAATTTCCTCTCCTAGCACAAATATCCATCAATCATCCCTGCTAGCGCAAATTATCCCCCCCATACCCCTTCCTAACAGCCCCAAGATGTCCCATCCTAGCACAAATTCCCCCCCCCATTCAATCATCTCTTCTAGCACAACGCCCCAAATCTAGACATGTGCACTGCCGAAAAATTCATTCGTTTTCGTTCCATTTGTTTTTTTGGGTTTTTTTCTCGTGTCATTCGTTTTGATCGCAGTTCGTAAATTAAAAAATGGGAAAATCCAAAAATAAGAAAGAAAAAATTCTACATAATGACTGACTAACTAACAAATTATAAATGACTATTAAATTATAGGTATTGGAATTTCCTTTCAAATTTGGCTGTTGGGCTCCATTCACACTAGCGCGTTTTTTGATGCATTTTGCATTTTGCAGAAATGCATGGGAATTTTTTAACATGGGTTCCTATGGAACATGTTCACATCAATGCCTTTTTGTACCTCTGCATTTTTGGAAAGGGTCGGGGACTTTTTTTCATGCAAAATGCAGCGTTTTGCATGTAATAGAATTCAATGGACCAGCATCAAAAACGCAAGTGCAGCGTTTTTGCAGCGTTTTTGATGCGTTTTTGGAGTTTTTTTTTTTCATTTTTTTTTAGACTGTATACAGTCTAAAAAAAACTGTAAAAAAAAACAAAAAAAACCCGCAAATGCCGCAAAAACGCCGCAAAAACGCTGTAAAAACGCTACAAAAACGCTGCTCAAAAACGTGGCAAGCATCACAAAAAAAACTCCAAAAACGCTCAAAAGCAACATGCATAGATGTGAATCGAGCCTTAGTGAACGTAACGAATACGAATTTTATCCAAAGTTACGAATTATCCAAAATAACCAATGCCGCATCTAAACAAACAGAACGTAACAAATTAATAATAAACAATAATAAAACGTTTTTATTATTATTATTGTTATTTATTATTATTAATTTGTTACGTTCCATTCCATTTACGAATATTCAGATATTTCCGAATGAATTAATTTGTCAAAATTCATTAAAAACGAATTTGGAACTAAACAAATTGCACATGTCTACCCAAATCCCTGCTCCCGGCACAAATCTTCTTTCCTCCATCCCCCCAAATCACCACTCCTAGCACCCCCCCCCCTCCTAGAACAAATCTGACCCCTGCCCCCCCCCCTCTTCCCCCTCCTAGCACAAATCATCCCCCTTCCAAATTATTCCCCTAGCATAAATACCCCCCCCCCCCACACACAAAAAAAAAGACAATAACAATAGCACAAATACATTTGTTAAAGTAGAACTATAGGCACAACTTTTTTTTTTATACTTTGAATAGAGTATGGGAGGGTTATGTACCATTGCGGATATTTCCCTTCACTCCATAACCAATCAGGAAGTGAGAAGAAATCCCTGCAAATTAAGGGAATTCCTTGGGGACCCCCCAGGTCACCAGAACTAGTGTCCCCGGTGAAAGATTTCCCCCCTATTACTTTTCTGGGGACAACCAAAAATGCTCAAGAAAAAATTTTTTACATCCTGCTCCTTCAAATATTCTTATCACTTGGAAAACAAATGTCGATTTAACCCCACTAGTGATCAGAAATTCGAACAAGTTTTTTTTAAAAATGGACATTGTTCAATAAAATTCTACTAGTGTATGGCCAGCTTAAGTTATGGCTGGTAACACTAAGAAGGTGTAATAGAAAAAAAAAAAAGGTAAGTAGGAGGAATAAACAATTCAGATTCCATCACTGATCTATATTTTCTATTTTAGGCTACACGCTGGTTATACTAAGGTGTAAGATAAAGAGGGGGTGGAAGCAGTTTAGTGCTATCAGTCTATTACTGATGTAATAACAGCTACATGCTGGTAATAATAGGGTACAAAAGAAGCACAGGGCAAGCTTGGGGACATCACAGTACTAGAAGTATATCATTGTAGATTCTCTATTCTACGGCTACATACTGAAATACTAAGGTGTATTAGAACCAGGTTTGATCCACAACTTGGTCTGAACCCAGTTTGGCACAATGGGAAGTTGTCTTGTGATTGCATCCCCCACTGGCCCAATCAGCTTCAGCTTGGGTATTCCCCATTTTACAGCTGCATGCACCCAAAGGGACATGGATGATCATGATATTATTGACATAGTATGGCCAGCGTTTTTCCTTTCGAGTGATCTTTCTGGCCATGTCTAAAATGAGGCTTGATTCCACCATGTTCCGGTTTCCCCTCCCCTGTCCGTTCACTATATAATGTGTGATGGCTCTGCCTAACATCCATGCCCCGGGAAGGTATTATAAGCGACGAAATGCGTAGGACAGAGCCAACGGATGTGGCGTCACCACGCGCCTTCGAGCCCAGAAGCAGTCGGTTCTAATTTGTGATTTATCCTCGTGAGTGTTTTGACAAATTTGAATAAATATTTTTGGAGATGGTTTTACAGTGGACTATCCTTCCACACTTTTAAATGCATAATTTGAGGTTGAGGTGGATATTCTTTTATGTCCTGTGTGGCGTGTCATAAGAGGCCAGGGAGGATTTTGACAATAAAAGCACACTTCTCTGCACAGAGGGTCAATATAATTTGGTAAGTGTACCCATTTGATACTTTGGTGGAGGATCACTGTGGTGTCAACGTCTGGAGTGCACATATATGTCAATCTGGAAGATTCTTATCACTTTGGCATCATTTTCATCTGTAATGGTGGACTAATAATGCACTATTTGGAACCCTTTTCTATTTATTGTCTATTCATCACTGTTTAAGGAGCGCAGCAGTTGTTTACTTTATTTATGGCCGCATGACCATATATGGTCAATGAGGTAGTGGTAGACAGGTGCTGGACAAAGTCATTACTTGAGCCCAATTGGCCTGAATTTAGCAGACGGGGACCACTCAGGAGAGGACATTCACCCTAGTTGAGAAATTCAAGTGCAAAAGACAACCTAGACGTTTCTGAAGCCCCTGCAACGCATTGGTTGTCTTTTGCCCTGCTTGATATAAACAGTTGAACAATAAAGACTTTGGCCTTTCATTTGGTGCTCTCCTTGACCTATTACATGAACAACAACAAGGGCTGTATCAAAAGTAATGAAAAATTGGTCATAACTTTATTATTGACTTACATAGGTTGTTCAATTTTCACATATTGATAGAGTAATCCTTCTTCTTTTTTTTTTTCATTGTATGTAAATAACTGGCTTCAAGCAAAAGCAACATGCCATTATTATGTTCTTGACAAAGAATGGGTGGTGGCTGTCTGACATCCACAGAAGCCTATAGAATGTTTATGGGATGATAGATTTGACAATGGCAATGTCTTGTCACTGGTGACTCTCTTGTCAATAATGTCATCTCCAGAAACTTTCCCTATCCTTCTGTGGATGTTGGACAGTTACCACCCATCCTTCATCAAAAACTCAATATGGAACGTTGCTTCTGCTTGGAATTCATTATTTACTGAAAAAGAAGAAGAAGAAAAAGAAAGAAGAAGGAAAAAAGAAGGAAGAAAGAAAGACGAAAAATAAAAAAGAAGAAATAAGGAAGATGAAAGGATAAGTAGAATGATGAAAGAAGGAAGAAGTAGAGTAACCGTTCCTCTTTTTCATGGTATGTAAATAATGGGTTTCAAGCAGAGTTCTTGACGAAGGAGGGGTGCAGGCTATCCGATATCCACAGAAGCCTACATAATGTTTACGGGATGAGATCATTGACAAGGGCAATGTCTGGTCACTGGTGACTCTAGTCAATGATGTCCTCTCCATAAACATTGCATAGCCTTCTGCGGATGTTAGACAGCCACGACCTATCCTTTGTTCAGGAACGTTGTTTCTGCTTGGAATTCATTATTTACTGAAAAAAAAGAAGAAAAGGAAAGGAAAAAGAAAGAAGAAGCAAGCAGAAAGATAAAAGAAGAATAAAAAAAGAAGAAAGAAGAAAAAAAAAAGAAGAAAGAAGAAGAAAGAAGGGACAAAGAAGAAAAAAGAAGAAAAAAGGAAGCATAGAGATAAAAGAAGAAAAACAAAGAAGGAAAAAAGAAGAAAGAAGAAGAAAGAAGGAAGCAGAAAGATGAAAAAAGAAGAAGAAAGAAGAAGAGAAACAAAAAAAGGAAGATGAAAGGAGAGGTAGAAAGATGAAAGAAGAAAGAAGAAGAAGAAAGAAGGAAGAAGTAGAGTAACCCTTCTTCTTCTTCTTTTTCATTGTATGTAAATGATGGGTTTCAAGCAGAAGCAACATGCCCTCACTGAGTTATTTTCTTCGTCCTTCTGTGGATGTTAGACAGCCACCACCCATCTTTCATTCAGAACTCAGTAATTGAATGTTGTTTCTGCTTGGAATTCATTATTTACCGAAACAGAAGAAGAAAAAGAAAGAAGGTAAAAAGAAGAAGGAATAAAGAAGAAGAAAGAAGGAAAAAAGAAGAAGAAAGAAGGAAGCAGAAAGATGAAAGATGAAAGAAGAAGAAGAAAGAAGAAGGGAAAGAGAAAAGAAGGAAGATGAAAGGAGAAGTAGAAAGATGAAAGAAGAAAGAAGAAGAAGAAAGGAGAAAGAAGTAGAGTAACCCTTCTTCTTCTTTTGCATTGTATGTAAATAATGGGTTTCAAGCAGAAGCAACGTGCCGTCACTGAGTTCTCGACGAATGAGGGGTGCAGCTGTCTGACATCCACAGAAGCCTACAGAATGTTTATAGAATGATTTCATTGACAAGGGCAATGTCTAGTCACTGGTGACTCTAGTCAATGATGTTATCTCCATAAACATTCCGTAGCTTTCTGTGGATGTTAGACAGCCACCACCCATCCTTCGTTCAGAACTCAGTAATGGAACGTTATTTCTGCTTGGAATTCATTATTTACCAATAAAGAAGAAGAAAAAAAAAAGGAAAAAAGAAGAAGGAAGAAAGAAGAAGAAAGCAGAAAGATAAAAGAAGAAAAAGGAAGAAAGAAGAAGAAGAAGAAGAAAAAAGGAAGAAAGAAGAAGAAGAAAGAAAGAACAAAGAAGAAAGAAGAAGAAAGGAGAAAGCATAGAGATAAAAGAAGAAAAAGAAAGAAGGAAAAAAGAAGAAAGAAGAAGAAAGAAGGAAGCAGAAAGATGAAAGATGAAAGAAGAAGAAGAAAGAAGAAGAGAAAGAAAAAATAAGAAAAGAGGAGGATGAAAGGAGAAGTAGAAAGATGAAAGAAGAAGAAAGAAGGAAGAAGTAGAGTAACCCTTCTTCTTCTTCTTTTTCATTGTATGTAAATGATGGGTTTCAAGCAGAAGCAACATGCCAACATGCAACACTGAGTTCTTGACGAATGAGGGGTGCAGGCTGTCTGACATCCACAGAAGCCTACAGAATGTTTATAGGATAATTTCATTGACAAGGGCAATGTCTGGTCACTGGTGACTCTTGTCAATGATGTGGTCTCCATAAACATTCCGTAGTTCTGTAGCCTTCTGTGGATATTAGACAGCCACCACCCATATTTTATTCAGAACTCAGTAATGGAATGTTGTTTCTGCTTGGAATTCATTATTTACAGAAGAAGAAGAAAAAGGAAGAAGGAAAAAAAAAGAAGGCAGAAAGAAGAAGAAAGAAGGAAGCAGAAAGATAAAAGCAGAAGACAAAAAAAGGGGGAAGAAGGAAGAAGAAGAAAAATTAATTATTTACCGAAGAAATAAAAAGAAGAAAGAAGGAAATAAGAAGAAGGAAGAAAGAAGAAAGATGAAAGAAGAAGAAGAAGAAAGATGAAAGAAAAAGATAAAAGAAGAAGGGAAAGAAAAAAGAAGGAAGAAAGAAGAAGAAAAAATAAGAAAGAAAAAAGAAAAAAGAAGAAAGAAAGAGGAAGAAGAAGAAAGAAAAAATAAAAAAAGGAGGGAAGAAAGAAGAAGGAAAAAGAAGAAACGAAAAAGAAGGAAGAAAGAGTAAGAAGAAGAAAAAAAAAGAAAAAAAAGAGGAAAGAAGAAGAAAAAAGAATAAACAAAAAAGAAGAAAGAGGAAGAAGAAGAAAGAAAGAAGAAAAAAAAGAGAAAAGAAAGAAGAAGAAAGAAGAAAGAAAAAAAGAAGACATAAGAAGGAAGAAGAATAAAGAAAGAAAAAGGAAGAGTTGGTAGAGTTACTCTACCAACATGAATTTTGAACGTCCTATGCCCACTTTTGCATTAACCTAATATTTGTGAGACAGAGCATAGCCAATTGAATTTGGGGAGAATGGGGAAGAACAGAATTTGAGGAGCAAAGTAGAATGAAAGGAAGCTACAGCTCAGTACTAGGAGTCGATTACAGTGCACAGGAATAAAACATAGAATATAGGAAAAAGCAAAAATGTCCCCTTATGATACAGACCCATTACAAGATAAAATCACCAGTTAATCCTGCAAGTATATATTCTTGATGGATCCATTGTTACCGGAGTTAATCACGGCCATTCAGCTCACTGACGGCTTTGGCCAAATTGACTGGCTGATGATGGCCTTCCAGGAAAGTGTCAGCTGAATGTGCCCAAATTTCAGGGAACACCTGTTACTCAACCAGCCTGAAATATTCAATCATGGAAGATGTCACTTCCAATTTCATAGCGGAACAGACTGCAGCTCATCATTCGCAGCCAGCAAACATTAGCGACTTCACCTGCATGCTCCGGGCCGTCCCTCTGCTGCTGGACTGGCAGCGGGAAATATCACAGGCCGTCTTAGGCTTTTGAGATACCTTTTTGTGTTTTTATTGCTTCAAAGGCTGAATAAAAAGACTTATGTCAATCACGTTTAACGTCTTACAAGCCCTAGCAATTTTGATCTGGAGGTGGCAGAACAAAACTCCTTGGAGGAAAAAAAAAATATATTAATCCTTCCAGATCCCACAAAGACTGTCAGAAAATTTCCATTAATAAAATATTTTGAAACTTCTTGTTGTAAGGAATGGGTGAAACTGACAGTTTACTTTTAGCCAAAATTTTGGCAAAAATTAAAAGATTTTATTGAAATGCATTGGAATCAATGGGAAAGGCAACATTAAAAGAGAAGCTCGGGATGTGAAAAAAAGAAACCTGGGTGGGTGCAGCATCAATCCGATGCTGCATCTGTCCCCCGCCAGCTCTGTATTGAGAACTGAGCGATCAAACACCGCTGATTGCTCAGTTCTCACCTTCCGCTCTGAGCAGAGAGCAATGACTATCAGTCAGCGGCTCTCTGCTCTCCCCTCCAGCACACGCTGGAGCGCTGGGCTGTGAAGGGGAAAGAAGGGGCTGGCTCAGGCTCTCAGTAGCTCACTGAGAGGTTGAGGCAGGTGCTGACCCAGGCTTCTGGGCGAATACTGACCATATGGTCGGGACCGGCTCTGTGATGTCAGCTTTAGCCCACTGACAGCTGAAAAAAGGATCCATAGGAGAAGTATACCCAAAATTCATTTGGCCATACTTCTTTTTTAAATGATATTCAAGGCAGATTTATTTAAAGTTTTTT
The DNA here is from genome assembly GCA_037952925.1 of Lithobates clamitans. Classification (NCBI taxonomy): domain Eukaryota; kingdom Metazoa; phylum Chordata; class Amphibia; order Anura; family Ranidae; genus Lithobates; species Lithobates clamitans. Next base: position 260,698 of record JBBGZY010002111.1, read on the forward strand.
AACAACAATCTATGACATACTTACCTGCTCTGTGCAGTAGTTTTGGTCCTCCTTTTCTTGGGTCCCCTGCAGGTGCTCCTGGCCCCTCCCTCCTGCTGAGTGCCCCCATAGTAAGCAGCCAATGGCTCCCGCTGCTGTCTCAGCCAATGAGGAAGAAGAGACCCAGGAGAGCCGCAGCTCTCATGCACATTTCTGGATCAAGATGGGGCTCAGGTAAGTATTAGAAAGGGCTGGGGGGGGGGGGGGGGGGGGCTGCTGCACATAAAAGGTTTTTTACCTTCATGCATAGAATTTCCTATTATATTGCAGAGTATTCTCCAACTTTTGGAGAAAAGGTACAGCAATCAAGTATCAAGATTTCCAGATGTAACACCAACCCTGGCTGCTCCTCAATATTTCAGGAAACCAACAAGGAGCCATCAATACAAAAGAAAAATCTGCTGCGCTATATTGTGTTAATCAATATATCAAAATATGTATGTATCTACAAACGTATGAAAAACTTAAATGCATATATGTAATTCATACCCCCACTGGGTAAAGCACAAAAGATGGTAAATGTAAATAAAAATAAAAATATAAGTAAGAAAAGAGTGCTCCTAAATATAAAACATACACAAAAATAATAATAGTATATACAACACAGTAAAATGCAATATGCATGATCTAATCAAACAAACATGCTAAAGTGCATATATGAAAATTTTAAAATAAAAAATTCCAAAAGAGTTTAGTGCCACACAATACATGTGAGTACTAATAAGGTAAATAAATGAACAAAGAAATAAAATTGTTGAAAGAATACACCACCAATGGCATATTAAAATGCATATTAAAATACAAGATACTTTGTTACAATACAGATGCAAAATGCATGAACTTTTTTTATACATATTGTTTAGTGTATTAAAGTATCTTATTTATTTATTTTTTTATTTTTTGGAGGGGATATGTCATTGGTTGTGTCTATCTTGACCAACGCTTTACTTTATTTATCCTTTTAGTATGATGACAGATGCTCAAATAATAGGATGCAATGCCCTGTATATTCAAAGGATTTTGTTCACAGCTCTCACTAGTCTTACTATTTGTTTTGAGATTAAATAAGAAGGTAAAATACAACACTGTTCTGTTAAAGGGCAAAAAAAGTAAAAAAAATAAAAGAATGCAAAGAAAAAAAAAAAAAAAAAAAAGAATCTTCTTAGTACATTCTCACATCTCCTGCCTCCCATGTCATCAGCCTCTATTGTAGTCAAGAGGAACCACCAAAAGAATTGTCATAATCCGATACTTCTGAAAATGATTGAGATGCCTGTAACCATGTTAGTGCACTTGCAGCAAGAAAAATCAACCTTCGTGATACTTTTTTATTTGCACTAACATCCAATTTTTCCAGGAAAAGCTTTTCGGGGTGTACCCCCTTCATCGAGGTCGGTCAAGCTTGGACCTTGAAGAAGGGGGGAACACCCCGAGAGGTTGTCCTCCAAATTTGGATGTTTGGACACTTTTTTTATTTGCACCATCCAATGGAAATTTGGATGGTGCAAATAAAAAAAAAGTATCATGGACAGTACTCAATTGTTCTGGTGTCAAATTCCGTGTCCCCGCCATTTTCTGTGGTAACTACGCTACATAGGACAAAATCAGAGGTGGCTCTCTAATTAGGCGGTCGCCTAAGGCCTCGCACTCACAGGGGCCTCGCGGCCGCCTAATTTGCCTGTTCTCCATCACTGAAGTTGACGCCGGCGGCTCCGCCTACCCCCACTGGGACTCTGTGGCTTAGGAGCTGACGGACAAATCAGATACTGCCCGCAGCCTGAGGAATAGCGGCCTCATCACGGAGCGTCTCAGTCCGTGGGGCCTCATGTGTAAGTTTTGCCTAAGGCCTCACAAAGCCTAGAGCCGCCTCTGGACAAAATAGTGACATTAGGGGGGGGAGCAGACGATGAAACACCAACCAAAGTGTTCGATTCTGATGGAATTTAAAAATTCTTATAAAAATGTATTATTATTACATTTTCAATATTTCGAAACTCTAATGCCCCGTACACACGATCTGATTTTCCGGCAACAAATGTTGGATGCGAGCTTGTTGGATGAAAGTCCGACCGTGTGTATGCTCCATCGAACATTTGTTGTTGGACTTTCCGCCAACAATTGTTGGCTAGCAGGTTCTCAAATTTTCTGCCAACAAAACTTTGTTGTCGGAATTTCCGATCGTGTGTACACAAGCCCGACGCACAAAAGTTCACGCATGCTCGGAATCAAGCAGAAGGAGCCGCTCTGGCTATTGAACTTCCTTTTTATCGGCTCGTCGTACGTGTTGTACGTCACCGCGTTCCCACGTTTGGAATTGTTGGCCAACATTTGTGTGACCGTGTGTATGCAAGACAAGTTTGAGCCAACAACCTTCGAACAAAAATCCACGGTTTTGTTGGCGGAAAAGTCCGATCGTGTGTACGGGGCATAAGACTAACCATTCACTTATAATATGCTTATCGGAGACTAAGCTATCCACCACCCACAGGTTAGAAAAGCCTGGAGCAACAGCATGCAATGATGTATGCGAAGGGCGCACATGACAGTGGTAGCAGTGTAAGGGTTAAGGTTATGTTGTGAATGTGGAGCCGAGGGGGAGGGAGGAGCAGGGGAGGGACTAGTTAAAAGGGGTTCCCGCCCTGGGAGGGACAACAGAAAGATTAGGAAAGTTCCCAGGAAGGTTGTGCTACCAACATGGCTGAATTAGAGGGGCTCATGGCCCAGCTGAGGGAAGAAGCAGCGGTGCGGGGTGCGGAGTGGCTCCAGGAGACGATCGCAGCCGCACTACAAGGCTCCACGATGCAGGCAAGTGAGGGAGAGAGAAGCGGCACCAGAGCACGCCGCTCTCGTCCGCCTGAGCGGTTCTCTCCGGACCGCATGACGCCAGCGCAGCGGCACTCGGGTAGTCTGTATTCCGGACTCCCGGGGGGACCACCGGCGAAACGGCCAGCGGGAAGAGAGCGGGTCAGCGGGCGTGCGGCCCCGGCGGGACAGGAGCAGAGGCAGGCCAGGGGACCGGTCACAGTGCGGCCTACTAACAGGAGACACACGGAGAGCGCAAGCCCCGCCCCCAGGATGACGGCAGGGAGCTCCGCCATCGCGGCAACTGCACTGCCTGGAGGGATCCCCGGGCCTTCTAATTCGGCGGCAGGGGACAGGCAGAGGGGAGAGAGAAGCAGAGCTGGCCTAACAACTGCAGGAGCGGAGGCTGGCAGGACTGAGGTAGCCCACACCGGTCCTGGGAAGGCGATCCGGAAGTCCACAGGAGGTTTCGCTGCGCGGAGGAGGGGAAGGATGGCGAGCAATGCGGCAGCCGCGGTCCACATCCCGGGCGGGCCACCGTCGGATGCAAGTGAAGAGTCGGTTCGGAGCGGAAGAGATGAGGAGTCCGGATCGGAGGAGGAGGCGGCCCCCCTGCCCAGGAGGATGGGGCCTGAGGAGAGCAGACGGTCGGCTGATGGGGCGACACCTATGCAGCCAGGTGAGCCAGCACAGGTCCTTACAATGCCTAGTTTAAATGATGCATCATGTGTAGCAATTGGGGCTGGGGGGTTAGAAAAAAGCATGGTGGGGTCTGCTATAGGGGTGGGTACTCCGGGTTTCCTGGGGTTTCTAACAGGCATAAAAGAACTGGTGCAGAGGTTGGAGGCTGCGGAAAAGCCGGTAGAAGGTCCGGGAGCTGCATGGGTACAGCAGTCAGGGAAGGATTTAGGAAGTACTAGGGGGGACCCGACCACAGAGGTTTCAGCTGTGGTCGCGGTGCCTGCTCAGCAAGCCACGGGGAGTGGAGTTGCGCAAGGGAAGGAAAAAGCAGCGCCGACAGGGGAGGCTGCGGCGAGGAAGGATATCATCAGGCTGGCGGACGCGGCTCGCTGTGAAGTGTATGTGTGCTACGAGGGGCCGTTAGGAGCGCACTTGAAACAAGAAGTGCGGGAAAAGTTATGGAAGGGTGAGTATGTGGAAATATTTTCCTTACTGCCCTTGGAGAAGTTCAATCTTGATAGAGTCAAGCCGGACGACTCCAAAAAGGAAGATGAGGAAAAGAGGAGGTATAGGCTGATACCCAGGACATTTACAAATTGGTTACAAGCGTTCGCGATCATGGCAAGTGTGATAGGGGAGAAGCAACCGGAACACTGTTCGGCGCTTTTCTGCTATCAAGATGCGATAGGGGAAGCGTATAGGGTATATGGAGGTACAGCATGGTTGCGATATGACGAACAGTTCAGGCAGAGGAGAGCAGTTCGCCCAGAGCTACGTTGGGACCATAAGGACATCAGCCTATGGATGCGCCTGATGACGACGGCGAGGGCGCCGAATCAGTTTTTTCAAGGGGGAGCCGGTGGACCGTCCGCCCAGGGACATTCGGCTGGAAACAAAAAAGGGGTTTGCTGGCAGTATAACTCAGGATCCTGTAAGTTTGGAGGAACATGTAAGTTCAAGCATGAGTGCTCAGGCTGCGGGGGAACACATCCATCATCCAGATGTTTTAAGCAGGGAAAAGGTCGCCAAGGAGAGGCTGGGAACAAAAGGGAGGACGCCGGTGATGGTGGAAAGGATGCGGCCGTTTCTCGGTAAGTACCCAGACAGAAAGGCAGCATCGCTATTAGAAGAGGGATTTACGTTAGGTTTTAGGATTCCATGTAGTTTATCGGTGACTCCCCCTGTGCCCAAAAATTTAAAGTCGGCCCTGCAACATCCGGAAGTGGTTTCAGAGAAACTGCAGAAGGAAGTGGCTTTAGGTAGAATGAGTGGCCCTTTCCCAGTAGTACCTATAGTCGATTTGGTGGTATCTCCGCTGGGAGTGGTGCCCAAAAAGGAGCCCAACAAATTTAGGCTCATTCACCACTTGTCCTTCCCAAAAGGAGGATCCGTGAATGATGCCATAGACCAAGAAGCATGCTCGGTGACGTATACGTCTTTTGATGCTGCTGTAAGGTGGGTGAGACACTATGGAAAAGGTGCCTTGATGGCTAAGGCAGATATAGAGTCAGCGTTTCGACTGCTGCCGGTTCATCCGGATAGTTTCCGGTTGCTCGGGTGCCATTGGAATGACGGATTCTATGTCGATCAATGCCTACCAATGGGTTGCTCGGTGTCGTGTGCGATATTTGAGCAATTCAGCTCCTTTGTGGAGTGGGTGGTAAGGGATGTATCCGGGGTGAATTCGATAATTCACTACTTGGATGATTTTCTATGCATAGGCCCGGCCTCTTCCAGAGTATGCGCGGTGTTGCTAGCTTCATTGCAGCATATAGCAGGCAGGTTTGGCATTCCATTGGCGGATGACAAAACGGAGGGACCCTGCGCGGTCATCACGTTTTTGGGGATTGTGCTAGATTCAGAAGCCATGGAATGTAGATTGCCTGCTGACAAATTGGAGGATTTGAAAAAAGAGGTGGCCGGTTTGATAGGAATTAAAAAGGTACAACTGCGTAGGTTGCAATCGGTGTTGGGCAAACTGAATTTTGCTTGCCGCATACTTCCGATGGGGAGAGTGTTCAGTCGCCGGCTGGCGGCCAGCACGAGTGGGGTAAAGTCACCAAAACATTTCGTGCGTTTAGGAAAAACGCATAGGGAGGATCTGAGGGTATGGCATACCTTTCTAGAATCCTTTAATGGCAGGGCAATGTGGATGTCGGGACCAGTCAGCAATTTTGACTTGGAATTGTTTACCGACGCCGCAGGGGCAACAGGTTTTGGGGCGTTTTTTCAAGGAAAATGGAGCGCGGGTCCATGGCCACAATCTTGGATAAACGAGGGCTTCACGAGGAACTTGGTTCTGCTGGAATTGTTTCCGGTAGTTCTGGCAGTGGAGCTATGGGGTGCATCGTTCAGGGATCTGAAAGTGCGTTTTCATGGGGACAATATGGGGGTGGTGCAGGTGATAAACAGGGTCACGGCGTCATCTCCGCCGGTGATCAGGCTGCTGCAGCACTTAGTCTTAAGATGTCTACAACTGAATGTTTTCATTCATGCTGTGCACTTGCCGGGGGTGGAAAACGTCATTGCTGATGCACTGTCTCGCTTCCAGTGGGACAGGTTCCGAGAGTTGGCGCCGGACGCGGAGCAACAGGGGGTACCTTGTCCAGACTGGCTGTGGGAGATTGCGCTGGCATCGTAGAGGGCTGGATTAAGCGGTCGGTAAGTGGGAGTACATGGGCAGCATACAATAAGGTATGGCGGGAATGGATGTCATTTGGACAAGAGTTAGGGGAGATGCCTGTAGGGCAGGGATTAAGTTCGTTATTGCTGTACTATGTGGCAAAGAAATTGGACGAGGGAGTGTCAGTGTCAGTAATGAATACACAGTTGGCTGGTTTGGCTTTCCTTTTCAAGCTACAAGGGCAGCCCGACGTGACTAAGGAATTTTGGGTAAGACAAGCGTTGAAGGGTTATAGGAGGGCAGTGGTCAAGCGCGATTCGAGGAGACCGGTAACTTTTGAGATTCTGGGGGGTATTGTGGATCAGTTGGGTGTGGTTTGCTCATCTGAGTACGAAGTTACTTTGTTTAAGGTTGCTTTTGTGTTGGCATTTTTTGGGGCATTTCGGATAGGGGAACTGGTCAGTCCTTCCAAAAAGGTTCAAGGGGGAATTGGGTTACAGGAGGTGCAACTAGAAGAGGAAGGGGTATCGATATTTTTGAGGAAACCTAAGACGGATCAGGGGGGAAGAGGCAGGACGGTGAGAATTTATTCCATTCACGGTTCCCCCCTGTGCCCGGTGAGCACGGTCAGGGAATTCTTGAAGGTTAGGCCGGATTTTACAGGCCCCCTATTAATGCATTCAAATGGTACTTTGTTATCACGTTTTCAGTTTATTGCCGTGTTGAGAAAATGTTTGCAGGGACTGGGGCTGGAAGAGAAGGATTTTTCATCCCACTCGTTTAGGATAGGAGCTGCGACGGAAGCGGCCAGGTTGGGGATGGATGTGGAGGTAATAAAAAGCATTGGGCGGTGGGAATCTAACAGATTTCAATCTTATGTGCGGCCACAGCTGGCAGTAAAATTGTAGGTGGTAGGGTGGGGTTTTCTGTCGGGTATATGGGGCATGGGATTTAGAGTTATCGGTTATGGCCAGGATTATTAGTTGGAATAGTCAATGTTGAGAAGAGTGTTTTGTTTTCTTCTAATTACAGGTGCAGCGCCGAGAATGGTCTGGATTATGGGCCATTCTTATGTATGTTGGGGGGCTCGGAGGGGAGACGCGCGGCCTGAGGGTAGACAGCTAAGTTTTGATAGAAGGGAAGTGTATATAAAGTGGTTTGGTATACCGGGGATGTTGTGGGGTAGGTTGGTACAGGAGGTACAGCGCTACGCAAACAGAGAGGGACCTCCGGATGTCCTGGTGATACATGTTGGCGGGAACGATTTGGGCATTCGCTCGATGATTGACATAACACGAGATATCAAATTTGACATCTGGCGATTGATGAAGGAATTCCCGCAGATGATCATTATATGGTCAGATATGGTCGCCAGGATGTCTTGGAGAATGGCCAGGTCAGTGGAGGGTGTGAACAGAGCCAGGAGGAAGATCAACAGGGAAATTAGTAAGTTTGTGGTCGGTAATGGGGGGTTGGCTATACGGCATAGGGAATTGGAATTCGAGACATGGAGGTATCTGAGACGCGATGGGGTACACCTCAACGATGTGGGTACAGATTTGTGGACTCTAGGCTTGCAGGATGGAATACAGCGAGCTATTCGGGTGTGGAGGGGCACCCAAGAGTAAGGTGTTACTATTGGGATGCTGTGGCGGGCGTTGGTCTGGGCAAAAAGGAAGGAAGATGGCAAAAAAGTAAGAGTGGGGATCCAACGTTGTTATGGGTCCGGAGGTTTTTTGGTTCCCGGTTAACGGAGGTTAGCCGGGAAGTGATATGGGGCACTGTGGTCACGGCCGTCTCTGAGCCAGCTTGTCGGCTTGAGGCCTATTGGAGATTTTGGATTGGGGCTACAGTGCGATAGTTGTTATGGCCATCAGTTTGTTTTGCTAAGTGATTGCTCAGACCAACGCTCTTTTGAAATAACAGGTTGTATAACAGATGTTTTTGGTTATTGTTTTTTCTGATGACAGAATTTTATATTTTATATTTTATATTTTATATATTTTATAATTTTATAGAAAAAGGTTTTGTTAAAATAAAGTAGGCTGCTACGGCCTTTTTTATTACTCCAAAAAGCTGGTGTGGTCTTATTTATTTGGAGTAGGAGTATAAGGATTTTATCAGTGGTAATAGACATCTGTTATCCAATAGTCAAGAAAAGCCTGGAGCAACAGCATGCAATGATGTATGCGAAGGGCGCACATGACAGTGGTAGCAGTGTAAGGGTTAAGGTTATGTTGTGAATGTGGAGCCGAGGGGGAGGGAGGAGCAGGGGAGGGACTAGTTAAAAGGGGTTCCCGCCCTGGGAGGGACAACAGAAAGATTAGGAAAGTTCCCGCCCACCCTCCCTAATAATGAGAAAATGTTAGGGTAGAAGGGTATTGTGTTTTCTTTTGTTCACAGGTAAAAAGAGAGAAGATGTCGTGGCAGTGGCGGGCGTTGGTCTGGGCAAAAAGGAAGGAAGATGGCAAAAAAGTAAGAGTGGGGATCCAACGTTGTTATGGGTCCGGAGGTTTTTTGGTTCCCGGTTAACGGAGGTTAGCCGGGAAGTGATATGGGGCACTGTGGTCACGGCCGTCTCTGAGCCAGCTTGTCGGCTTGAGGCCTATTGGAGATTTTGGATTGGGGCTACAGTGCGATAGTTGTTATGGCCATCAGTTTGTTTTGCTAAGTGATTGCTCAGACCAACGCTCTTTTGAAATAACAGGTTGTATAACAGATGTTTTTGGTTATTGTTTTTTCTGATGACAGAATTTTATATTTTATATTTTATATTTTATATATTTTATAATTTTATAGAAAAAGGTTTTGTTAAAATAAAGTAGGCTGCTACGGCCTTTTTTATTACTCCAAAAAGCTGGTGTGGTCTTATTTATTTGGAGTAGGAGTATAAGGATTTTATCAGTGGTAATAGACATCTGTTATCCAATAGTCATGATTGACGACCAGAATTTTGGTGCATTGTGAAGCTGAAACCAATACATTGCAAGCGTCAACACAGACCAATTAAAGTTTGAATCAAAAAAAAGAAAAAAATTACAGCAATTTTGTAAAAAGTGATTGGATTTTTCCACAGGATTTGATTGGTACTTACTCAATCCCATCTACTTGTGAGTCATCAAAACCACCAATTTATGTTTTCGATTGCTTTTTGAAATGAATGCTCAATCACTCACTAATTTCCCATGTGTATGGCCACCTTTTACCTGGTATAAACCATCATTTTCATCAGGAGGTGCAGCAGAAAAGACTTTCCGTAGGTTGTCTATTTTAATTTTCTTTATTTTTTTTAAACAAAGTAGTATTAAACCCTCGCTGTGCTAAGTATTTTCTCCTTTACCACTAACAATTTCCAGGCTATTTTGTAGTATTTTGCCCCAAAGACTTACATTTGATCATTTAAAATTTTTACAGTCAGTTCTATTCTTGTTTTACCTTTGAATGCCTGGATTGGGGAATACTCACTGATACATTATGTGATGTCCTGCTTTGGGACCAAATACCCTGTGATCCATTATGTTAAGCCTATAATGTACATGTGTGCCTGCTCTAAAACTATCTGTTGGCCTCCTACATCCTCAAGCCCAGGCCATAAATCACATGTGTGCCTGCAAGCTGTCCTCCTACATCCTCAAGACCAGTTTATAATGTACATGTGTGCCTGCTCTAATACTATCTGCTGGCCTCCTACATCCTCAAGCCCAGGCCATAAATCTTGTGTGCCTGCAAGCTGTCCTCCTACATCCTCAAGACAAGTTTATAATTCACATGTGTGCCTGCTCTAGTACTATCTGCTGTCCTCCTACATCCTCAAGCCCAGGCCATAATTCACACGCGTGCCTGCTGTAATACTATCTGCTGGCTTCCTACGCCCTTAAGCCCAGGCTATAATTTACATGCGTGCCTGCTCTAATACTATCTGCTGGCTTCCTTCGCCCTCAAGCCCAGGCTATAATTTACGTGTGCCTGCTCTAATGCTCTAATACTATCTGCTGGCCTCGTGCGTCCTCAAGCCCAGGCCATAATTCACAGGTGTGCCTGCTCTAATACTATCTGTTGTCCTCCTAGATCCCCAAGCCCAGGCCATTAATCACATGTGTGCCTGCTGTAATACTATCTGATGGCCTCCTAGGTCAACAAGGCCAGGCTATAATTCACATATGTGCCTGCTCTACTACTATCTGCTGGCCTCCTACATACTTAAGCCCAGGCTATAATTCACATGTGTGGCTGCTCTAATAATGTCTGTTGGCCTCCTACCTCCTCAAGCCCAGTTCATAATTCACATGTGTGCCCGCTCTAATACTATCTGCTGGCCTCCTACATCCTCAAGCCCAGGCCATAATTCACATATCTTCCTGCGCTACTACTGTCTTTTGGCCTCCAACATCCTCAAGCCCAGGCCATAATTCACTTGTGTGCCTGCTGTAGTACTATCTGCTGGCCTCCTAGGTCCTCAAGCCCAGGCTATATTTCACATATGTGCCTGTTCTACTACTATCTGCTGGCCTCCTACATGCTCAAGCCCAGGCTATAATTCACTCGTGTGCCTGCTGTAGTACTATCTGATGGCCTCCTAGGTCCTCAAGCCCAGGCTATATTTCACATATGTGCCTGTTCTACTACTATCTGCTGGCCTCCTATCTATATATATATATTTTTTTTTAATGAGGGTTAAATGTTCATTTATTTTTACTTTTTATTTGCCTTTTTCAGCCAATCCATTTACCAGAATTTTTCCACATTGCACTTTAATATTTAAAACTTTATGGAATCTGAGTGAAAACTTTCAGCTTTAGCAGGAAGAAAAGTGAATTATTTTGCTGATTTTTATATATAAACCCAATAAATACATTTTTCGAAAAAAAAAAAAAAAAGAATGTTCATCTGCAAAAACCAGTGTGATACCTCGCAGTGTGATATTCACGAACGTAGAACAAATAGGACTAGAATGTACATAGAGCTGTGACAGTTCCTAACATGCAACAGATGAGGGGTCAGGGGGACGCGCAGTGCCCGCTCTGCTTGTCATGTCGTTGTCTAGGCAACAAGACCGAATTACCAACTTGTCACCGGGGGTTTCAGCAGGAACGAGTCATAAACTCACAACAACACCAGCAGATCCAGCAGAGGAAGAAGAAGGAACGGACAAGTGGCCACTTACCTGAAAAAAAAAAACAATAAGAAAATCCACATTAGTATAAAAATGACATTAACCCAATAAAATCTAAACACAAGAAATAAAAATGTCATACAGTCGGGGGAAAATAAGGATTTGATCCCCTGAATATTTTTGTAAGTTTGCCCACTTACAAAGAAATGGAGGGTCTATCATTTTTTTATCATAGGTGTATTTTAATTACTTGCTTACTGGGCACCTAAACCCTCTTCCTGCCCAGACCAACTTTCAGCTTTTAGCGCCGTCACTCTTTGAACGACAATTGCGCAGTCATACTACACTGCACCCAAATTAAATTTTTATCATTTTTGTCCCACAAATAGAGCCTTCTTTTGGTGGTATTTGATCATCTCTGCATTTTTTTATTTTTTGTTAAACACATTAAAAAAGACTGATTTAATAGAAAAAAAAAATACAAAACCGTTTTATATTTTGTTAATAAATTTTACAAACAGGTCATTTTTCTCCTTCAATGATGTACGCTGATAAGGCTACACTGATGGGCACTGATAGGCTGCACTGATGGGCACCAATTGGCTGCACTGATGGGCACCTACAGGCTGCATTGATGGGCACTGATAGGCTGCAATGATGGGCACTGATACGGCAACACTGATGGGCACTGATAAGGCGTCATTAATGGGCACTAATAGGCGGCACTGGTGGGCACTGATAGGTGGCATTGGTGGGCACTGAGAGGTGGCACTGATGGGTGGCACTGATGGGCGGCACTGAAGGGCATTGATAGGTGGCACTGAAGGGCACTAATAGGTGGCACTAATAAGTGCCCATCAGTGTCGCCTTATCAGTGCCCATCAATGCAGCCTGATGAGTCACTGATTGGGACCACTGGTGGGCACTGATAGCTGGCACTGATGGGTGGCAGTGATGGGCACTGATGGGTGGCAGTGATGGGCACTGATCGGCACTGGTAGGTGACACTGATAAGCAGCACTGCTAGGTGGCACTGATGAGCCACTGATTGGCACCAGTGGTGGGCATTTATAGGTGACACTTGTGGGCACTGATAGGTGGCACTGATTGCTGGCACTTACATACTCTGTGCACTGATTGGTGGGCATTGTGGGCACTGATTCGTGTCACTAGCAGGTGGCACTGGCAGGCGGTACTGGTGGGCACATATGAGGCTCTTCCTCTTCGGGACCGATGTCCCTGCAAACAGAAGCCGGTGATCGGCTTTTTTTCCCCTTACGCTGCCAGCGTGAGAAGAAAAAAAAAAGATTACCGATCCTCTGTTTACATCATGTGATCAGCTGTCATTGGCTGACAGCTGATCACATGGTAAGGGGCAGGGATTGACTCGGGTGATCACAGCGCGCACCATACGCGCCCTTCAGGGGGGCGTGGCGAGCCTGCAAAGGGGAGCACGTCAATAGATGTACTCCCGGCAAAGCAGATCCGCGCTGTAGCCATCATTCGACTATAGCGCAGATCTGAAGGAGTATTTGATCCCCTACCAACCAACAATAATTCTGGCTCCCACACACTGGCTCATGTGGTACACAGATGAGTCCGGTTAATTTTAGAAGCTGCTCCTTACGACACCTGTCCGCAGAATTTCTTTCTTCCATTCACACCACATCATCATGGGCAAGACCAAAAGAGCTGTCAAAGAGACATCAGGGACAAGATTGTAGACCTTCACAAGGCTGGAATGGGCTACAAGACCATCAGCAAGAAGCTTGGTGAGAAGGAGACAACTGCTGGAGCGATTATTCACAAATAATAGAAATATAAAATAACCATCAATCGCCCTCGGTCTGGAGCTCCATGCAAGATATCGCCTCATGGGGTAAGGATGATCATGAGAAAAGTGAGGGATCAGCCCAGAACTACACGGGAGGAGCTTGTGAACGATCTCAAGGCAGTTGGGACCACAGTCATCAAACAAACCATTGGTAACACAATACGCCACCTTGGATTGAAATCCTGCAGCACCCGCAAGGTCCCCCCTCCTCAAGAAGGCACATGTACAGGCCCATCTGAAATTTGCCAAAGAACATCTAAATGATTCAGAGAAGGATTAGGAGAAAGTGCTGTGGTCAGATGAGACCAAAATCAAGCTCTTTGGCATTAACTTGACTCGCCGTGTTTGGAGGAAGAAAAATGCTGACTATGACCCCAAGAACATCATCCCTACAGTCAGGCACAGAGGTGAAAACATGATGCTTTGGGGCTGATTCTCTGCTAAAGGTACGGGGCGACTTGACCGCATTGAGGAGCCAATGGGTGGGGCCATGTACTGTAAAATCTTGGATGAGAACCTTCTTCCCTCAGCCAGAACACTAAAGATGGGTTGTGGATGGGTCTTCCAGCATGACAATGACCTAAAACATACCACCAAGGCAACAAAGGAGTGGCTCAAGAAGAAGCACATTAAGGTCATGGAGTGGCCTAGTCATTTTCCCGTCCCTCAACATTTTTGGAGGGAGCTGAAACTTTGAGTTGCCAAACGACAGCCAAGAAACCTTAAGGATTTAGAGAAGATCTGTAAAGAGGAGTGGACCAAAATCCCTCCTGAGATGTGTGCAAACCTGGTCACCAACTACAAGAAACGTCTTACCTCTGTGCTTGCCAACAAGGGTTTCTCCACCAAGTACTAAGTCATGTTTTGCTTGGGGATCAAATACTTATTTTACTCACTGAACTGCAACTACATTTATAACATTTGTATTGTTTTTTTCTGGATTTTTGGCTGATATTCTGTCTCTATCATTTAAAATTCACCTATGATACAAATGATAGACCCTTCATTTCTTTGTAGGTGGGCAAACTTACAAATTCAGCAGGGGATCAAATATTTATTTTCCCCCACTGTATACTATAGCTTACCGGCCCTCAGACGTTGGGCTGCATTAGTTTACTTCTTTTTTTTTTTTTACATACATTTGATGATCCTGCCAATAACACAATTCCTCTCCTAGGGTGACAACTCTCACTTAACTGTACTGAGGAGCAGCGTTGCCACCCTAAGACATGACTACAAAACACCTACCCCTCTGCTCATCTCCATAAATTAAGGGTGGGGGGTGTTGTACAGCTTAATAGCTGAGAACAATTTTAACCAATAGGCAGAGACCCTGCAAGACTACTGGCAGGATCAACAGGAGTATTGAACAGATATAACAAAATGCATTCAATAGACCAAAAGGGAGCAAATAAGAGAAATTCATTGTCAAGATTTACATATACTCTAGCCACTCCCCTCCCGTTCGTTACATAAACCAGCCACTAGGGGGAAGAAGTTATTCTGATAGAGAGTGGTTAAAATGGCTTTTTTGTTTGCCCTGGTGCACATGCCCAGGCGTTACTCCCACTGTCATTAGTCAGCAGAAAGAATGGGACTAATGCACAGAGCTGATCAGAGAAGCTCTGTACCTAGCACTGGTCCAAATCATTTGGTGGAGGGGGGATTATGGTGTGGGAGCTGTTTTTCAGGGGTTGGGCTTGGCCTAATAGTTCCAGTAAAGGGAAATCTTAAGTTGTCAGGATACCAAGACATTTTGGACAATTTCATGCTCCCAACTTTGTGGGAACAGTTTGGGGATGGCCCCTTCCTGTTGCAACATGACTGAGTACCAGTGCACAAAGACATGGATGAGCGAGTTTGGGGTGGAGGAACTTGACTGGCCTGCACAAAGTCCTGACCTCAACCCGATAGAACACCTTTGAGATGAATTAGAGCGAAGACTGCAAGCCAGGCCTTCTCATCCAACATCAGTGTCTGACCTCACAAATGCTCTTCTGGAAGAATGGTCAAACATTCCCATAGACACACTCCTAAACCTTGTGGACGGCCTTCCCAGAAGAGTTGAAGCTGTTATAGCTGCAAAGGGTGGGCCAACTCAATATTGAACCCTACGGACTAAGACTGGGATGCCATTAAAGTTCATGTGTGTGTAAAGGCAGGTGTCCCAATACTTTTGGCAATATAGTGTATAGGAAAATGTATAAAAATAGTTTTGTATCTCTCATAAACAGATGATTCCTGAACAGACATAAGCAGGTAGGTACGATGTCAAAAGCTTCCTTATACATTCCTCAGAGGGATCCAAACAAATCTCCCGTGTCAAGAAATACAGGTGTCTATTAGGCTTAGACTTCGAGTCAATATTGCACACAAGGGGCGAAGATTATTTCTCTGTTATTGGATGCATAGTGCAATGCTGGAATTGATGCAATGGCGTTGTACTGTATCCCTTAACGCTATGATTTGGGAATTACTTGGATTCCCCTGAGGAATTTATAAGGAAGCCTTTGACATCATACCTACCTGCTTATATTTGTGCAAGGACATCGTCATGTGAGAGATAGAAGAAACAATTTAAGCACTATTTATGAACTTATATGGATCTCCATGATATATATTATTATTATTTTTTTTTTTTAAAGCGTCATTATTCAAGGGCCTATTTATAGAAAATCGCTGTATAATCCCCATAATTTTGCCTTCCTTTAAATGAACCCCAAAAAAAAGGTGCATGTAGCATTTTTGGCATCATTGTGCTGCGGTGCAATGTACATGAGAAGGCGCATTGGAGTGTTATTTATGCTGTACTGTAAAGGGTAGCTCAAATGGAAAGTTAAACTAAAATAAATTTTTTTATTAAAAAATGTCTTGTATTATAATAATAACAATAATAATAATAATAATAATAAATAAAATAATAAATAAAATATACATACATATATATATATATATATATATATATATATATATATATATATATATATATATATATATATATATATATATATATATATATATATATATATATATATGTGTGGCTATGGTATTTTTAAAGAGATTTATAAAAAAAAAAAAAAATCCCCAAACAATCCCTGTAATTTGCCTAATATGTTTATTTCCTTTGAGCTAAAATGAAATAAGCAGCGTGCCTAACACTAACTTATAAATAAGTGTATTTTAAATGATTGTATTTTTAAATAATTACATTTATTTAAAGCTATTGTAGTTACGGCCCTAAGCACACAGCCAAGAAAACAAAGTAGAGGCTACGGGACAACTCTGTGAATGTCCTTGAGTGGCCCAGCCAGAGCCCAGACTTGAACCCCATTGAAAATCTCTGGAGAGATCTGAAAATGGCTGTCCACTGACCTTCCCCATCCAACCTGATGGAGCTTGAGAGGTCCTGCAAAGAAGGATGCAAAGATTTAAAACAAACTTCTTTCACGTTGTCATTATGGGGTATTGTTTGTCGAATTTTAAAGAAAATAATGAATTTAATCTATTTTGGAATAAGGCTGTAACATAACAAAATGTGGAAAAAGTGTGAATACTTTCCGGCTCCGGACGCACTGTAACCACATTATGTATAAAATATCCATACCTTGAATTTATCTTTAACCACTCCCTACTCTATCCGAAAACGCAAGAAAAACTTTAGACCCTAATACCCTTTAAAACCTGAAAAAAATAATTAAATTGTTCCCTATTGTATTTCAAATAGTTAAAAAAAAAAAGAAAAAAAGGTGGAGCTGGACTTTAAATAATTATATAGAAGAAATCAACCTCGATATTTACAGCCCGCTGTCCACCATTGACATAGACAGATGCCTATTTTGCCCATAGACATTCCCGTCCTCACTGGGGAAGGATTTATATTGCGCAGCATTTTTTTTTTTTTACAAGTGTATAGAGTACGAATCTGAGAGAGATGGAGACAAAGTTTCTTTACAAACCCAGCAGGCAGATAAATTATGAGTGTCCATTAAATGCAGCCCCTTGGCGCTGTGAAATAGTACGAAATGAAATATTCAGCTCCCCGAGTAACAAAAATGTTAATCTCCCTTTCACCGAGGACTTTCACAAGAATTCAAAATTACAAAAGGAAAAGTTTTAATATTTTTCATGGTCTTTGAGTAACGAAGAACTAAAGCTGAACTCTACAAAAAAAAAGAACAAAACCTTTAGACCATTAGAAGGTAATTTCAGTTTTCCAGGGCAGCATCATTTAATGCACTTCCACTGAGCCCAGGTCATTGTGTACCCAACCCCAACCTGGGACTGGGGCGGACTGGGCCAGGGGCATGGGGGCAATTGCCCCCCCTCCCCCTGGGTGCTCTGATGCCCCGTAACAGGGCCCCACTACTTGCCAAAAGTCTTCCTGATGAAGAGGTAGTAAAAAGTCCCTGCCGGTGCCCAACCGTGGGAGGAAGACGAGGACATGGATGGCAGAGATGCTGGCATGGATGGTGTACACCATGTCTGAGTAGAGATTGGCTCTGTGCCCCACTGGAGGCTCTCCTCCCCTGGCCAGCCCTGACCGAGCGCTCAGCTCCCTGCCGGCCAGTTCAGGAACTTTGTCCAGCCCGACCCACCCCGTGAGCAGGGAGTACTTGGAGCGAAGATTCAGGCTGGGATGGGGGTTGGGAGGAGGCAGGCAAGAGGGAGAGCGGGAGGGGGGGCCTCTGGGTTGTACTTGCCCCAGGGGCAAAAGTTGCCTGTGAGCCCCTGCTGAGACTGGACTGTGGAGGGGAAGCAGCACAGTGTTGAGCTCATCTCTCTGTCACATTGCTCTCCCCTCCGATCAGCATTCTCCTTGTCAGTACACAAACTGATTGGCCCCTTGTGTGTAGGGTAACCAGATGCCACCAGTTTCCAGGGACAATCCCAACTTCCTATAGTCACACATGTATGTGATATTGAGACATCACACTCTGAGTAGCTCTTTCTATGGTAAGAGTGAAGCCTTGGGGCGGACTGGGCCAGGGGGGTGGAGGCAATTGTCCCCCCCCGGGCGCTCTGATGCCCCGTAACAAGGCCCCACTACTTCTGGCAAAGAATTGCCAAAAGTCTTCCTGAGGAAGAGGAGTAAGAAGTGACCTACCAACTGTGGGAGGAAGACGAGGACAGAGCACCTCCACAGTCCAGTTTCAGCAGGGCCTCAATGCCAACTTTTGGCCCAGGGGCAAGTACAACCCAGAGGCCCTCCTCCCCGCTCTCCCTCTTCCCTGACTCCTCCCAACCCCCTTCCCAAGCTGAGCCACCTCAGCCTTGGCTCCTCCAAGGACATGCCTCTGATGCGTTTGGTCCTCTATGACTAAGCCCTAAAGGGTGGGGCGATACACGTCTCCCTATTACTTACACATGTGACTTTTGGATGAGTATTCTGGACGCTGGCACCCGCTCTAATTGTGGATCATTGGAGCAGGGATCTTGGTACAGTAAAGAACCCTCTATGTAGTTTAAGGTTAAAAATCTTTTCTTCTCATTTTAATGGGGTTTAATGGGGTCACCAGTATGGTATTTGTACATTGAAATCATATCCCCTCTCAAGTGTCTCTTCTCCAGAGAGAATAAGTTCAGTGCTCACAACCTTTTCTCATAACTAGGATCATCCAGACCCTTTATTAGTTTTGTTGCCCTTCTTTGTACTCGCTCCATTTCCAGTACATCCTTCCTGAGGACTGGTGCCCAGAACTGGACGGCATACTCCAGGTGCGGCTGGACCAGAGTCTTGTAGAGCGGGAGAATTATCGTTTTATCTCTGGGGTTGATCCCCTTTTTTAATGCCAATATTCTGTTTGCTTTGTTAGCAGCAGCTTGGCATTGCATGCCATTACTGAGCCTATCATCTACTAGGACCCCCAGGTCCTTTTCCATCCTAGATTCCCCCAGAGGTTCTCCCCCCAGTGTATAGATTGCATTCATATTTTTGCCACCCAAATGCATTATTTTACGTGCTAACATACATGTTACATACATTACTGCATTTATTTTGAATGATACTGCAATGCACCTTTGCGCTGCAGTGCTCCACATCACATGCCAATACATTAAAGTGTACTGTGGTGTATTTTATTACAATATATATGACATGCTTGATTTTCAGGAGGTTTTGGTGCTTTGGCAAACCCATCATTTTCGAAGGGTACCGTGTGACATAACATGTATTAAGAGTATTATTCACATAAAGTTGAGTTCTAGTTAAATCTATTGAAATGCCTATGTATCTCTTTTAAATAACAATATACACTATATTACCAAAAGTATTGGGACGCCTGCCTTTACACACACACGTGAACTTTAATGGCATCCCAGTCTTAGTCCGTAGGGTTCAATATTGAGTTGGCTCCGCCCTTTGCAGCTATAACAGCTTCAACTCTTCTGGGAAGAGTTTTAGGAGTGTGTCTATGGGAATGTTTGACCATTCTTCCAGAAGAGCATTTGTGAGGTCAGGCACTGATGTTAGACGAGAAGGCCTGGCTCGCAGAATTCATCCCAAAAGTGTTCTTTTGTTGAGGACTGGACTCTGTTAAGGCCAGTCAAGTTCCTCCACCCCAAACTCGCTCATCCATTTCCGTGTGGACCTTGCTTTGTCCATTTCGTGGAGGGGGGTATTATGGTGTGAGGTTGTTTTTCAGGGGTTGGGCTTAGCCCCTTAGATCCAGAGAAGGCAACTCTTAAGGCTTCAGCATACCAAGACATTTTGGACAATTTCATGCTCCAACATCACTGTCTGACCTCACAAATATGCTTCTGGAAAAATGGTCAAACATTCCCATAGACACACTCCTAAAACTTTTTTTTACAGGCTTCCTAGAGGAGTTGAAACTGTTATAGCAGCAAAGGGTCGGCCAACTCAATAATGAGCCCTACGGACTAAGACTGGGATGTCATTAAAGTTCATGTGTGTGTGTAAAGGCAGGTGTCCCAATACTTTTGGTAACATAGGGTATATGATGATCGAAAAGGTTAAAGAAAAAAAAAATGGCAGAGAGGGGTTAATGTTTAGTCTCTTTATATTGTGCTATTCAAATTGAGCTCCATGCCATTTCCGTGTTTCATGTTCCAGCCTAATGCAAGGTTCAATTACGCCTCTTCTGCGCTGGCCTTCCATCTCTGATTACAAATTTTCATGGAAAAACACATAAAAAAACTCAAAGCCACGTACCTGCCCGCCAAACCAGTGTCACTTTAATCAACCATTTGATGAAAATGTATAAAAAAAAATAAATCCATTTTCAATGGCTGCATTTTAGATACTTTACTGGTTTGATAAACTCCTAATGTGAAGGTTAAACCTGGTTAGTCATCATTTTGCTGTCTTCGCTTCAACTTCAGAAATAACACCTTTGGGGGATGCAGCCAATGGCAGGGCGCAAGATAAAACCGATAGCGCCGTTCCTTGATACCAGATAGCAATCACAGGAGGGTCCTCTCACACTCACTTGGTGTACAAATGTGCCCAAGGATTTAAAAAAAACTGAGAAAACTTCAAAGTGTAAAACCCCGCCAAATTTTTTCTAAAAAGCCCAGATTAAAAGCACTCACATTGCGCAATGTAAAAACAGGGATAAGTCATGAACACCAGGGATCACATTAAGTGTAGCAGCTCGCTAGCCAGCAACCAAAATGTCATCCGTGCTTCCTGGCTCTGACCTATGCGTTTCATCATATGTGACGTCATCAGGGGCCACAAAGTCTGTTGAGCTGCCTGTTCAATGTACTCCATGAAATGTACAGCCACTTGTGTCATAGAAGGTCGGAGGGCAGAGGATGTTACATGAATGGAGGAGGAGTTGAGTTGACATTTCATCCTGTTTCTTAGAAAGAATTATAAATAGCCACGAGGGTTTGTTCCACCGGAACTCTGATGAGTCTGCTTCACGAGGTAAATTATTTATTACAGGTGGCTGATGGATCTCTGGCTAAGGAGATGACAAATTATGGATCCTACACAATACAAAGGGTCCCTGGTACGCATTCAAGATAGCCAGTAAAAAAACCTGAATTGTTTCAACTATTATACTTAAAAACTATTTTTTTGCTGCATATGTTTGGGAATACATGTGGAAGCCACGCTTGTGCATCAAGGCACCTCTGAAAAGTGATATTCGTAACTGTATCCTATATGAGTGTTAGGAACATCAAACAGGCTCAGGATCCTCCTAGGGGATGAAACCACTTGGCCAGCAGCAGCTGGTATCTTTTGCCGGTCCTGTTCTTGGATGATGGATCCTGCTCCCGAACGATGTCCTAGTTGCTTGGCAGTGGTATGGTGCTGACTGTTTATCCCCTTGGGCCTGATTGACTATAGCACTCTACTTGACCATCACAAGCCCGGAGGTCTGGGTTTTTGATGGCATCTTACTAACTGATTCTCTACCCTGTCTTGCTTTTCCTGCTTTACTAGCCTAGTTATTAGATTCAATAAAACTACAGTAAGTTGATTGTGTAGAGCTTGAAACTACTAGACTGTGAAGGCTGCAGTGTTCAAAGTGTAGGTGCCCTAAAAAAAGTCCAAAATATAGACAAAATAGCTACGTGGAACAAGGCTTGCCATAAAATTAGGGTATCCACAGAGCAATGATGCTAGGTCCAATAGTATGGGCTCATCCACCTAGCATCTTATCCCAGACATACCTCTGAGGACTCCTTGCTTACTCTGTTTAGGCAAGTGCTTGCTGTTCCACGGTGCTAATTATAGTTGTTGAATTCTCCTACTACTGACCTCCTGCCTGAAATATGGGCTACTCTTTCAGATTGGTGCTTGCCTTTCACCTTAGACTATTTCTGGATCATTCTTCCCTGCTGCCTGCACTGACCTTGGATTGTTTCTGAATTATGTTTCTTTGCTGCCTGCCCTGACCTTGGACTGTTTCTGGATTTCACTTTTCTGCTGCCGGCCCTGACCTTGGACTGTTACTGGTTTACGCTTCTCTGCTGCCTGCCCTATCCTTGGACTGTTTCTGGATTATTCTTCCCTGCTGCCTGCCCTGACCTTGGACTGTTACTGGTTTACGCTTCTCTGCTGCCTGCCCTAACCTTGGACTGTTTCTGGATTATTCTTCCCTGCTGCCTGCCCTGACCTTGGACTGTTACTGGTTTACGCTTCTCTGCTGCCTGCCCTAACCTTGGACTGTTTCTGGATTATTCTTCCCTGCTGCCTGCCCTGACCTTGGACAATTTCTAGTTTACACTTCTCTGCTGTCTGTCCTGACCTTAGACTATTTCTGGTTTACGCTTCTCTGTTGCTTTCCCTAACCTTGGACTGTTTCTGGATTACACCTCTCTGCTGCCTGCCTTGACCTTGGACTGTTCCTGGATTACACTTCTCTGCTTCTTGCCTGACCTTGGACTGTTTTTAAAGTACACTTCTCTGCCACTTGCCCTAACCTCAGACTGTCTCTGGATAACATTACCCATTCGGTGACACCATGACCACCACCAGCCTCTGGAATTTAGTATGGATACTCTTCTGCTTGCTACATCCCATGCCAGATACTCCTGAAACTCACAGTTACTCCCTCATGTTACCTATGCTTGGTTCCTTATAGCATTGGGCTGCAAACTAGAGCATAGTATGCAAAAACCTGAGGCAACCATATACTGGTAAGCTACAATAGCTGTAGTCTCTGACCTTGAGAGAAAGCGGGCGTACATCAAACTAAGTTCCAAACCATGAAATATATATAGCAATTCAAAAGCAGAGCACAGGATCACCTGGAGGCAGCCCTTAAAGTTCATCTTTCTGACCATGTTTCATGTCAGACCTGTATTTAGGGTGTAACATGAAACATGGTCACATACCCCAACTCTCCATGACAAATCATGTGGTGTTTTTCCCTCAAGAATTCTGTGCATATTTTAATGTATCTATGTGTGGCTCCTCGCCCATAGCTACTTCACTCAAGGATCTGTGCATGGAAAGACTACAAGTCCCGTTTGCCACCAGGACAGATGGACTCACAGATCTTGCCAGCAGTGGTGTCAGTCTCTCCAGTGGCATATTACCAACATATCTTCATGCCAGTCTCTAGGACAAAGTCACCCTCGCCCAACACATATCTCACTCTCCTTCTGGATGGTCCCTTCAAGAACACACCTGTCCCTAATTATCTAACTATCCCTTCAATAGCACCTTTTTTTAGTTAATCTGCAAGCTCAGTTTTGCAAATAATGGTGATACTGTAACTGCTTGATGCAGCCCGAGAAATTGCATCATCAGGACATAGCACATCCCTGGCAGGTGAGGATAGTTGGCATCTATGGCATAGGTCTGTACCTCTGTACTGAGCTCTAAACAATGCAGAAGCCTTGGCTTTGCGCCCACAGTGCAGTGATTGTTCGCCACACAGCACAGTCCTGTCTGCTAGGGCAAGAGACCTGATTTTGCTCTGTTGCAGTTCAGCGACCCCCTTGTCCCTCCCCCAGCCTCTGATAGGACAGTGAAAGAAAAAGTAGCAGACTGATGAGACCATCTCTCTGTCACTCTGCTTCGCTGTATTCAGATTCAATGGAGGGATGTTTCTCACAATACTTTTTTCTGCTACTAGACCAGCATCATTTAACTCGCCTGTTCAGAGCCCAGGTCAGAAAAGAAGAAAGGTAACCGCGCTCTCTGCAGGGACAGCTCAATCCATACACCAGGTCCGCTCACAGGTGCCGAGGCTCGATGTGTCCCAACACACTCCAACGCAACAGTAATAAGGAGAGCCGGCAAAACTGTAATCCTTGAAGTGTCGTTTATTGGTACATCAGAGTGACAATAAAACAATAAAGCTGACGCGTTTCAGCAATAGCCTTAGTGATAGCACAGCATCCCGGACAAGCCCCCAACCAGTGACTGGACAGTGAAAAAAGAAGTGGAGTGAGGAGTTTATCTCTTTGTTGTTCTGCTGTCTCTGCCTATCAGCATACTTTGTGTTGGCACATGAACTGAGTGGTTCCATTTGCTGTTTCTCCCTCTCCTAGTCTGAGCTCACGTACAGGCACTGAAAGCGGTAGTAAATCATATCCAAGTACTTCCATGGCTTGTATTAAAAAAATACATTACATAGTTGCATTTATTGTGGTTGCATATCTTTCTGGGCTTCATCCTTAAGAAAATAGCACTAAAACAAAAAATAATAGTCCAGTGTGGTCTCATCATCTACGAAGTTTGCTCAGAAACTGCAGCACAAAATGGTTAAGAAAACCCGGCTTAACATTATTACATGCTCACAGCTTTCCCCTTTCTTTTGTACCAATGGGAGAAGCAAAAGTAATATTGTTTCAAAAATCAATTTCATACCGAAGAACGCACGTAATAAAGACAGAACAAAAGGACTTTACACAACTAAGCCTGACTACCCAGCATCTCCATCAAGGATTCAGAGGAAACCGGGGCAGCAAACCACCGCAGGTAACCAAAGGAACTAGCGTGACTAAAGGGGGGGGGTGACTGATGCTCGCGCTCCCCAAAGCAAAGGCTTTTATTGCAGTCAAGTGTTCACTTCGCCCTCCACAAGTGACCTTTACGGTCCCGATGGGAAGAAATAAATTTGTACATTTCAGCTTAACCACCACGACAGCCCCAGGCAAAACCTGGCAAAACCTGATTTCTGAAGGCCTAAAAAAAAAAAAAAAAAATGTTTATCTGGATTCTCAATGCCGACACGCGGAAAGGAAAACTGCGACAAAACACAGGAGTCCCGTGGAGAGTTCACACCAGTATTTTTATTCATAAAGACAAAGCCGAGGGTTGAAACGGGAGGGAATACCATTCTTCTGCTGGCTAAATTGTGTTTTTATAAAAAAACCTTAGGAGTTCCTGCCCACTAAACCCACAAGGTCATCCCAGCTTGCTACACTTTTTTGTTTCTGAATAAATTAATATGTTTGAGCCAGGCAAAAAAAAAAAAAGGTAATTGTGATGAAGGACCTTTTTTTTTTATTTTTTTTCTAGCTAGAATATTCGGGTTAATTGGCACTGTGAAGTGACCAGAGGGATGCAAGCCAAAGAGTGGAGGTCTTTGGTATGGGATTATAAAGAAAATAATGAAGCATACGAAAAAATAATAAAGCATATGGAAAATGGGCACGGAAATATATTCCTCAAGAACACGGGTGTCAAAGTC
Source organism: Lithobates clamitans (assembly GCA_037952925.1). Taxonomy (NCBI): domain Eukaryota; kingdom Metazoa; phylum Chordata; class Amphibia; order Anura; family Ranidae; genus Lithobates; species Lithobates clamitans. Next base: position 285,909 of record JBBGZY010002111.1, read on the forward strand.
AATTTCATTGCCGGCCGTTATCAGCGTTGTGGCTGCCCTCAAAGGGCTGGTTGTAGCTGTAAGACTAGGGGCTTGATTTGCTGAAAGCAAATAGACTGTGCACTCTGCAAGCGCAGTTGTTCCGGAGCTTAGTAAATGAGGGCGATCTCTGCTGACTTCCATCATCCAATCACGTGCGAGCAAAAATGCTGTTTTTTTTTTTTTTTTTTTAATTTTCCTTGCATGTGATTTGGTATTCTTTGCAATGTGAAGCATTACCTCATTTACTAAGCTCGGGAGCAATTGCCCTTTTGCAAAAGGCAACTGCACTTGCAAAAGTGCTTAGTCTAATTTGCCTTTAGGAAATCGACCCCTAGATATCAAGAGCACCCCACCCGTACATCAGTAAGAGTCCCCCCCACGCTCCCTTACATCACAGTGCACACCTCCCTTACTTTGTGCTGCTGCCGCAAAGAGGCTGGTAAAGGCAGAAAGTGCAGGGTCTGGAGGAGGGCCAGAAAAGGGCTGGAGCCAGCTACCAGAGTCTGCTGAATGCTGAAATCAGGGGGGTGGAGATGGGAGGCAGGATCGGTAGGAGCAGTTTTGTCCTCCTCTCTGCTGGTAGGCTTGAATGGAGGAGAAGATTTGGATGCCGCACACCGGATATAGTCAAAAAACTTCACTTTATTGAAAAAATGGGATCATCAAAATAACAAGACTGTCATGCAGAAAGTACAGGTAGGCTGACGCGTTTCGCACTCAGGACTGAGTGCTTACTCATAGCTCTCTGCTGGTGACGTCTTAGACCGGGGGGAGGGGGGGGGAGTTAGATAAGGGGGTCCTGCAGCTGAAGTGGAGGTGTGAAGGCCACATGAAATGGCATGGTGGCTTGGATTCAGCCGTGGGCCTTGTGTTTGACTTTAGACTTTAGAACAGCCAATACCAATTGTCAGTGGAAGCTCCACTGACAAGATTACACACAAGAACTCTAATGCCCCGTACACACGGTCGGACATTGATCGGACATTCCGACAACAAAATTCATGGATTTTTTTCTGACGGATGTTGGCTCAAACTTGTCTTGCATACACACGGTCACACAAAGTTGTCGGAAAATCGGATCGTTCTGAACGCGGTGGCGTAAAACACGTACGTCGGGACTATAAACGGGGCAGTAGCCAATAGCTTTCGTTTCTTAATTTATTCTGAGCATGCGTGGCACTTTGTGCGTCGGATTTGTGTACACACGATCAGGATTTCCGACAACGGATTTTGTTGTCGGAAAATTTTATAGCAAGCTCTCAAACTTTGTGTGTCGGAAATTTCTATGGAAAATGTGTGATGGAGCCTACACACGGTCGGAATTTCCGACAACAAGGTCCTATCACACATTTTCCAGCGGAAAATCCTATCGTGTGTACAGGGCATAATGCCACATACACACGATCGGAATATCCGTCACACAAAAGTTCTCTGAACTTTCGACCATCAAGAACGCGGTGTGACGTACAAGACTACGACGAGCCGAGAAAATTAAGTTCAATGCTTCCGATCATGCGTCATGCTTCCGAGCATGTGTTTCCGAGCATGCGTGATTTTTTTGTCTGTCCGAATTGCATACAGATGAACGCATTTTCGGATGGGAACTTTTCCCGAACGAAAAATAGAGAACCTGCTCTCAATCTTTAGCTGGCTGGAATTCCGCCAGCAAAAGACCGATGGAGCATGCACAGGCTCGCAGCATTTTCCGACAAAAAGCTCTCATCAGAGTTTTGCTGGCGGCATTTCCGATCGCGTGTATGCGACATTATTTCAACCCTTTCTCAGTATAGAGTTCTTGTTTATCCATATCATGATTAGACCCATGCTCACAATATTTTCACACTGAAATTGGGAACCGCACAGCAGCTATATTTAGGCATGCATGTGATGTTGTCATGGATTCAAGTATATCCTCTTTGTCAGCAAAAAGAAAGCTCTAACCAAGGTGTTTTCCCGCTGTCCATTCTTTTCCAGAACTGCTGGTGGTGCAGACTATGTTTCATACAGATACCAGAATTTAAAGTCCAGGATTGCATAAGTAACAGTGGACCCTTCAGACAGGACCCATCCTAAAACAAGCCATAAAGTGGTTGTCAGGACAGGCTAGATGTGAGGGCTCTAGTATAGTCCTCAAACAAGCTAACAGGTAGCCATGACCCGAGCTTGCTTATGGACCTGCCTGCTTCAGCTCACCGTGAACGCCTTCAGTTTATCTCTAACCTTGTCATGGATGAGCAAATGAGCATGAGAACCTTGCCCACTATTGGTTGTTTGACTTTTAAGAGACACAATAATAACAATGCCCATGGGCCTTACGATGTTTGCATCGAGTGGCTGTCGAGTGTTATGCCCCGTACACACGATCGGACTTTCCGACAAAAAAAGAAAACGTGGATTTTTGTTCGAAGGTTGTTGGCTCCAACTTGTCCTGCATACACGCGGTCACACAAATGTTGGCCAACAATTACGAACGTGGGAACGTGGTGACGTACAAGACGTACGACGAGCCGATAAAGAGGAAGTTCAATAGTCATGTGATATCTCCATTACGAACGCTAGTTTTTTCATGACCGGACGCTTCCGTCTCGTACTTGATTCAGGGCATGCGTGAACTTTTGTGCGAAGGACTTGTGTACACGCGATCGGAAATTCCGACAACAAAGTTTTTTTGGCGGAAAATTTGAGAACCTGCTAGCCAACAATTGTTGGCGGAAAGTCCGACAACAAATGTTCGATGGAGCATACACACGGTCGGACTTTCAGCCAACAAGCTGACATCCAACATTTCCCACCGGAAAATCCAACCGCGTGTACGCGGCATTAGAATAAGACCCCTTTCACACTGGGGCCACGGCCACATTAGCTCTTAAGTGCCACTCATTTTAGCGGTGCTTTACTGCTGTGTAAGCGGCACTTTTCAGTCGCTAGTGGGGTGCTTTTAACCCCAAAGAAGGGGTTAAAAGTGCCCATGTTGAAGTGCTTCTGAAGGCTGCCCATTCATTTCAATGGGCAGGGCGATTTGGGAGCACTAAATACAGCGCTCCCAAACCTGCCCCAAAGATGATGCTTGCAGGACCTTTTCTAAGGTCCCTCAAGCGCACCGCCCCCAGTGTGAAAAGACACACTGAAGTGAATGGGAGGCGGTTTTCAGGCACTATTTAGAGCAGTGGTCATCAACTCCCGTCCTCAGGGCCCAATAACAGGCCAGGTGTGCAAGATAACTGAAATACATCACAGGTGATATCATTTGCTGCTCAGTGATTGCAGTATTCTAGTCTGCATCTCCTCAAGGTAATACTTAAAATCTGGCCTGTTAGTGGGTCCTGAGGACAGGGTTGATGACCACTGGTGTAGAGGCTTTTTCTAAAGCTAAGACACCTTAAAACCACCTGTGAAAGGGGTTTAAGTCTCAGCACCCAGCAGTGGAACATGTCCTGCACCCTCAGGACACTTCGATTTTGTTAAATCCCTGGACAGTCCTGCAGGAATGGGGACATTTGGGTCGTATGGACACTGGAATATCCCCTAAGATGTGCAATAAATGTACAGAGCCACTCATTATGGATACGCCTCTGAATAAAGTCCAAACATCATTTACTACATTGATACTTTGGGAAAACCATGACTACTACTGGTGGCACAAAGACTTTGCATAACAATCCATCATTTGAATAAATGGTCAAGGTAATTTATTGTATCTGTCCGCCCTTGAAAGTATGCCAAGAAGGATAAAACAGGAGCCTCTTTACCAATATTTAATACGTTCTTATTTTGGATCGTCAATATGTAAAACTCAATAGGCTTTTTTTTCCCCAGCTTTTCTATACCGGATGCTCCAGAGACCTTTCTCGGGGGTTGCCAAGTTTCTGAAGGCTTTCCATAATGAAGGCATGCGGTGATATGACAGTTGCCATGGGCCAATGCGTATTTGGTAAACACAGCTATACAGGTCCTCTACAATGGCTGTTCAATGCTGAGCTGTTTATATGCAGCATTCATTCAAGATCCTTTAATCTCTCAATGTCATCACAAAACATCAACCGCAAAAGCAAAGAAAACCTCCAGGGTGATTCACCCTCTCGTATATAGTATGTAGGAATGTTTTCCTTTGCATTTACTGTATTCAGGAATGTAAATTAAAATCTTATGTGTCTTCCGACAATGCATAAAAAACATGCCAGATTCCTCTGTGATAAACATATGCCAAACAATGTGATAATCACGGCTATTATAATTTGAACTATGTTCTACATAACGGATTATTTTGACATTAATTCCATAATAGAAGAGGCAATTTAGCTTTGTCTCTGGGGATGGTCCCGATGTTCGAATTGAACGCAAGTTCGACTCGAACATCGGGTGTCCGTTTGTTTGCAAATGAAGCGAACATACGGGGCGTTCGCGGCAAATTCGAGCGTCGAGATCGCAGTGCATTGACGGCTGCTAATTGGCCAAAGCATGCACCTGACCTACATGCTTTGGCCAATAACAGCACGATCTGCTGTGAGAGCCGTGATTGGCCAAAGGCAGGGTGCCTTTGGCCGATCATGGCTCAGGGGGCTAAGTCGACGCCCCGCACTATATAAGGCTGCTTACACGGCGGCTGTATGTAGTGTGATACGTGGAGGAGACTGAAAGAACTTGAGCTAGATTAGACAGGTTAGTTAGCGGCGTGCAGGCAGTTTATTTTATATATTTACAGTGTAGTCAGTGTAGACCAAGGGTGCTCAACCTGTGGCCCTCCAGCTGTTGCCAAACTGCAATTACCCTCATGCCTCTGCCTTTGGGAGTCATGCTTGTAACCATAGGTTTGAGCAGCCTATTGCATTAGGGTGTGCACCCCAAAGCTCCAACACATATGTGTTTGACATATTTACCGGCCTCTTCCCCGCTCTCCATCCTGAAACAATGGGAGGAAGGGGGAGCAAGGGAGCTCATGGGAGACCCAGGCAACAGAAGGAAGAGGAACAGGGAAATGAGGGGTGGCGGGGGTGGCATATATTAGTACCAACCACCTATATTTTCCTCCTGTGGCAGCTGAATGTTGACAAAAGGGAGAGGAGAAGCCTACTTTCAGCTGCTGCGCAAGGAAAATGTAGATCGGTCCCACTAAATTCCACCCACACCACCTCTCCTGTCCAGGTTCTGGGGGCCGGCATGGAAGGGTTGTGGTTTACCTGTCACCTGCCCACCATTGACAGCTTGCCAACGCCAGGATTAGGGTGTGCCCAGTCACACCTGGCACACCCCTTGCGCAAGCCTATGCTTGTAACTATCAGCCTTGGAATGCCTGAAGGGACTTGTAGTTCAGCTGGAGGGCCACAGGTTGTACACCCATGGTGCAGACTATGTATTCAGTGCAGGCAGTGTATTAATATCCATATATATATATATATATATATATATATATATATATATATACAGTGGGGACGGAAAGTATTCAGACCCCCTTACATTTTTCACTCTTTGTTATATTGCAGAGCTATGTTGTGGCTGAGCTCCAGAGATGCAGTCGGGAGATGGGAGAAAGTTGTAGAAAGTCAACCATCACTGCAGCCCTCCACCAGTCAGGGCTTTATTGCAGAGTGGCCCGACGGAAGCCTCTCCTCAGTGCAAGACACATGAAAGCCCGCATGGAGTCTGCTAAAAAACACCTGAAGGACTCCAAGATGGTGAGAAATAAGATTCTCTTGTCTGATGAGACCAAGATAGAACTTTTTGGCCTTAATTCTAAGCGGTATGTGTGGAGAAAACCAGGCACTGCTCATCACCTGTCCAATACAGTCCCAACAGTTAAGCATGGTGGTGGCAGCATCATGCTGTGGGGGTGTTTTTCAGCTGCAGGGACAGGACGACTGGTTGCAATCGAGGGAGAGATGAATGCGGCCAAGTACAGGGATATCCTGGACGAAAACCTTCTCCAGAGTGCTCAGGACCTCAGACTGGACCGAAGGTTTACCTTCCAACAAGACAATGACCCTAAGCACACAGCTAAAATAACGGAGGAGTGGCTTCACAACAACTCCGTGACTGTTCTTGAATGGCCCAGCCAGAGCCCTGACTTAAACCCAATTGAGCATCTCTGGAGAGACCTAAAAATGGCCGTCCACCAACGTTTACCATCCAACCTGACAGAACTGGAGAGGATCTGCAAGGAGGAATGGCAGAGGATCCCCAAATCCAGGTGTGAAAAACTTGTTGCATCTTTCCCAAAAAATACTCATGGCTGTATTAGATCAAAAGGGGCTTCTACTAAATACTGAGCAAAGGGTCTGAATACTTAGGACCATGTGATATTTCAGTTTTTCTTTTTTAATAAATCTGCAAAAATCTCAACAATTCTGTGTTTTTCAGTCAATATGGGGTGCTGTGTGTACAATATGGGGTGCTGTGTGTACATTAATGAGGAAAAAAAATGAACTTAAATAATTTTAGCAAATGGCTGCAATATAACAAAGAGTGAAAAATTTAAGGGGGTCTGAATACTTTCCGTCCCCACTGTATATACCCTGGCAGAATTTATGATTTCTTGGCCATTTTTCAGAGAATATGAATGATAACACAAAAACTTTTCTATCACTCATGGTTAGTGTTTGGCTGAAGCCATTTATTATCAATCAACTGTGTTTACTCTTTTTAAATCATAATGAAAACAGAAACTTCCCAAATGACCCTGATCAAAAGTTTACATACCCCAGTTCTTAATACCGTGTATTACCCCCTTTAACATCAATGACAGCTTGAAGTCTTTTGTGGTATTTGTGGATGAGGCTCTTTATCTTCTCTTTATCTCCTCAGATGGTAAATTCTTGGGCTGTCTTCCATGAACGGCATGTTTGAGATCTCCCCAGAGTGGATCAATGATATTGAGGTCAGGAGACTGAGACGGCGACTCCAGAACCTCCACTTTATTCTGCTGTGTGTGTCTTTATTGTGTGTGTGTGTGGGGGGGTGGGGGTCGACATTGAAGGACCAGGCCTTGGGGCGGCAAAGGGAGTAAATCCAGGCCTGTCTGTCGGGCGACGTGATTGACGATGGATGTACATGGCGGGACACCCCAAAGCACCCTCCCCATGTTGAGGGCATGTGGCCTGGTATGGTTCAGGGGGGGGGGGCTCCAAGCAATATTGCCGGGAGACGGCAATACAATACAGCCGTGGGCAAGAGATTAAATTTTTTCCTTCAGAAATGTCATTTTACTGCAGCACAGTAAAACACATCACACAGATGCACCACTTTACAGGCAGACTAAGGGGACCCCCCCCCCTACACAATATTTAAAGGAATATTCCATTTTTATTGTTTCACTAAGCATTATTAAAATCACTGCTCCCGAAAAAACGGTTGTTTTAAAAAACTTTTTTTTGCATTGGTCCATGTCCCCTGGGGCAGGACCCAGGTCACCAAACACTTTTTATGGCAATAACTTGCATATAAGCCTTTAAAATGAGCACTTTTGATTTTTCATGTTCGTGTCCCATAGACTTTAATAGGGTTCACATGTTCGCTAGAACTTTTTGCCTGTTCGCGGTGTTCTGGCGCGAAACGAACCTGGGGGGGTGTTCGGCCCATCCCTATTTGTCTCTATCTAGTTTAATTTAGTACTCAATTACAGTCTTATACCTGTTGTCTCTTTATAGTCCCGTGGTAATTGTATGTTATAATTTTTACTTGAAAATTCATTAAAATACCTTTTTTATTTAGTGCCCATCAGTGCTGCATATTAGTGCAGCCTCATCAGTACCACCCCATCAGTGCTGCATATTAGTGCAGCCTCATCAGTACCACCCCATCAGTGGCCTTCAGTGCAGCCTCATCAGCGCACATCAGTGAAGGTGAAAAATTACTTACCGTATTTATCGGCGTATAACACGCACCTTAACTTTAAGAGGGACGTTTCAGAAAAAAAACGTACATTTTAAAATAAGGGTCAGTGCCCATCAATGCAGCCTTATCAGTGCCCATCTGCACCCTTACCAGTACCCATCAATGCAGCCTGATCTATGGCCATCTGCAGCCTCTAACATACCCATCATTGCAGCCTGTTTAGTGCCCATCTGCAGCCTCTAATGTGCCCATCATTACAGCCTGTTTAGTGCCCATCTGCAGCCTCTAACATACCCATCATTGCAGCCTGTTTAGTGCCCATCTGCAGCCTCTATTGTGCCCATCATTGCAGCCTGTTTAGTACACATATGCAGCCTCTAATGTGCCCATCATTGCAGCCTGTTTAGTGCCCATCTGCAGACTCGCCTTTGCCGATGATTGCAGCCGCGCCAGTGCTGGATGACACAGATCCGCAGTCTCCTGTGTATCCGGCGCTCAGTCACTCACAGTCCCACCCGGCTCATATGATGGACAGAACAGTGGTCCAATGCTGGGCCAGGGGGGCGGGACTGTGTGAGACTGAGCGCCGGATACCCAGGAGATCGCGGCTCTGTGTAATCCAGCGGCGCTTGTCCCCTCCTTCCACTCCGAGGCAGCAGGGATCGGCGTATAAAACGCACACGCGATTTCCCCCTGATTTTCAGGGGGGGAAAGTGCGTGTTATATTGCCGATATATACGGTATTTACAAAACTGTGCTTTGAAAACTGTCACATGACATTGAGAAAAAGTATCAGTACCCGGTATCGGCGAGTACTTGAAAAAAAAAAGATCACTCACCCTTCCGTTAAGACCTGTTCCGTGGCCACATTCCTGTCTAAATAATGTGTCTGGGTTTCAGGCGGACTGAAACCCGGACACGTGATTCACAACCCGGGCTGTCCGGGCGAATCCCGGACAGGAGGCAACCCTACCGCCGGGCCGGGTTGTAACTTGTTGGAACATTTCAATATATTCTGCTCTCTGCAATTCATGCTCTCTTTCTTGCAATTCATGCTCACATGCAGAGGCGTTGCTAGGTCTACAAAAGATCTGGGGCTAGTGCCCATAGCAGCGTAGTAAAGAAAGTCATACGCTTGGGCGGGCATACACATGTATATACAGTAATATAGGTGTGTGTGTGTATATATATATATCCCCAAAGAGCCCCCCACTTACATCAGGGCCCCCAGAGAGTCCCCCTTACATCAGGGTTCCCAGAGAGCTGCCCCTTACATCAGGGTCCCCAGAGAGCCTCCCCTTACATCAGGGTCCCCTGAGAGCCCCCCACTTACATCAGGGTCCCCAGAGAGCGTCCCCTCCCCTTGGGGACCCCTGCAGAGACTCGGGGCTATGGGCCCCAGATTCTGGGCTATAGCCCCTAAAGCCACCCCCTAGCGACGCCACTGCTCACATGCATTGCATACAGACGCACAGAGACCCAGTGATGACACCACTGGGCCTAAAATAAAAAAACTTAAGAAAAAGAGAAAGATTTTATTGACAAATCGATCTAGAATATTGATGAGGGCAGAAAGCAGGAACCAAGCCAGGCCAAATATAAGCAGACTAAACTCCAGCCCCTGCACTTCACATTGCCCGCAATGCGTTAAACCAGGATTAAATCGGCAAAGCTGTTGAGCGTTCAATAGCCATTTCCAAAATAATTGAAAGGGAGAGATTCGCCCCCGGTTTGCTGTAAGAAGTCCAATGATTACACCGCACCGGCACACGCTGTATTGTGAGTAAGACATTCTCCAGCTGGCTCCGATCCGGGGGAGCGCGGGGAGGGCAACCGCGGCAAACGCGCGAGCAACAGTCAAAGGAAGCACAAAAGAGGATGACACCGGGCCACAGAAGCTTCTGAGGCCACCTAGCTGCTGGGAAAACCCATTAAAAAGTGCTGAATGCCAGTTCTGTCCAATCAGCAGCCGCGCTGGATTTCTGAAACGCTTGTCTTCCTTCTTGTTTGCCTTTTATCACCGGAGAGGAGTTGGAAAGTGCAGACCTAGGTGCTTTTTGTTCAGAGACTCGCGTCTGCTCCTGTGCTGGAGTTTTCTAATCAAACGCGATAAGGGGGAGGTGGGGGGGGGGGGGGGGGGCTGATCGGTAGCAAGCGTGCCCCCAGGCAACCAGAGCTGGAGGTTTTCTGTCGAAGCAGCATTTTTTTTATTTCCGATGCTGACGGCACATTAGCGGTACTGTCGCCTAATTATTACAATCCCCGTAGCTAACTCTGCGAAGTACAACAAACCGGGGAGTAGCGCGGCCCCCGAGGTGTCAATGTTTTGTCTACTGAAAACTACCTGAGATGCAAAGGCTTTGTGTTTTCCCTCGTCTGTCTCTGTTCTGTTACCTGTTAGTATAGCTCGATTAATGGATGGAGCCCTTGTACTAAGTGTCAGACACATATTGAGACAGAAGAACGCACGCCGCGGTAAGTGGCTGATGAAGAGAGATGGCGGGCGCGGAGAACGTGGAGTGATGTTTGCTGTGTCAATCACTGGCGCTTTTGATGTGATAGGAAAAAAAAAAAAAAGGCTAAATGTACGTGTCTTGGAAGCCCGAGGTAGATCAATGTTGCCTGTTCTATTGTATTATACAGCTTTAACTGAGGGGCTGGGTTGTAGTTACTTACAGGGTAAGTCTACTCAGACCAGAAGAGTTATTTAGGATGTAAACCCTATTTAGTTCACCAAAACATTTTTTTTTTAAAGTTCTTGTTTTCACCATGGTTTTATTTTTTGTTACTCCTAAGTGCCACTGATCTCCTGCAGCCTATTTGAAGTCACTTCCTGTCTACATGCACTCCAGAAATGGCTGCTTGGAATCTTTCAGGATTCTAATAGAGACAGCAGTGGACCAAGTCTGCATAATGTGTGATAAAAAAGGTGCTTGTAGTCCCTATCAGAGGTCCATGTGACGGAAACACCATTGGGAGGCAGAGCATTGACTCCCTTTAATGGGAAATGTCTGAACAAAGAGACCATTATGGTGGGATCACTGTCACTAGATACAAGTGACATCACTGGGAATGCAGCCTATCCGTTCACTAGAGACCGGAGACATCACTGAAAATGTAGCCTAACCATTCACTAGAGACCAGTGACATCACTGAGAATGCAACCTATCAATTTACTAGAGATCAGTGACATCACTGAGAATACAGCCTATCCATTCACTAGAGACCGGTGACATCACTGAGAATGCAGCCTATCCTTTCACTAGAGACTGGTGGCATCACTGAGAATGCAGCCTATCCATTCACTAGAGGCCAGTGACATCACTGAGAATGTAGCCTATCCATTTACTAGAGACTGGTGACATCACTGAGAATGCAGCCTATCCATTCACTAGAGACCAGTGGCATCACTGAGAATACAGCCTATCCGTTCATTAGAGACCGGTGACATCACTGAGAATGCAGCCTATCCCTTCACTAGAGACTGGTGACATCACTGAGAATGCAGCCTATCCATTCACTAGAGACCGGTGACATCACTGAGAATGTAGCCTATCCTTTCACTAGAGACCGGTGACATCACTGAGAATGCAGCCTATCCTTTCACTAGAGGCCAGTGGCATCACTGAGAATGCAGCCTATCCATTCACTAGAGGCCAGTGACATCACTGAGAATGTAGCCTATCTATTCACTAGAGACTGGTGACATCACTGAGAATGCAGCCTATCCATTCACTAGAGACCAGTGGCATCACTGAGAATACAGCCTATCCGTTCACTAGAGACCGGTGACATCACTGAGAATGCAGCCTATCCCTTCACTAGAGACTGGTGACATCACTGAGAATGCAGCCTATCCATTCACTAGAGACTGGTGACATCACTGAGAATGCAGCCTATTCGTTCACTAGAGACCGGTGACATCACTGAGAACGCAGCCTATCCATTCACTAGAGACCGGTGACATCACTGAGAATGTAGCCTATCCTTTCACTAGAGACCGGTGACATCACTGAGAATGCAGCCTATCCTTTCACTAGAGGCCAGTGGCATCACTGAGAATGCAGCCTATCCATTCACTAGAGGCCAGTGACATCACTGAGAATGTAGCCTATCTATTCACTAGAGACTGGTGACATCACTGAGAATGCAGCCTATCCATTCACTAGAGACCAGTGGCATCACTGAGAACGCAGCCTATCCATTCACTAGAGACCGGTGACATCACTGAGAATGCAGCCTATCCCTTCACTAGAGACCGGTGACATCACTGAGAACGCAGCCTATTCATTCGCTAGAGACTGGTGACATCACATAGAATGCAGCCTATCCATTCACTAGAGACCAGTGACATCACTGAGAATGTAGCCTATCCATTCACTAGAGACCAATGACATCACTGAGAATGTAGCCTATCCATTCACTAGAGACCGGTGACATCACTGAGAATGTAGCCTATCTACTCACTAGAGACCGGTGACATCACTGAGAATGCAGCCTATCCATTCACTAGAGACCGGTGACATCACTGAGAATGCAGCCTATCCCTTCACTAGAGACTGGTGACATCACTGAGAATGCAGCCTATCCCTTCACTAGAGACTGGTAACATCACTGAGAATGTAGCCTAACCATTCACTAGAAATGGTTGACATCTCTGTGAATGCAGATTATGAATCTGGTAAACTGATGATGATGACCTAATAATTGGCTTTTTTAGATGTCATGTTCCTTATTCTATATCTAAGAGCACCTGTAGGTCTTCCGCTATGTACTGTATGTAAATTATATTCAGAGAACTAGGATATCACCATCTTCTTGTGCTTATCAAAGAGTGACACGTCCTTCCATGGTACAAGCTAGACCGAGTCAGTTTACTTTGCTAAGAATAAATAGGTGTTTGTCAGGGATGTATGGGATGACAGGCAACCAAGAGTGAAATGATTTCTGGCTGCCAGTCTTTGTTGGGTAACCTTCGAGCAAGCAGAAGGAACCATAACAACAACCACTGGCTTCTCATGATGAATAATCACAAAGTCCAAATTGTTGCTCAGAAGTAGGGATGAGCCGAACACCCCCCGGTTCGGTTCGCACCAGAACCCGCGAACGGACCGCAAGTTCGCACGAACGTTAGAACCCCATTGACGTCTATGGGACTCGAACGTTCGAAATCAAAAGTGCTCATTTTAAAGGCTAATTTGCATGGTATTGTCCTAAAAAGGGTTTGGGGACCCGGGTCCTACCCCAGGGGACATGTATCAATGCAAAAAAAACTTTTAAAAACGGCCGTTTTTTCGGGAGCAGTGATTTTAATGATGCTTAAAGTAAAAAAAAAAAAGTGAAATATTCCTTTAAATATCGTACCTGGGGGGTGTCTATAGTATGCCTGTAAAGTGACGCGTGTTTCCCATGTTTAGAACAGTCCCTGCACCAAATGTCATTTTTAAAGGAAAAAATCTCATTTAAAACTGCTTGCGGGTTTAATGTCATGTCGGGTCATGGCAATATGGATGAAAATCAGTGAGACAAACGGCATGGGTACCCCCCAGTCCATTACCAGGCCCTTTGGGTCTTGTATGGATATTAAGGGGAACCCCGCACCCAAATTAAAATAAGGAAAGGTCCCTATATACTCTGAACAGCAGTATACAGGCGGTGCAAACAAGACAGGGACTGTAGGTTTGTTGTTAAGTAGAATCTGTTTGTAATTTTGAACATTTTTAATGTGTTTAGCTCCAGCCAAAAAATCTTTTCTAAGCTTTTTGGAAAACATAGGGAAGGGTTATCACCCCTGTGACATTTGTTTTGCGTCTTTCCTCCTCTTCAGAAGATTTCACCTCACTTTTTTGTCCCAATGAAAAATGTTTTTTGAAAATTTGGGTTTTTTTGTGGAACAAGGATTGGAAAGCATCAGTGGAAAGGAAAAATTGTTTTCCCATATTAACTCTTACAGGAGAGAATTTCCCTTCCTTAGGGGTAGATTTCATCTCACTTCCTGTTGTCTCCTTCCGTTTGCAAGTAGGAGTCGTTTGTAAGTTAGATGTTTGAAAGTAGGGTCCTGCCCAATATACTCAGCAGAAATTTGGGCCTTAGGTGTTGCTGTGGCCAAAACACTGTAAGCCCTCACAGGGCCCTGCTGTGAAATATTAGATCAAGAATTGTAATTACATGCCCCTGTTGAACAGGAGCTGAAAAATTAGGCCTTAGGCACTGGTGCTGGTGCCACAACACTGCAACCCCTCACAGACACTCTAGTTGGAACGCAGGAACGAGCCCTGCTGCAAAGTATTGCATCAAAAATTGTAATTACACGCCCCTGTTAGACAGGGGCAGAAAAATTGGGTCTTAGGCACTGGTGCTGGTGCCACAACACTGCAACCCCTCACAGACATTCTAGTTGAAACGCAGGAACAAGCCCTGCTGCAAAGTATTGCATCAAAAATTGTAATTACACGCCCCTGTTAGACAGGGGCTGAAAAATTGGGTCTTAGGCACTGGTGCTGGTGCCACAACACTGCAACCCCTCACAGACACTCTAGTTGGAATGCAGGAACGAGCCCTGCTGCAAAGTATTACATCAAAAATTGTAATTACACGCCCCTGTTAGACAGGGGCTGAAAAATTGTGCCTTAGGCACTGGTGGTGGCGCCCAGAACCAAAAATGTTCTTACAAGCTATCAGCGTGATGATTGAGGAGGAAGAGGATAATTACTCAGGGATAGTCACTCAGCATCAGCATAGGCAGTCTTTGAAGGGATCTGAGATTTCAAAAAAAATTATTCGGTTACATCTGCATCAGGTGCTTGGTAGCTGGTGGTGATCCAAGACTGATTCATTTTTATGAAGGTCAGCCGATCGACCGAGTCGGTGGACAGACGCACCCTGTGATCGGTTACCACGCCTCCAGCAGCACTGAATGTGCGTTCCGAAAGAACGCTGGATGCAGGACAGGCCAGTAGCTCAATTGCATACTGTGCAAGCTCTGGCCAGTGATCCATCCTCAAGACCCAGTAACCCAGAGGATTTTCGGTGGGAAAGGTGTCCAAGTCTGATCTTGCCCCTAGGTATTCCTGCACCATGTAAAACAGACGCTGGCGATGGTTGCTGGAACCGATCATACCTTGGGGCTGCGGACCAAAAAATTGTCTGAACGCATCGGTCAGACGGCCACCTTCTCCACCGCTCCTTCTTTGACTGACCGAAGCCTCAGCAACACGTTGTCCAGAAACAGGAGTTTGTAACCTCCCAGTCTCTGGGAACGCGTTGCACAGACCTTTCTGCAAGGCCTCCCGAAGATGTTTCATCCTCTGCTCCCTCTGCGATGGCAAGATAAGGTCCGCAACCTTACCCTTGTAACGTGGATCAAGGAGGGTTGCCAGCCAGTATTGGTCCTTCTCCTTGATACCACGAATACGAGGATCCTTACGCAGGCTTTGCAGGATCAGGGAGGCCATGCAGCGTAGGTTTGCTGAGGCATTCGGTCCGGAGTCCTCTGGGTCACTAAGGACAACAACGTCCGCAGCCACCTCCTCCCAGCCACGTACAAGTCCATGTGTTCCTTGGGACTGATCCCTTAAAGACTGCTGATGCTGAGTGCCAGGCTCCACCTCCATACTGACACAATCTTCCTCCTCCTCCTCCTCCTCCTCCTCGTCCTCTTCCTGTGTGATCGGCGGGCACGCAGGAACACTGTCTGGATAAAGGGGGCCTTGAGAGCTAAGGAAGTCCTCCTCTTCCTGCCTCTGTTCTGCCTCAAGTGCCCTGTCCATTATTCCACGCAGCGTGTGCTCCAACAGGTGGACAAGGGGGACAGTGTCACTGATGCATGCACTGTCAGTGCTCACCATCCTCGTGGCCTCCTCGAATGGTGACAGGACAGTGCATGCATCCCTGATCATGGCCCACTGGCGTGGGGAAAAAAAACCAAGGTCCCCTGACCCTGTCCTGGTGCCATAGTCGCACAGGTACTCATTGATGGCCCTCTGCTGCGTGTGCAGCCGCTGCAGCATGGCCAACGTCGAGTTCCACCTGGTGGGCATGTCACAGATTAGGCGGTTCTTGGGCAGGTTAAACTCCTTTTGGAGGTCCGTCAGCCGAGCACTGGCATTATATGACCGGCGGAAATGCACAGAGACTTTCCTGGCCTGCCTCAGGACATCCTGTAAGCCCGGGTACCTGCCCAAGAACCGCTGCACCACCAAGTTAAGGACGTGAGCCAAACAGGGCACATGGGTCAGTTGTCCCTGTCGGAGGGCAGAGAGGAGGTTGGTGCCATTGTCGCAAACCACCATTCCTGCCTTAAGTTGGCGTGGCGTCAACCACCTCTGAACCTGCCCCTGCAGAGCTGACAGAACCTCTGCCCCAGTGTGGCTCCTGTCCCCCAAGCACACCAGCTCAAGCACCGCATGGCATCTTTTGGCCTGCGTACTTGCGTAGCCCCTTGAACGCCTACGGAGCACCGCTGGTTCCGAGGAAGAGGCCATGGAGGAAGAAGAAGAGGAGGGGGTGGAGGAGAGAGGTGTGTCACAATCAGCATTTTGGAGGCGTGGTGGCGGAACAACCTCCAACACTACTGCACCTTGTCCTGCATCCTTCCCAGCTGCCAGCAGAGTCACCCAATGCGCCGTGAAACTTAAGTAACGTCCCTGTCCATGCCTGCTGGACCATGAGTCAGCGGTAATATGCACCTTACCGCTGACCGCCCTGTCCAGCGAGGCATGGACATTGCCTTCCACATGCCGGTAGAGAGCCGGAATCGCCTTCCGTGAGAAAAAGTGGCGTTTGGGTACCTGCCACTGAGGAACCGCACATTCCACAAACTCACGGAAGGGGGCAGAGTCTACCAACTGAAAAGGCAGCAGTTGAAGTGCTAGCAATTTTGCCAAGCTAGCATTCAACCGCTGGGCATGTGGATGGCTGGGAGCAAACTTCTTTCGGCGGTGCAGCAGCTGGGGCAGGGAAATTTGCCTGGTACAATCTGACGTCGGTGTACCAAAAGCAGATTGCCCATAAGTACTTGGCTGTGACACACCTAATTCTACACCTTCATTCCTCTCACTGCAGGTCGCAGAGAGGACTGAAGGTCTAGTGGGGTTGGAAATCTCAGCTGATGAGGAGCAAGGAGAGATCGTCTTTGTTCTTTGGTGTGGGTCTTTTAGATACGCTTGCCAACGAACTGCATGGCAGGTCAACATATGTCTGGTCAAGCATGTGGTACCCAAGCGGGAGATGTTTTGGCCACGCGAGATACGCTTGAGACATATATTGCAAATAGCAGCGGTGCGATCTGATGCACTCGTCTCAAAAAAGGCCCACACCAAAGAACTTTTTGAATAACGCGCAGAGACTGCAGCGCCCTGCACATGTGGAGCTTTGGGGTGTGATGCAGTCAATGTGCTGCCCTTAGGCTGGCCCCTGGAGGGCATCCTGCCTAGTTGGTGATGTGCCACCTCCTCCTCCTCCTCCTCCTCCTCCTCCTCCTCTCTCCTATCAGGCACCCACGTTGAGTCAGTGACCTCATCATCCCCTCCCTCCTCATCACTGGAGCAAACCTGGCAGTATGCTGCAGCAGGGGGAGCATGACTGCCAGATTGCTGTCCTTCTTGGGCACCCCCTCTGTCCGTGCTCATGTTACTGCCTTCATTGAGCTCAGTATCATCATCAGAGCCTTCCAAACGCTGGGCATCCTCCTGGAGCATGTACCCAACACTGTGGTCAAACAGTTCGAGGGAATCCTCATGAGGACATGGTGGAGCTAGGGAAGGAGTCACTGATGACATTGAGCTGAGGGAAGAGGCCGCTGCTTTGCCAGACAAAGCACCCTGGGCATGGGTGAGAGAGGATGAGGAGGATGAGGACGGCTTGGTCATCCACTCGACCAAGTCTTCCGCATGTTGCGGCTCAACACGGCCAGCTGCCGAAAAAAAGGCCAAGCGTGTCCCATGGCCACGTGCTGATGAGGATGCACCGTCTCCACGACCAGCACTAGACACAGAGCCTGCTTGCCCTCTCTTATTGGCTTGTGACTGTCTGCCTCTCCTTCTTGGCCTTCCAGACATACTAATGGCCTGTAGCTGCACTAAGCTGGGATAGAACACCTGTAATTTTCTTCAGGTAGCTTTATATACTGTAACCAGACAAGCCTGCCTGTCAGTAGGAAGATAACAGGAACGGATCTAGCTGAACACTGTGAGCAGGACGTACTGCACTAAATGTATATAGCAGGAACGGATCTAGCTGAACACTGTGAGCAGGACGCACTGCACTGAATGTAAATAGCAGGAACGGATCTAGCTGAACACTGTGAGCAGGACGCACTGCACTGAATGTAAACAGCAGGAACGGATGTAGCTAAACACTGTGAGCAGGACGCACTGCACTGAATGTAAATAGCAGGAACGGATCTAGCTGAACACTGTGAGCAGGACGCACTGCACTGAATGTAAATAGCAGGAACGGATCTAGCTGAACACTGTGAGCAGCACGCACTGCACTGAATGTAAATAGCAGGAACGGATCTAGCTGAACACTGTGAGCAGGACGCACTGCACTGAATGTAAATAGCAGGAACGGATCTAGCTGAACACTGTGAGCAGGACGCACTGCACTGAATGTAAACAGCAGGAACGGATGTAGCTAAACACTGTGAGCAGGACGCACTGCACTGAATGTAAATAGCAGGAACGGATCTAGCTGAACACTGTGAGCAGGACGCACTGCACTGAATGTAAATAGCAGGAACGGATCTAGCTGAACACTGTGAGCAGGACGCACTGCACTGAATGTAAACAGCAGGAACGGATGTAGCTAAACACTGTGAGCAGGACGCACTGCACTGAATGTAAATAGCAGGAACGGATCTAGCTGAACACTGTGAGCAGGACGCACTGCACTGAATGTAAATAGCAGGAACGGATCTAGCTGAACACTGTGAGCAGGACGCACTGCACTGAATGTAAATAGCAGGAACGGATCTAGCTGAACACTGTGAGCAGGACGCACTGCACTGAATGTAAATAACAGGAACGGATCTAGCTGAACACTGTGAGCAGGACACACTGTACTAAATGTAAATAGTCTAGCTGCCTGACCGTGGTACTAATAGGATCAAAAAGAACACCTGTAATTTTCTTCAGGTAGCTTTATATACTGTAACCAGACAAGCCTGCCTGTCAGTAGGAAGATAACAGGAACGGATCTAGCTGAACACTGTGAGCAGGACGTACTGCACTAAATGTATATAGCAGGAACGGATCTAGCTGAACACTGTGAGCAGGACGCACTGCACTGAATGTAAATAGCAGCAACGGATCTAGCTGAACACTGTGAGCAGGACGCACTGCACTGAATGTAAATAGCAGGAACGGATCTAGCTGAACACTGTGAGCAGGACGCACTGCACTGAATGTAAACAGCAGGAACGGATGTAGCTGAACACTGTGAGCAGGACGCACTGCACTGAATGTAAATAGCAGGAACGGATCTAGCTGAACACTGTGAGCAGCACGCACTGCACTGAATGTAAATAGCAGGAACGGATCTAGCTGAACACTGTGAGCAGGACGCACTGCACTGAATGTAAACAGCAGGAACGGATGTAGCTGAACACTGTGAGCAGGACGCACTGCACTGAATGTAAATAGCAGGAACGGATCTAGCTGAACACTGTGAGCAGGACGCACTGCACTGAATGTAAATAGCAGGAACGGATCTAGCTGAACACTGTGAGCAGCACGCACTGCACTGAATGTAAATAGCAGGAACGGATCTAGCTGAACACTGTGAGCAGGACGCACTGCACTGAATGTAAATAGCAGGAACGGATCTAGCTGAACACTGTGAGCAGGACGCACTGCACTGAATGTAAACAGCAGGAACGGATGTAGCTAAACACTGTGAGCAGGACGCACTGCACTGAATGTAAATAGCAGGAACGGATCTAGCTGAACACTGTGAGCAGGACGCACTGCACTGAATGTAAATAGCAGGAACGGATCTAGCTGAACACTGTGAGCAGGACGCACTGCACTGAATGTAAACAGCAGGAACGGATGTAGCTAAACACTGTGAGCAGGACGCACTGCACTGAATGTAAATAGCAGGAACGGATCTAGCTGAACACTGTGAGCAGGACGCACTGCACTGAATGTAAATAGCAGGAACGGATCTAGCTGAACACTGTGAGCAGGACGCACTGCACTGAATGTAAATAGCAGGAACGGATCTAGCTGAACACTGTGAGCAGGACGCACTGCACTGAATGTAAATAACAGGAACGGATCTAGCTGAACACTGTGAGCAGGACACACTGTACTAAATGTAAATAGTCTAGCTGCCTGACCGTGGTACTAATAGGATCAAAAAGAACACCTGTAATTTTCTTCAGGTAGCTTTATATACTGTAACCAGACAAGCCTGCCTGTCAGTAGGAAGATAACAGGAACGGATCTAGCTGAACACTGTGAGCAGGACGTACTGCACTAAATGTATATAGCAGGAACGGATCTAGCTGAACACTGTGAGCAGGACGCACTGCACTGAATGTAAATAGCAGCAACGGATCTAGCTGAACACTGTGAGCAGGACGCACTGCACTGAATGTAAATAGCAGGAACGGATCTAGCTGAACACTGTGAGCAGCACGCACTGCACTGAATGTAAATAGCAGGAACGGATCTAGCTGAACACTGTGAGCAGGACGCACTGCACTGAATGTAAATAGCAGGAACGGATCTAGCTGAACACTGTGAGCAGGACGCACTGCACTGAATGTAAATAGCAGGAACGGATCTAGCTGAACACTGTGAGCAGGACGCACTGCACTGAATGTAAATAACAGGAACGGATCTAGCTGAACACTGTGAGCAGGACACACTGTACTAAATGTAAATAGTCTAGCTGCCTGACCGTGGTACTAATAGGATCAAAAAGAACACCTGTAATTTTCTTCAGGTAGCTTTATATACTGTAACCAGACAAGCCTGCCTGTCAGTAGGAAGATAACAGGAACGGATCTAGCTGAACACTGTGAGCAGGACGTACTGCACTAAATGTATATAGCAGGAACGGATCTAGCTGAACACTGTGAGCAGGACGCACTGCACTGAATGTAAATAGCAGCAACGGATCTAGCTGAACACTGTGAGCAGGACGCACTGCACTGAATGTAAATAGCAGGAACGGATCTAGCTGAACACTGTGAGCAGCACGCACTGCACTGAATGTAAATAGCAGGAACGGATCTAGCTGAACACTGTGAGCAGGACGCACTGCACTGAATGTAAATAGCAGGAACGGATCTAGCTGAACACTGTGAGCAGGACGCACTGCACTAAATGTAAATACCAGGAACGGATCTAGCTGAACACTGTGAGCAGGACGCACTGCACTGAATGTAAATAGCAGGAACGGATCTAGCTGAACACTGTGAGCAGGACGCACTGCACTGAATGTAAATAGCAGGAACGGATCTAGCTGAACACTGTGAGCAGGACGCACTGCACTGAATGTAAATAGCAGGAACGGATCTAGCTGAACACTGTGAGCAGGACGCACTGCACTGAATGTAAATAACAGGAACGGATCTAGCTGAACACTGTGAGCAGGACACACTGTACTAAATGTAAATAGTCTAGCTGCCTGACCGTGGTACTAATAGGATCAAAAAGAACACCTGTAATTTTCTTCAGGTAGCTTTATATACTGTAACCAGACAAGCCTGCCTGTCAGTAGGAAGATAACAGGAACGGATCTAGCTGAACACTGTGAGCAGGACGTACTGCACTAAATGTATATAGCAGGAACGGATCTAGCTGAACACTGTGAGCAGGACGCACTGCACTGAATGTAAATAGCAGCAACGGATCTAGCTGAACACTGTGAGCAGGACGCACTGCACTGAATGTAAATAGCAGGAACGGATCTAGCTGAACACTGTGAGCAGCACGCACTGCACTGAATGTAAATAGCAGGAACGGATCTAGCTGAACACTGTGAGCAGGACGCACTGCACTGAATGTAAATAGCAGGAACGGATCTAGCTGAACACTGTGAGCAGGACGCACTGCACTAAATGTAAATACCAGGAACGGATCTAGCTGAACACTGTGAGCAGGACGCACTGCACTGAATGTAAATAGCAGGAACGGATCTAGCTGAACACTGTGAGCAGGACGCACTGCACTGAATGTAAATAGCAGGAACGGATCTAGCTGAACACTGTGAGCAGCACGCACTGCACTGAATGTAAATAGCAGGAACGGATCTAGCTGAACACTGTGAGCAGGAAGCACTGTACTGAATGTAAATAGCAGGAACGGATCTAGCTGAACACTGTGAGCAGGACACACTGCACTGAATGTAAATAGTCTAGATAGAAGATAACAGGAACGGATCTAGCTAAACTGAATACAGTGTATATATATATATGCAACACCTGGGATGCATATATATACACAATACACTGTAAGTGCAGCTAACTGACTGACTGTTCTGCCTAATCTATCTAACTCAAATCAAATGACACTGTCTCTCTCTCTCTCTATCGCTCAGCACACCGGAACACACACTACACAGGGCCGCCGTGCAGGCGGCCTTATATAGTGTGGGGTGTGTACTAAATCCCCTGAGCCATAATTGGCCAAAGCCACCCTGGCTTTGGCCAATTACAGCTCTCTCTACTGACGGCGCTGTGATTGGCCAAGCATGCGGGTCATAGTGCATGCTTGGCCAATCATCAGCCAGCAATGCACTGCGATGCCGCAGTGAATTATGGGCCGTGACGCGCCACACGAATTTGGCGCGAACGGCCCATATCGTTCGCAATTCGACGGACGGTCGAACAGCCGATGTTCGAGTCGAACATGGGTTCGACTCGAACACGAAGCTCATCCCTACTCAGAAGAAGTAAATGTGAACACGATACACTGAATTTCCAGAGGCTGATTCTTAGCTGAAAAGTTTTCATCTCTGATTGAACAAGATGACAATTCAACGTAGCACAATCTGCTTCATTTCTTGCCTGAACAACATACACATCTAGGAGTCCCATGGTAAATCACAATTTATATAGAGGAGAGGTGGGGGCGAGTGAACTTCGAAAGGAACGCTCCAGATAAAACACAATTTTGCACATAAACTCGCTAACCCATCTGTTGAGAATGGCATTTCCATCCTGACATTCGCCTTTGCACTTGACTGCTCTGGTCACCCCTATGGCTGCCAGTATCTTTCATTTAGGATAGCCCTATATCCCAGATTGCGGTGTGAGGTCACGTGATGTCAGGTGACCACCTCCATGCTCTGTAGTTCTCAGAAGTGTGATCACATTACAAATTGACTTAAAAACAAGCTGCACCCCCATACAAAATACAATGAAAATTTGGTGAATTCAATCGAAATGGGCTACATTTAAAATGGAAGTCTTGTGAGCAAAAATAGTGTTGGGGTTACTTAGAGGGTTAGTGCAAGAATTACAGGGAGGGTTACAGGGAAAATTAGTGTTAGGGTTTCATGGAGTCCAATCCAAGATTTCATCAGCACACCACCTTTAGGGTTACATAGAGACCAATCCAATATTTCATTAGCAAACCATGATTAGGGTTACATGGAGTCCAATCCAGGATTTCACCAGCACACCATGTTTTTAGGGTTACATGGAGTCCAATCCAAGATTTCACCAGCATAGCATGTTTTTAGGGTTACATGGAGTCCAATCCAAGATTCCAACAGCACACAATGTTGAAGGTTACATGGAATCCAATCCAAGATTTCACCAGCACACAATGTTGAAGGTTACATGGAATCCAATCCAAGATTTCACCAGCATACCATGTTTTTAGGGTTGCATGAAGTCCAATCCAAGATTTCAGCAGCACACTATGTTGAAGGTTACATGGAGTCCAATCCAAGATTTCACCAGCACACCATGTTTTTAGGGTTACATGGAGTCTAATCCAAGATTTCACCAGCACACAATGTTAAAGGTTACATGGGATCCAATCCAAGATTTCACCAGCATACCATGTAGTTGGGGTTACATGAAGTCCAATCCAAGATTTCTCCAGCACACGATGTTGAAGGTTACATGGAATCCAGTCCTAGATTTCACCAGCACACAATGTTGAAGGTTACATGGAATCCAATCCAAGATTTCACCAGCATACCCTGTTTTTAGTGTTACATGGAGTCCAATCCAATATTTCCCCAGTACACAATGTTGAAGGTTACATGAAGTCCATTCCAAGATTTCCCCAGCACATTATGTTAAAGGTTGCATGAAGTTCACTCCAAGAGTTCTACAGCACACCATGTTTTTAGGGTTACATGGAGTCCAATCCAAGATTTCCCAAGCACACAATGTTGAAGATTACATGGAATCCAATCCAAGATTTCACCAGCATACCATGTTTTTAGGATTACATGGAGTCCAAATCCAAGATTTCCCCAGCACACAATGTTGAAGGTTACATGGAGTTCACTCCAAAAGTTCTACAGCACACCATGTTTTTAAGGTTACATGGAGTCCAATCCAAGATTTCCCCAGCACACTATGTTAAAGGTTACATGGAGTTCACTCCAAAAGTTCTACAGCACACCATGTTTTTAAGGTTACATGGAGTCCAATCCTAGATTTTACCAGCACCATGTTTAGGGTTGCATGGAGTCCAATCTAATATTTCAACAGCACACCATATTTTTAGGGTTACATGAAGTTTAATCAAAGATTTCAGCAGCGCACCATGCTTTTAGGTTTGCATGGAGTCCAATTCAAGATTACACCAGCACACCATATTTAGGATTGCATGAAGTCCAATCCAAGATTTTACCAGCAAACCTTGTTTAGGGCTGCATGGTGTCCAATCTAATATTTCACCAGCACACCATATTTTTAGGGTTACCTAAAGTCCAATCACAGATTTCACAAGCACACCAAGTTTAGATAAGCAAACAGGACACTTTACCTTGCCACCAACAGAAAGCAGTGATATTTTCAAAGTCAATAGAGACCTCTTCTTCAGGCAGCAGTGACAAAAGGCCCTTTGTGGCTTTGAAATGTTTCTACAATCTGTTGGTGAAATTAAAGTGTCCTGTTTAATTTAACATGGCATGCTGGTGATATTCTGAAAGGATTACTGAGAGGGTTCATGTTAGGGTTACAGGTAGGGCTACTGTTAAGGTTAGAAAGACGGTTAGTATTAAGGTTACAGAAGGGGATGTTAGGTCTACAGAAAGGTTTAGGCTTACATGGAGGGTTCATGTTGGGGTTACAGGGTGGTTAGTATTAAAGTTGCATGAAGGGCTAAAGTAAGGGTTACAGAAAGAATTCATGTTAGGGGTCGCAGGGAGAGTCAGTGTTAGAGTTGCATGAACGGTTAGTGTAATCATTACAGAGACAGATGTTAGGGCTACAGGGAATGTTAATGTTAAGGTTACAGTGAGGGTTTGCATTTGAGTTACAAGGAAGACTAGTTTAAGGGTTACGGGGAAGCGTAAAAGTTAGTATTACAGGGAGGGATAGTAGTACAAGAAAGATGAGTGTTAAGATTGGAGGGGCTGTTAGTATTTGCGATATGGGAAAAGCTAGTGTTAGGATTCACAGGAATAGTTAAAGTTAGGGATAAGGGGAAGGTGGGTATTAGGGTTACAGACTGGGTTAGTGTTACGGGAGTTGGCTTTAGAGTTACAGGGAGGGTTGGTGTTGGCCTTCCAAGAAAGGTCTCTGCTTACAGTGATGGATAGTGGGGGGCTAGGTTAGAGGCTAGGCAAGTCTCACGGTTACATTAGTGTATTAGTGTTTGAGCCAGTGTTACAGAATGAGTTAGTATGGGGGGTAGGATTACCGAAAGGACTAGTATGAAGGGAAATTTCATGTAGAGCATCCCTTTTGGTGCTGGCAGCTCTTTACCAAAACCTACTAGTGTTGATCTGCCATCTCTGAAAGCAAATATATTTTGGGAGAAAAGCATTCTCCCAAAACTCTTTATCGTCACACTAAAACCACACTTTGAAAGCTTTTATCACCTAGATGTAATCAATCACTTACATTTAGATATACTCAAGAGTACCCCACTTCTGTATGATTAGTGCAAGCAATGTTCTGACCGGTCGTTACTTGACTTATTTCAAGGGTCATATGAGCAACCTTAGTACCAAAGTTGCATGACCTGGTAAACTCTGATTTTTCCATCATTGTATGACCAAGACCTCAGATTCCCAGCTGCACCTGTGCTGACAGCCCCTGAGCAGCAGACACTCTATGAGATATTTGATTGCTTATATCCTGTTAATAAAATGTGTCATCTACCAGGAGATAGTAAATAGGGTGCTTGCTTCAGAGCAATGAGTGCAAAGCCCATGGGAGAGCCATCTTCAGTTTCCCCTCATCCATCTTACCTCTTCTAATATAAAGCCCATGCAAATGCCTTTCTGCTTTTATGGGAGATAAGAGGCAAGCGATTCATTTGGCTCATCTTTCGCTGGAGGTGAGTTGTTGGTTTTCTGGTTCCCACTTAAGAAAACATAAAATGGATGTGCTTATCAGGGAGCCATTTCAGCATCTCGTGTGCCGAGAGGGAGCCGGGTGGGCATGAAAAATTCAAGCCGCTCTTCTGGCTATTCCTCACTGACTTATTGGTGAGAATGATTTTCCGCCTCTCTGGAAGCATTTTCCACCGGAAGGCATTTTTCTCCTGTGTATTCGGTCAGCCCCTAGGCAGGTGACAAATTGAGAGGAGATTGATCGTATCTCTGTCCAGCCGGGCCCAGCCGAGGATTTAATGGGGATTAGGGAATGTGAAGCCATTCTTGGTTGTTAGAAATTCTGATTCCCTTTCAAAGGAAAAGAAATAAGTCACAAGGCTGAGAAAAAAATTAGGAGAAATGAGGCACTCTTGGGCACTCACAGCAGTCTGTATCAAGTAGGTTGCTCTCACGACAAGGTAGAGTCATCAAAACTTTCCAAATCTTATATTTAAGTTCAATTAAAAGACATGTGAGAATTATACTTCAATATCTATGACCTATTTATTTTACAATAATTGGATTTTTATGTTATTTATTGATATTCTTTTTTTAGTGTATTATAGTATATTGTTATAAATGCTATTTATTTATTTTTTATTTTTTCCTGTACTGAACTAGGACTTTATTTTTTTTTTATAAAATCATATGCTTAAACTCTTATAATAAAAAAAAAAATATGTTTAATACTAGTGCTGAGGTCTACACATCAGACCATGAAGAGGTCTACACATCAGACCATGAAGAGGTCTACACATTAGACCATGAAAAGGCCTACATATCAGACTATGAAGGGGTCTACATATCAAACCATGAAGAAGTCCACACATCAGACTATGAGGAGGTCTACATATCAGACCATGAAGAGGTCTACATATCAGACTATGAAGGTGGTCTACATATCAGACCATGAAGAGGTCTACACATCAGACTATGAATAGGGCCACTGCTGCCACTGTCTGCCTGGCCCAAGACCGATATGAAGGTGGTAAACTTATCTGACCTTGACTTATCTACGGATCACATAAGTCTGCTACAAAAAGACCTATCCTTTTCTCTGGTATCCAATATGGATGAATTCACTGTATACAAGGATGAAGCACTGCTCCTGAGGAAGGTCTTCCTAAAGTCGTTATACACAGGCAAAAACAGCCCTGTGGAAACCACTTTATCCCTAGACGCGGAAGATCAACAGGCACTTGATACCCTGAACTCCCTCCTACAAGAGAATGAAGGATCAATAGAAATGGATACCGTGATAAAAAGGAAGGCAAATTTACGAATCACCTCCCAGAAAATGCCCCCTCTGTCTAAGAATAAATGGTTACAAATCTTTTTAGACTTAGTCCAGTCTGACCTTAAAAAGGTCAATTGGACTCAAAAGACCATTGACAATCTGACTATAGATAAACGGCGAGCACTTAATGATCTCCAGAAGAAAATGAATATTGTTATTAAAAAAAGTGACAAAGGAGGAAACATAGTGTTGCTGAATCAACACTACGAGAAGGAGGTAAAACGTCTATTGAGTGACAAATCCACCTATAGGAAATTAGATGGTAATCCTTTCCCTCATGTAGTTAAGGAATTAAACAAAAAATTGGTAGAAGCCAAAGATGCAGGCTTACTGACACAACGTGCGTTTGAACATCTCCATGTTCGGGAGTTCAATGTGCCTACCTTCTACATTATTCCCAAAATTCATAAGAACTTACAGAACCCACCAGGTAGGCTCATAGTATGGGCCTGCCAGGGCCCTTTGGAGAAAGTGGGTAGGTACTTGGACTCCCTTTTGAAAGACATGGTTATGAACTTAGAGTCCTATGTACAGGACACTCGGCATGTTCTGGCTAGGATTTCCAAACTTGATGAATTGGAACACCTAGGCGATGTACTACTAGTTGGCATTGATGTCGAGTCCCTGTACACTTCAATCCCCCATAGGTGTGGAATCAATGCGGTCAAGACCTGCCTGGAACATTGGTATCCGGAATCAGGACCACAAAATGAATTCCTAGTTGAAATACTGCAATTTGCACTATTAAACAATTACTTCCAGTTTCTAACCACCTACTACTAGCAAATTTGGGGCACTTCTATGGGGGCAGCATGGGCTCCGGCCTACGCCTGCCTCCATTTGGGGCTCTGGGAAGAGGAGGATGTCTATTCCTCGTCCATGTACCGCAGCCACGTACACACCTGGCTTCGGTACATTGACGATGTCCTGATGATCTGGACAGGCACCACAGATGACTTGCATGAATTCATGAAACATCTGAATACCAATCAACGCAATATAAGGTTGACGTACAATTTTGATCGAACAAGTTTGCCCTTCCTTGATCTACTAGTCACCTTACAAAATGGCTGTCTCCTCACCTGTACGTTTCGTAAAGAAACGTCTGCAAATACTCTTCTATGTGCCAGCAGCCATCACCCCCACTGGCTAAAGAATGGTATTCCAGTGGGGCAATTCTTACGAAATAAAAGGAATTGTACCAAAGCAAGTGACTAAAGACGGGAATCCCTTGAACTCTATGCGAGGTTCTGCAAACGCGGTTTGCAGAAGACAAGAGCAGCAATTAGGGACCACGAGAGCCTACTTGCTTTACACTCATCTGGCCCTACCATTTATAACTCCCAGGAGATATGTGACCAAACTAGATGACATGCTTGTTAAATCAGAATTCATTAAACATTCTGATCCTACCTGGATAACTGATTACCCACGAAGCACTGGAATGTTCCCCTGTAATAGATGCCAGATTTGTCCATTCGTGCATAGAACATCTACTTTTTCAGATGCCTTAGGTAAAGAACACTATGAAATACGAGACCTAATAAACTGCTCTACATCTCGCGTTATCTACATGATAACCTGTCCCTGCCCCAAAATCTATGTGGGGAAAACAAAGAGAACGCTTAAGGTACGAATCGGGGAACATTTAAGCAAAATCAACGATAAAGAGAAAATTCCTGAGAAACCACTACACTTTGCATTACATCATGGCAGAAGCGTCCCAAGAATGCAGGTTAAAGGCATATATGCACTAAAACTATCTAACAGAAGGGGTGACTTTGATCGGGTATTGCTACAAAAGGAGAAGTGGTGGGTGTACCGTCTAAAGTCCCTTGTATCCCTAGGCTTAAATACTTAATTAAACCTACAGGCCTTTTTGGAGACCTAGAAAATGATACAGCACATCTAATATGAGACAGTAGCTATTATTAGCCTCCACCCAACGGGTACTTGAAATTACAGCACTTATTGTCAAATTCTGGACTGAATGAATGATTCCAGGTTGAATAATAATGACATTATTTTATTAAATGTCTTTTTTCACTGTTTTGTCATCTGTCTCTCTCTCCCCTCTGTGGCTTGTTGTCTCCTCCCCCCCCTTTCCCCTCCTCTGTTGTACATACCGATATGTATTACAAACCGCTATACTTTACACACATTATGCAATACAATCGGAAAAAGCAATGCATGCTGAAAGGCTTCGCTGCTAACCAACCACCTCTTTTCCGGCCATATATGAGGTGCCTGTTTGCAAATGAGTGAACTTCTTTTCATGTAATCGCTCCATAGACAGAGACACTGTTTTTTGCCAAGCTACATTCATGATTGGCTGTGACTACACCAACATACCATAATAAAAAGGTGTGTGTGGCCAGTCCACCAATCATACGTCCGAGATGAAGCTACGCTACTAAGCCCCAGCGAAACGCGTCAACGTCATCAACAACGCTGTCACCCTCTACGGTGCTTGGGGAGCTGAACAGCTGTGAGGAACAAGACGAATGCCTTAGCGCACGCCAGACAGCTTTCTAGCCCTCCACGAGATCGGGAACACCGATGACCAACCTGTACAACCACAAGCCTGGTAACATACGGTGATCGTCATCGTCGGCTGCGAGAATCCTGCTGCTATTCAAAGCCTTTTGGATCACGCTACCAACCACCAAAGAAAGGCATCGGACCAGCCCTCCATAAACACATATGGGTGGTAATGTATGAACACTTCAAGTAGCCCTCAATTGATGTCTTTACATGCCTGCATCTTGAAGCACAGTGCATTAAGTCTAGCCACTATGTACTACTATCATACTGGACCACTGTGCATAACGCTATACTGCTTCTAGTGAATACCATAGGAGGCTGTCTCTTCATATATCAGGAGTTGTGACCAGTATCCTAACTTGATAATTGGAAATACTCAATTCTCAATCCCTGCAAATCACAATGATGTGGACTTGGCCAATAAGTGACATTTGTACTATATGGACTGCCTGAGAATTCAAGATTGCCCTTAAAGTCCCCATCACTGCCGATACTCACAGTCACCATCTCCACGCTCAGCCCTCCCCCCCATGAGTTGGTCCTGGAAGTTACTTGTCCTCGGTTACCCTCCACCCATCCTCCTATCCTCCCTGTTCCCCCAGCTGTATGATGCTCAGCAGCCTAAATGAAACAAATTGAGTTAATTACCTACTGTATGGCTGATATTCTGCCTTGTGACTATCTAACTAATTGGAAAATCATAGCTGCTGACCATCATACCTAGTCCGGACCATGTTGTGCATTGTGGTGTATTTTGTCTTACATGTTGTCCTGTCTGTCATATCACCTTTTGATATGGTTAAACTTTCACTAGTCATAATGTGGTTGCCTTTTTTTGAATGCCTCAATATGTTTACCAATTTTAAATAATAAATTGCCAATTTTGATACATTTACACTCTGATCAATTTTGTTGCTAAAGTAACCTAGGTTGGACTTGATGGACTTGTGTCTTTTTTCAACCTCACCTACTATGTAACTATGTAACCTCTGTCCACTCGATATTCTTAATACCGAGCATCCCCTCCCCCCTTTCCCATTTCCCCTCCTTCTGGGTTTTTAGACTATGAAAAGGTCTAAAGATCAGACTATGAAGGGGTTTACATATCAGGCCCTAAAGAGGTCTACACATCAGACTGTGAAGGGGTCTACATACAAGACTGTGAAGAGGTCTACACTTCGGACCATGAAGAGAAGAAAAAATACTGCAAAAGGATGGGTCTTTAAAAGTGCTGGGAACCTTCTCTCAGAATACATATTACAACATATATAAAAGTAAAATAAGTTTTTATTACAGAAATAGTAAAGAAGACAAACTGGGGATAATACCCCTTAAAAAAAACCTTCCTACATATGCTTATTCAGACCAAAAGAATACCCCTGAAGGTAGAGTTTCTTTCCCACATATAGTGTCATGCATAAATATATTCATAGCATAAAACTCAGATAGTAGTTTATTTGGTATACAACACTTGTTATAGCAGGAAAGAGCAACTCTTTCCGACATGTTTCGCCTGTGTTGGCTTTCTCAAGGGTTCAGGGGATGTAT
Source organism: Lithobates clamitans (assembly GCA_037952925.1). Lineage (NCBI taxonomy): Eukaryota > Metazoa > Chordata > Amphibia > Anura > Ranidae > Lithobates > Lithobates clamitans. The sequence goes on from JBBGZY010002111.1 coordinate 317,665, forward strand.
ATGGTTGGAACAAATTTGGTATAAGAACAGAAAACTCAGCAATGTCAGGAGAGACACATGTAATATTCCCTCTGACCCAGTCAGATATGCGGACAGATGCAGACAAACGGACCAAGTAAAAGAGGAGAAGGCCCTCCCCCTAGGCCACAGAACCAACCCCAGGAGCGGGGAGCAATAAGAAGGGGAGTGTAGAGTTGCTTAATCAGAGCTGGAGAATAATGCTCCTAAATGTTACCGCATATAATCAGCAAATCACCCAGTAGGTAGCCAGAAAACTCAGTGTGGGGTCTGCAACTGAGCAAACAGTCACTAAGGAGTTCCCACAGAAACACGAGGACTGGAGATACGTGCCTCCATGTAGGTCATCTAAAGAGGCCTACACATCAGACTATGAAGGGGTCTACGTGTCAGTTAATGAAGGGGATCTACGTATCAGATCATAAAGAGGTCTACACATCAGAATATGAAAATGGACAGTATACCTGAGTAGGAAAGAGGAACAGAGGGATTTGTTGACAATTCACAGTTTTTACTGCACTCTGTTTCTACACATTAGTCCATGAAGAAGAGGTCTACATATCAGACCATTTAGAGTTCTACACATCAGACTATGAAGAGTTGTGCACATTAGACAATAAGGAGGTCTACACATCAGACCGTAAAAAAAGTATAGTATATCTGAGGATAAAAGAGGCAGAGAGGAATTTGGTTCCAAAAGACAGTTTTTTTGTTTTTTTTTTTGATACTTTAGATCTAGACACCAGACCATGAAGAGGTCTATACATCAGACCGTTAAGAGGCACAGTATATCTGTGGAGAAGACAGGGACAGATGGATTGGGTTCCAAAAGAGGGACTGTTGGGAGTAACTAAGCGTTTTGCTTTCTAGACTTGCAGAACGACTTGAAATCGAATGAAACTAGAGGCGATCTATAGCACTAAGAAAGAAAAAACTGTGTTTTCATTCAATTAAAACCATGGCATTTGTTTATGATACACAATAACTAAATGTGTATACTGTAGTTGAAGAATGTGGGAGTAAGCATAACAGGTAGATCATAGTTTCTTATCGACAGGAGAAATCTATTTAAAAAGTATGTTTGAGCCTTTGAGGTTTGTCTGCTTCTTTGAAGTTTTTGTAATAAATTTAGCTAATTACATAGGAATATTCATGGAACAAATACTTTGTGATAGTAACAGGGTAAGGGCTATACAGCTACACTTAAAAAGCTCACAAAATATAAGTGCATACGATTTGATTATGCTTAATGTTAACAACTGTATCAAAGATTTAAATGGTCAGTCCACCAAAAAGTGATATTTCAGTTGTAGGGGCAGTCTGGTGGGCTTAGTCCTCTAGTGAAGTGGTTGCCAATCTCAGTCCTCAAGTACACCAACAGGCCATGTTTTGGGGCTTTCCCTTAGACAAAATAGCTGTCATAAATACCAAACCATTGACACTGATTTAAAGCACATCTGCAAGGTGGAGGAAATGCTGAAAACATGATTGGGTACTGAATTTGGGAATCACTGATCTAGTGCCTTTTAGTATCTCTGGTTCACACCAGTGGTGAGATGTTTCTGCTGTAGCTCCTTGCTCTGTTTCCTCACTGCGATGGTTTAGCTGATCCTGCCCCTTTGGGGTGCTCTTATAAAGTAGTTAGGCAAAAGATTCACACAACTTGGGACAATAGGTAGTCGTCTTTAGGAAATAAATTCAACTTATACCGTACCCCTTGAGTATTCCTCACAATCAAGGACCTGCAACTTTACCTTTTAATCAGCGTATAGGTAAAGCTATAAAGGTTTTCAGCCACTGTCGATTGGGGAATTTCGTTTACTGCATAATAAAGATAGTCTATAGTTTACAGACCATGCTGAAGGATTGGATGTGTACAACCAGAAAGGAAAATGTACATTCTAATAAATCAATATCACCACCCCATCAAAATGTATACATAAAGGATATCTAAACCCAACAACAAACATTTTATATGTTACACTGAAATATGTTACAGCTTACTAGTTTTTAGATATAGTGACTGCATTAGTTTTAATATTTCAGACTAAAAACATTTTTAATAACTGCGGAAAATAACTATTGATTTTGCCAGAAAGCCATGTCCTTTTTACTTCATGTGAAGCCAAAGGTGAACTCAATGGCACAAACAATGTTATCTTCCTTCTGTAAACTCTTAATCCCCCACCCCTAGGTAATGGAGATGGAGATGAAGAGAAAAAGACATGTTTGAAGTCAGGCCTTGTTGACAACTATGGTTACCTCCATAGATACAGTGGAGTGAGTGTAGTCACCCAGGGACAGGAAATGTAGTATTCACAAGATTACCAGAGGGGAATAAAGAAAAAAAACACATGGGTCCACCACAGAATAAGATCGTTTTTGATATTTTTTAAAGTGGAAGTCCATGCAAAAACTAAAATCCCTGCACCTATAGCCACCAACATTCTAATGCCCCGTACACACGATAGGATTTTCCGACAACAAAACCGTGGATTTTTTTCCGAAGGATGTTGGCTCAAACTTGTCTTGCATACACACGGTCACACAAATGTTGTCGGAAATTCCGAAGGTCAAGACGTACGCGGTGACGTACAAGACGTACGACGAGCCGAGAAAGATGAAGTTCAATAGCAAGTGTGGCTCTTCTGCTTGATTCCGAGCATGCGTGGACTTTTGTGAGTCGGACTTATGTACACACGAATTTCTGACAACAAGTTTTGTTGACGGAAAATTTGAGAACCTGCTCTCAAACATTTGTTGGCGGAAATTCCGACAGCAAATGTTCTATGGAGCATACACACGGTCGGACTTTCCGACAACAAGCTCACATCCAACATTTCCAAATCCTATCATGTGTACAGGGCATAACACTAATGTCTCTAGCCCTGAAAAGAAAAAATCAGTATACATACCTATTCTACAGGTGATCCGACCTGATCTCCAGTGGCGGAAGCTCTGATCCCACACTGAGCTGTCAGCCGTGGCTTCGCTGTGTGGGCAGGTGCAGAGGACATGTCCGTCAACAGAAGCCCCATAGTAACTCTATGGGTGACGTCACTTCCCATTCATTTCACAGCCATTGTCGGACGTGTACTCAGGAGAGCTTCCGCAGCTGGAGATCCGGTCGGATCAGCTTCAGAAAAAGTATGTATAGCGATTTTATCTTTACAGGGCTAGAGCGGATAGTGTTAGAATGTTGGTGGCTAAAGATGCAGGGATTTCAGTTTTTGCATCGACTTCCACTTTAATTACAGCATTTAGGCTAATCACTGACATAAATACGGGTCCATTTTTGGCATTTGGTTTGCGAATGTAAGTTCAGAATAGGGGCGGTTGCACTCATAGGAATATTCCAAACAACTTACTGCTGATTCATAAAATAGGGTGCACAGGAAATGAAACCTCTGACTTTGGCCGGAGGTCTCCATTCATCCCCTGCAACCCATTTTGGGGATCAATAAAAAAAGCAGTTTAGAGCCCTGGTACCCAACCTGTGGACCGAGGGCCACATACGGCCCTTTAGTAAATGATGTGTGACCCTCAGACCTCAGCAGTCTGTAGTGGGCACATTGATTAGGGTAATAGCATTGATCTCTACTAGCCTCATGTTTGCAGTTTTGTATTGCCTTCTGGAGCATATCCCCACCCACACTTGACCTGAACTTTCTCATGTTCATATATGGGGCCATTTAAAAAAGAAGACTTACTAAATATATGGAGTAGTTTTCAAAAAGAGAAGGTACAAAATACCAGAATTAAGTTTTAAATCCAAAGAGTTCAATAGGGTTTACTATTGGTACCACCTTCGGTCAACCTTCTTTTCATGCTCAACTGGGTGGGCATGGCTGCAACTTTCTCAGAGAGTAAGTGGGACTTGGAATCATGAACATTTGAACTTAACTTTCCCATTTTCATAAATGAGCCCATTTTTATAAAAGACGACTGTATAAACATATAGAGGAGTTATCAAAAAGAGAAGGTACAGAACACCAAAATCAAATTTTACATTCAAAAGGTTAAGTAGGGCTTACTGTTGGTACTACCCTTGGTCAACCTTCTTCTCATGCTCCACTGGTGGCCATAGCTGCAATTTCCTCAGAGAGTGAGTGGGACTTGGAACAATGAACACTTGACCTGCAAATTCCCATTTTCATATATGGGGTCATTTAAAAAATAACACTCACTAAATGTGTAGAGGAATTATCAAGAAGAGAAGCTACAGAATACCAGAATTAAATTTACACCCTATAATTTAAATAGGGCTTACTGTTGGTACTACTTTTGGTCAACCTTCCTCTCACATTCTACTGGGTGGTCATGGCTGCAATGTTCTCAGATAATGAGTGGGACTTGGAACCAAGAACACTTGAGCTGCACGTTCTCATGTTCAAATATGGGGCTATATAAAAAAGAAGATTTCCTAAATATATAGAGGAGTTATCAAGAAGAGAAGGTACAGAATACTAGAATGGAATTTTACATCCACAAAGTTAAAGTTTGTTTATAAAAGAAGAAATGAATTCACAGATCTAAAAACATAAAGACTTATGTTCACAATGAAAGAGACAGAAAAAAAGTAAAAAAGTTGAGTGCTGAGCGGGTTCCTGGTGCAGCCCGCCCCTCCTATCTGAACGGCTCTTAAGATCAATTTTTACTCTCAAAGACAAACATACATTCTACGGCTTCTGCCGACTGAAGTTGGTTATTGCTTTTTTTCTATTCTTTTTACTGAAAAACAAAATGTACCATTGAAAGTTGATTGAGTATAATCTTTCAAGTGCCGATTTTTTTCTGATGCTTCTTTGATGAGCTCTTTTATCTCTTTTTTTTTTTTACTGTTAACGTAAAAAAAAAAATATTTGCCAGCGTCCTTCTTCCTCATCATGAAAGTAACAACAGCTCCAAAAAACTTCCAATAAAGGAAAAAAAAAAAGTAAACATGATTAGATGCAAAAGGACAGTCATTACCGGGAGACAATGACCCACCACGAAACTAATGAGCCATTTTCTACGGACAATTTGAGGCGCAGTTGTAATATTTGTGGAAATCAAAACCCCGAAGCTCATTAATGCAATGTGTGGCCTTTAGTGACACATCAGCACAGACAGAACTTTGAAGTCCTCTTGCCTTTGAAGTAAAGGAGGCAAACATATGCCGTCTGTGCAGTGGTGATAATATTGCTACGACGGGTATTTTTGAAACTTCAGTTTACCGTTGATTGCTGCATGTAATCAAATCTCACTCTTGACAAGTGCCGCCGTCGGAATGCAAAGCGTTCCATGGAACACAGCTGTTTGTCGGGTTCTTGATGCCAGGCAGGAGTTGCTTTAGAGTTAGCACAGTCACAAACAGAAAGATGGGTATTTTTTTTTTTTGTATTTTTTTTTCAAACATTTCTCATTAGACATGTAAGGTGCTGCATCAGAGTTACATGGCTTACTGTATGGATCAAAAATGGCACATCAGTCTGAGGTTTCCTAGGTTCGCTGATCAGTGATTGCATAGATAGTTGGGTTGTAAAAAAAACATCAAACAAGTTCTACCTTTCATTTGATAAAAAAGGAAGAAAAAAATCTTTTAATTACCTTCAAAATATATAGCTGACACAGCCATACAAAGCACAAAAGACAAAAAAATACTTAAAACAGAATTTCAGGCAAATTACTAAATTCTTGGTTGACTTGGTTGGTTTTTTTTTTTAAATCAAATTTGCAATTATTTTTTCCTTTCTTCCTACAACTTCAACATACCCTAACAATACAAGGGTAGTCATAACCTGACACGGAAGGGGTGACCACACAGACGTGAAACTTTATCACGGCATCAAGCCACTCTTCCAGATGTTCAATGCTGGAAATGGTGCATGTGCACTACCTATAGCGCATATATACCCTAGTTCTCTTTGTAAACAGTTGACACCCCTCATAGTCAAGTTGAAAATGGAGAAAGTGGAAGAAGATGGCTCAAAGCTGTCTCAAAGGTTGCACTTGCAACCAGGCCCTGGCATTCCGCCACCATGGGGGGGGGGCCCAAGACAGCAGGAAGGGGGCCCATTGCAGACCATGTGAAAGGGTTCATGGTTCCTTGCACCGGGGCCCTGAAAGTTTTAGTTACCCCCCTCTGGCTCAAAATGTTCCATCAGGGGGCAAAGTAATGGCAACAGTCCTCTGCACTGCTGCTGCACACCCTCGGAATCACTTTGCCCGCTAATGGAACACTTCAAGCCTTCTTCTTCCACTTTCTCAATTTCCAACTTGAGTATGGGGGGTGCCAACTGTTTGAAACCAAGCCACTCTTTCAGATGTTCAGTGCTGAAAATGGCGTTGGCCCATGCACGCTATATGGTTTTCATGTGCTCTTTTCAAACAGTTGCCACTGGGATGTTTGAGCTCATTTTGGCCTAGCTTTTGACAGGGGGTGAGGAGGTGTTGTATCGCTTCCTTGCTACCTGATTAAACCCCTTGAAGCCCACACTAGTGAAATGCAACTGCATGCTTTGCATGTGGCTGCAGTGAGCCTGCAGAGCAGCCCCATTCACTTGAATGGGTCACGTTTTGTGAGCGGTATGCCTGCCAAAAGGAACATGGGGTGTCATTCGTGCCTTGGCAGCAAGCAAAACATCACGGCTGCTGTATGTGTACACCCCCACAGTCACTGCCTCTGCAGCTAAAGCGGGAGTGTTTGGGTAGCTATAAAAACACAGCTTATCTGTAGGGTTTTACTGCACCCTCAACTGCTAGTGTGAATGTGCCCATATGCTTCCTTATAAGAAATGTATAGTACCATATAAAATACCCCTATTAAACATGGTTATTTTTTGATCCCCTGGTCCTACTGTTGGGTATCACGGACAAGTTGCCCACAACTACCAACAAAAAGCTGTTTATGTTCTGCGCTGCATTTTATGCCAGGAAAACAATCCTACTCCAATGGAAAGCGGCAGAGCCACCTCGGACCTCCGTTTGGAGGGAATTAGTGAATGCGGCTCTCCCTCTCTACAAGCTGACATACATGGGACGAAACTCCATAAAATCTGGTCAGCATGGGCGGAGGCTAGACGTCTCATATATGAAGGGCCCCCATCCCACCCTTCCTTATCCCTCTCGGAGACCCTCCCGACCTCCCTGTCTAGTACCACCAGAAAATGTTTATATCTCACTCCCCCCCTTCTTCCCCTGCCCCCACTGATTTCATTAAATGCTCTCAATATCTACATTCTCTGGTTTAATACTAATGTATTATGCAATACGCAATATGGTAAGGTATACCCAGGTTAAATAACAGATGTTCCTTTGTCCTCAAACTCTTCCTGGATGTAAACCTAATGTATTTTGCTTATTTGATGCATTCTATTTTCTTTTTTTTTTTTTTTGTTGCTCGATCCTTCTGGAACGTTACATTGTCTATTGTTGTAACACCTGCTGTGCTTAACCTGTAACCATTTGATTATCTAAATGGTTAAAAAAAAAAAAAAAAACATGTTTTTTTTTTTCATTAAAAATATCCAGGATTCGTGCTGGCAGAAGAGGGGTCATGCTAATAGCCAATTAGACTTAAAGTGGTGTTTCGGCCGAAATTATACTTTTTAAATAAAAATACCCCTATAATACACAAGCTTAATGTATTCTAGTAAAGTTAGTCTGTAAACTAAGGTCTGTTTTGTTAGTTTATAGCAGTAGTTTATTATTTTATAAACTTACAGCAGGCCGTGGCCATCTTAATTGTGGGCATCTGAAGCCAGACTGTATTTCTTCCTGGATCTCATCCTTTCAGATCTCGCACATGCTCAGTGCAGCACAAGCAGTGTAATAGGTTTCAGGTCAAGTTTCCATAGCAACGGCAGTGTCAGAGCAAGTTGCCGCCCCTTCCCAGAAGGCATTGCAAACAGGAAATGATGCGATGGGCCATGGCCAGGGAGGAGGAAGTGAAAAATGAATACAGCAGATATACAGTAGGTGCTGAGAAAAAAAATATAAAAATATCCAATTCGTTTACAGTGCACAGTTTAGTGAGGGATGCTGAAGAGTTGGGTCGAACTCCACTTTAACTGCATTGCAGACTGCACAGGAAGCTGGCTGGAAGAGTATCGAGTGACCTACTGTAATGAGTGTTTGCTACTCTCCACTATCCAATCACAGGTTGGGGTGGCCCTTGATCCAGTTGTATTGCTTTTACTGTAACTGTTGTAGAGGAAAATGTAGACAAGAATGTTAAGGTTGTGTAACCATGGATGAAAGCTCCTTTATGGGGTGGGTTCCACTCAGCTCAGGGTTTCGGGTGGCCATGCCCCATCTTATCCTGCTTTCAAATTTATTTATTTTTTGGTCAGGTCATATAGTTCACAAAATCACAATGACATTGCCTTACCAGTAGTAGGGGAAAATGAGGACAAGAATGTTTTAACTATGTAGCCCTGGCTGGAGACCCCTTTATGGGGGCGGGTTTCACACAGCTCGGGTTTTCAGGTGGCCACATCCCATCTTATCCCGCTTTACACATTTTCTTGCCATTTAATATAGTTTACAAAATCACAATGACTTTGCCTTAACAGTAGTGGGGGAAAATGAGGCTGGAGGCCTTTTTATGGGGCAGGTGCCACACAGCTCAGGTTTTCGTTGGCCACACTCCATCTTATTCTGTGGTTGCAGTTTTCACACCCCTATCTTATGCTGCTCTACCATTTCTTCTTTCTCTGCCAGGTAATATAGTTTACAAAATCGCAATGGCAATGATTTAACCATAGTAGGGGAAAATGAGGACAAGAATGTTTTCATTATAAAGCCCTGGCTGGAGACCATTTTATGGGCAGGGTTCCACACAGCTCGGGTGTTCAGGTGGCCACACCCCATCTTATTCTGCAGTTACAATTTTTCTTCCCAGGTAATATAGTTCACAAAATCACAATGCCATTGCTTTAACTGTAGTAGAGGAAAATGGGGACAAGTACTGTATATTTTAATTATGTAGCCCTGGCTGGAAGCCCCTTTATGGGTTGGGTTCCACATAGCTCAGGTTTTCTGGTGGCCGCACCCCATCTTATCCTGCTTTAATTTTCCTTGCTGGGTAATATAGATCACAAAATCACAATGACATTTCTTTAACTGTAGGACAAGATGAGGACAAGAATGTTTTTATTGTGTAGCCATGGCTGGAGGCCCCTTTTATGGTGCGGGTTCCACACAGCTCAGGCTTTCAGGTGGTCACACCCCTATCTTATGCTGCTTTACCATTTTTTCTTTCTTTGCCAGGTAATATAATTTACAAAATCACAATGGCAATGATTTAACCATAGTAGGGGAAAATAAGGACAAGAATGTTTTCATTATGAAGCCCTGGCTGGAGGCCTTTTTATGGGTTGGGTTCCACACAGCTTGGGTTATCAGGTGGCCACACTCCACCTTATCCTACTAACTTTCCTTTCTTTTTTTTTTTTTTTTTTAACCTGATAAGAACCTTAATATAATCTTAATAACATTGTTCAGCTGTATTTGTATCTGTTCACTTACATCACTTTAACTGCCCTTCTAAGCCTAAACATATCATAACAAATAAACCAAGAACAAAGGAAATCATGTGTGCTATGAAAATAAACTTTGGCGGAGAGATCGTATTATGGAAATGCATATATATTGAGTCACCAACAATTAAACAGCTACATATTAGGACAACACGAAAAGATCTGTGAGTTTCAACAAATCGCATGCCAGGTAATAGTGCAGACCGTAATGGTGGCGAGGAAGGGAAATGTATAGCATTGAAGGGATAGAGAAAAACGAGTGCAGATTTACTGGGGAAAATTAATCCATAAAATGCAATTTATCAGGCGGCTCCATGCAGACGAGTTGGTTTCCGTTACTTTTATTCCGCTTACGGAGGCCAGCCGGAGGCGTTTATGAATGTAATGTGTGACCCGCGGAAAAGATCATCAATTTGAAGTAGAATTTCACAGCCGAGATCTGCAAGAGATGTCCGTGCAGGCGACATGGCCTGAATGTGTTATCGATGCAGACTGGGCCCGCTAAAAGTTTATTCTGCTTTTAAATGTTACAACTGACTTTGTCCCTATTTTATAAAGGTATTCCTGGAAAGGAAACAAAACTTGACTGTCCCCCTTCCCAACCACCAAACTCCACTAGATTGAAGAGCTAAGCTTGTTGAAGAGTGTTCAGGATCTGACACTTCTGGGATTGTCAGATCTTGGCGCAAGCCCATCCTGAAGACTCCTGGCATACATGACATCATTTTGGCCTAGGCCAGAAACCAGGAAGTAGCTGAAGAAATATCTTTATAAGTCCTGCAACTGTACATTCTTGATGGTCCAACCACAGAGAATACAGAAGACCAATTGCTAGCCCTCCTGGCCTCCCGCCAAGCAACATATCACTTTCTTCTCATAATGCCCTCTCCTAGCAGGGGCAGGGCTGGAACTTAAATGGACCTGCAGCCTCTATCTACACTCTAGCTACACTTTACATTTTCTTCTTCCTCCCCCACCTTCTGTTACAAAATCAGAATCTAAATCCCACAACCCCCCATACCTCTTTTGGTGGACCTGGGCCAACTCTTCTGCCTTTTCTCGCTTAGGTGAGAATGGAGTGCCTGGGGAACACATGGCATCCATCTCAGGAGGCTTCCTGGCAATCTATGGCACATTACACCTACACCGGACAATCCCTGTGCATGCGAAGCAACATGTCATCAAGGGGTTGGGTGAAAGAACCCGAAAAAAAAGAGACCGGCCCCCTGATGATGTTGGTATAGAAAAGGGCATCACAGGACCTGGAGTTCGGTGGCAGAGGGAAGGTTGCAGCAGACAACTCTGGAGACATACATAAAGGGGGAATCAAGTTCCTTTTTAACCAGGGATTCCTAAAGTCACAGCTCATACTCCACCATGAGTTCATCTAGTAGACAACCAGGGGAACTACTTCAGACCACATCCATACCCTACACTACACTCTGTAACTGCATTGCATAGAGAAGCACAGTGACCAACTGATGAGATCACTGGGTCTAAAACAAGGTATTTGACCACTTCCCGTCCATGCGATGTACCAGTATGTCACTGAATGGGAAGGGTGATATCTCAGTCATTGCTGCAGTTGCAGTGATCAAGATATATATATATATATATATTGTGATCAGATGCTTTAGAGGCCAGAGGAGAGGTCTGGGGTCTAAGAGACCCCAGATCTCTCCATAGAGAGGACCTGTCACAGCCCATGCTATAGTATAACAATAAAAGTGATTAAAATAGATAAATAAATAAATACATAAATAAAAAGACAGTGTAAAATAAAAAAAATAAAATTAAGTTAAAACATTTTTAAAGCACCCCCCCCTCCCCCACGTCCTCACGCACATCGTTCCAGCATGCATATGTTAGATATTGCCACGAATGTCAGAGTAAGAGCAATAATTCTAGCTCCAGACCTCCTCTGTAACTCTAAACTGGTAACCTGTAAAGGCTTTTAAAGCATCTCCTGTGGAGATTTTTTGGTACTGAGGTTCGGCACTATTCCAGGGGCGTATGCAATTTGAAAGAGTGACATGTTTGGCAATTATTTACTCTGTGTAACATCATCTTTTATATTGTACCAAAAATTGTGTATTATATTGCGTTTTAAAATGACATAAAAATATACACCCATCATTTTATTCTCTAGTGTCTTTGCTTAAAATTATTATATATGTATAATGTTTGGGGGTCCTAAGTAGTTTTCTAGTTAAAAAAAAAAATATATATATATATATATATATATATTTACTACATGTAGGTGATGAATGTCAAAATTGGCCTGTACTGCAGCTGGTTAATGGCAATCGGGGCTGCCATCAGGGGTGACAAGTCCATACACTCAGGTCCGCCATCAGGGGGGGCAGCCCATACATAGTGGGGGACGATGGAACTGGAGGAGGAGGACATGGGATAGAGGAAATGGGACTGAAGGAGGACATGGGATGGAGGACATGGGACTGGAGGAGGACATGAGATTGAGGAGATGGGACTGGAGTAAGAGGACATGGGACGGAGGAGATAGGACTCGAGGAGAAGGATATAGGATTGAGGGGATGGGACTGGATAAGGAAGACAAGGGATGGAGGAGATTTGAGTGGAAGAGGACATGTGATGGAGGAGATAGGACTGGGGGAAGAGGACATGGGATGGAGGAGATGGGACTGGAGAAGGAAGACATGGGATGGAGGAGATGGGACTGCAGAAGGAGGAGGATGTGGGATGGAGCAGATTGGACTGGAGGAGCAAGAGGACATGAAATGGAGGAGATGGGACTAAAGAAGGAAGAGGACATGGGATGTAGGAGGAGGACATGGGATGGGGAGATGAGACTGGAGGAGGAAGACAAGAACATGGGATGGAGAAGGAGGAGGACACGGGATGGAGGAGATGGGACTAAAGAAGGAAGAGGATATGGGATGGAGGAGGAGGACATGGGATGGGGAGATGAGACTGGAGGAAGACGAGAACATAGGATGAAGAAGGAGGAGGACATGGGATGGAGGAGATGGGAGTAGAGGAGGAAGAGGACATAGGATGGAGAAGGAAGAGGACATGGGATGGTGGATATATTAAGTTGTAAGAGTATTAAAATAAAAGTGGGTGCACTGAAGGACTTGGTGGGAAGGTAACTGGGTGGATTTGGTGGGACTGCCAGTGGGCGGGCCCTGGGGAATGTTTGTGATCAGGCCCGAGAAGGGGGGGGCCTAAAGCTGTGTAAGTGGTGATAACATTTCTGATGGCTGCCCTGATTGAAATGGAGAGGTTCTATTTGAAATATAATTTACCTGTCTGTTTATGAGGGACCAGGGAAGGCAAAATAAAAGCATATTCAGCTTCTGCACTTCAGCTTTAACACACCCCCTTATCCAAAACTAAAAAAAAGGCTGTAGGAACCTCGTCAACCGTTCCCTGAAAGGAAGGGCTGCAATATTGGAATGCAATTGGATGAGTTCTTGAAATTGACTTAAATCATGTCGTAATTCTTTTTCTCAAAGTCTAGAATGAATCAGAAGATTAAACAAACTCCATTAATGGTATGAAGCATGAAACGGCCATTAATAGAGACCGCGCTATTGACTGACATCATTTACGTCAATAACTAGCTTCACATCGAGATGTATAATTCACTGTACTCCAGTCTGGACTGTTCAGAAGCCAATCTGTCTGTTTAGTGTAAGTGTTTACATTAATCTTTCTGCCAATACGTGCTGTCGGGGGCCATCCGTACATTAATCTGTCCTCCAGATCTATGGCTAATCTATAGGCTTTATTAATCCATGGGAGCCACACCAAGGAGCCGCATTCTGTAGGACACTGTGATGTATACCGGCAATACCTACAGTATATTAGCTCCTCCTATACTTCACTGTGGATTAACGTGATCTTCTTGTTGTTTTTCACCCCCCCCCCCCCCCGAAAAAAAAAAGATAAAGTCCTTGCATTGAATTTAAATGGTAAGACGCCTCTTGTAGGTTTGAACAATTGGAGGATAAATAGTACTGGGGTGGGGGTGGGGGGGTTGTTTAACTAACTTCAATTTATTTCTGCTTGTTTGAAGACACAGCTATCCAGTTCCTCGGCTTCTACATTGCAGGTATTTGATGAAGTGCATTACCTTGATTATACGGCGCTCTGAAGTACATGTGGCTGTCTTATAGGACAGGAAAGATAATTTGAAAGAGCAACTCAAGGCCGCAAGTATAATCAATCAGCGAACCGCCAGTGCCATCCAGCATTGCTGTTTTTTAGAAATCTATTAATACCGATTGATCTTGTAGGTACACTTAGTAGGGCTTTTAGAGTGTCTAGGGGTGGGACTCCAGCCTCTTACCAGTCCACATTGTCTAAAGCTACAGTTACTTGCATGCAGGGTTTAGTTTAAATTGCCTTCCTTGGTTCCTCCTTGCCCCCTTATCAACATTGTAATAAAATTTGATTTCCACTTTATTTTATATCTAGGGGTATCATCTAAGTCTTTTTTTTCTCTATGCAATGCAGGCAGATAATGGCTGGTGGTAAGGGGTCTGCAGTATGTAACTTCCTGGAAGCATCACAGCCCCCTGGCTCAGCACTCCTCTCAAGAGCCCTCAGCCATGAAGCAAGCAGTCATAACCATAAGTAATAATGGGTAGATGTCAGTCTGGAGGAGTGGGCATTCCCAGGCATATTGAATTTACAAGCAACACGCCGTAGGTAACATCCAAATGCAGGGCTGGCACAAGGGGTGGGCAGGAGGGGAAGCTACCCCGGGTGCAGTGGTGGAGCTGGTGGAGGAGCTGGGGCTCCCCCTCATCATATGCTCCAGGTCAGTGGCAGGCAGGGGGCTCCAGCTTCATACTGTGTATGTGCAACTTCCTTTTAGCTGCTAGAAAGCAAGTGATTGACCATGCATGAGCAATTGGCGAAAGGGCACAGAGCAGTATACCCAGGGCTTTTTTTCTCAGTGAATAGGTACGGGAGCTCACCCCTTCCGATCCACCTTTTGTCTCCGCCCCCTACCCAACTCAGAGCACTGTTACTTGGTTCCACCCCCTACCTACCTCCCAATGCTGCCCCTTTTCCCTTTTAGAGATTACAGAACAAAGTTTAATTTTGTGGTGATAAGTAATTTGCATGGCATGTGTTAATGATAACAAGAAAGGCAGTAAGATAGATCCCCTGCGGCCAGCGACAATGAACAGCCCCAGCAACGATAGATCCACCCCAGCAACAATAGACTCCCAATAGCCAGCATCACTAGATCCTCCAGCAGCCAGCAACATTAGGCTCTCCCTCAACAGTAGACCTCTTCCAACAATGATTATCCCCCAGCAACATGAGATAGATACCCTCCAGCAACAATAGATTCCCCAGCAGCCAGCATCAATAGACCCCCCCAGCCAGTAGCGACTGCTGTTCCTATTTTTTTGGGGGGCGGCAAACAATCCACCCGCCACGGGCTCGCTTCCTCCGGGCGGGGGGGGGGGGGGGGTGGCGTCTCCTACTCCTGATGCTTTCTCGGCGGCTTCCGCTGTGTCTCCTCCCTCCTCCTCCCCCTCCGCGGCCAATACGATCGCTTCTCCTCTTGGCCTCAGGACCCCCTTCCAGACTGGCTGGGAGGAGAATCAGGAAGACAATAGCGAATATGAATTCGCTATTGTCACACAACTGGGTGGACTGCGCCCCGAGCCCACCTTTTTTTGAAGCCTATTAGAGCCCTTTGGCTCTAATCATGTGCTTCTAGAAAAAAAAAACCCTATTGGAATCCATGCGTCCGGCGGCCCACATGTAGATTAGGGGGCCGGACACATGGATTAGGGGGGCGGTGGCCCTGCATTACGGGCCACCACTGCCTCATACACACTCCTTGCCATTGCATACACTCAGTGCTGGAGGTGCTGGGGGTTCCGGAACTGCGTTCCCCCGCATTCCCGCTGAAAAAAGCCCTGAGTGCACCTATTCTACACCATGCATTAGGAGGAGGGTGCAGTTCTGCATCCTTGCCCTGGGCAATGGACAAACCTGTCCCAGTACTGTCCACATTTGATGCTGAGCTGCCATGACTGAAAGCACTGAAATTCAATGAATGAAAGGGGCAGGCTAGGGACAGTAAGGCAGGGGTAGGAAAGGACAAGATGATGCTGGATGTCCTCCAGCCAGGGAATGAGGCGGGCTGTATTTGACTTGATGTAGCTTCTAATGCGCATCATAAAAAGCTCACTGTGCAGTGAAATCAGAGTAAGCAATTTCAGTACAGAGAGGAGTCTTTATAACTGTGCATCCCTGAAGGAATGGGTGGAAGTCAAAATTTAAGCCAGTGGTTCTAGGTGCTGAAGTACAAGAGAGGCCCTGATAGTTCCTAAGCCTGACAAGGAAAGTGCAGATTTGCAGTGATTAATTTCGTCCTATGGCTTAGGTTAGCATAGATGACAACTGTCCCGGATTTGCAGGGACAAGTGAGCAAGTTTTGGAGCACAAAAGTCCATCAGCAGCTGTTTTAGGCAGAGTAACCAGGACACAGCCCGGGACACAGCATCATTGAGACAGAACACCCAACTATCCCGGACTTGCAAGGAAAGCCCCACTGAGGGGCTGAGACAGAACACCTGACTAGGGGTGGGGCTGTCCCTGCAAATCCGGGACAGTTAGGTGTTCTGTCTCAATAATGCTGTGTCCGGGTTAATCTGCCTAAAACAGCTGCTGATGGACTTTTCTGCTCCAATACTTGCTTGCAGATACTTTGTATTCAGTCCAGTACACAGTCTCACTTCAAGTCCTGATGAAGGGGGAGTTCTCTGACCCCGCAAGACGCATTGGCTCTGTAATAAAGTATTTATCTTATATTGGAGCAAATTTATATCTAGATGATTACCCCATAGGGTTCCAATGCTACTCTTCCATTTTTCCTAAGTCCTTTCTTAAAATGCAGACTGCCCAGCTGTCATGGGGATCCTCTGGCAACCAGAAGAACAAAAAGACCAGTACAGGAGCACAACCAGTGCAGTAAAAACATGTCCATTAATGGCAGGTCTGTGACTCCAATGGCATTAAAGCAATAGGGTCAGGATGACAAGCAGGACATTTTCACACAAGCATTTTCAGAAGGTTTCCATAAAAACAAAATGTATAAGGCATAAGGACCCATGCACACGGGGAGTCTACCCCCGATGCATGGGGTTCCAGCATTTAACCAGAAGGTACAGGTTTGCACCATCCTGCCCCGCTGCCGAAATCCTGTCAAACTCTATTAGAGTCTCACAGCTGCTTGCGGCTGGGCAGCCAGAACCCCATGCACTGGGGGCTAAATGCCTCTAACTGGGGTTAAATACACCGGGGCCTAAAAAGCTATTTAACCATGTCAGGGGTAAAGACTGGTAATTGCCACATCCTCAATTAACACTAAACAGTCTTAACACAGGATAGACCCAGGAATAGACATACGTGGGACTTTTAAGGCAGGTAATCCCTCAAAGAAATAAAAGAGGAGACCTACATATATTAAAATACAGACCTTTATTCACGTTTGTCCCTTGGGCCCAAAAGCCCAGGCTGTTTAAAAAAGGGGCCTAAAAGGCTCAATCAGTAAAACCGTCAAAAAGTAGAACATAGCTACAACCAACAGCCAGGCTACATATGTACATATTTGAACACAACCCCATTATAAGTCAAACACCCCCCAGCTGGAAATCAATAGAAATCCCTATTTCTATAGCATGGGAGATGTTGAAGATTATCCAAGGAAAGCTGCTGCAGATGTGTTAAAAAATCCCAACGTGTTTCGTCCAAAGGCTTCTTCAGAGGAGAAAAGGGGTTGCATTCAAGGCAAGACAATGTGACGAAGTGTAAATCCAAGTATAATAGGGCGTACACACGGTCGGACTTTGTTCGGACATTCCGACAACAAAATCCTAGGATTTTTTCCGACGGATGTTGGCTCAAACTTGTTTTGTCTACACACGGTTGCACAAAGTTGTCGGAAAATCAGATCGTTCTAAACGCGGTGACGTAAAACACGTACGTCGGGACTATAAACAGGGCAGTGGCCAATAGCTTTCATCTCTTTATTTATTCTGAGCATGCGTGGCACTTTGTCCGTCGGATTTGTGTACACACGATCGGAATTTCCGACAACGGATTTTGTTGTCGGAAAATTTTATCTCCTGCTCTCCAACTTTGTGTGTCGGAAAATCCGATGGAAAATGTCCGATGGAGCCCACACATGGTCGGAATTTCCGACAACACGCTCCGATCAGACATTTTCCATCGGAAAATCCGACCGTGTGTACGGGGCATTTCAGAACCAACTAGCCAGAAGATCACACCCGTAAAGATATAGCTAGATATGCTCAAGATATCAAAAAGAGGAAAATAATGCCTCTACAAATAAAAAAAGCACAAAGGGCGTGACCATCTACAGTAAGTGTAGATTTATTGGAGTTAATATAAAAAAGTTAAAAATGCACTCATATTGGGTTAAAAGAAGACAAGCATGTCTTTCGACTATAGGGGACACTGCTGGGCACTCCCATGAGCTATGCGGAGATCATCAGGGAGGCAGCCAGGTGTTAGCCTGAGTAAGGCCAGGAAGCACCTGGAGACATTATGTAGAGCAGATCGATGTTCATCGAGATCCGCATCAGCATTATGGTTGCCCTCAAAGGGCCGGTTGTATTTGTAAGAGTACATACATTTATCAAGGGCTTTTCTTTTCTCAGAATAGGTGCAACCAAACCGCCCCATCGATTGGCATTGAACAGCGGGTGTGGCCAATTTGCACGACCAGTGGGATGATCTTAAAAGGAGCAATACATACCAGGAGTGCGGAGTTCAGGGATGCACTATGTGCAGAGTGCAGTTCCAGGGCTGCCCTATGCACAGAGCGCAGAGGTCAGGTGTGCGCTATGTACCAAGTGCAGGATTCAGGGGTGTGCTATGTACAGAGTGCAGAATTCAGGGGTGTGCTATGTACCAAGTGCAGGCTTCAGGGGTGTGCTATGTACAGAGTGCAGAGTACAGGGGTGCAATGGGTACAGAGTGCAGGGTTGAGGAGTGCGCTGCGTACAGACTGCAGGTTGTAGAGGTGTGCTATGCACATTGTGCAGGGTTCCGGCTGAAAACAAGTCCTAGGTGTGAGGGCCACGTGAAATGGCCTGGCGGGCCAGATTGGGCCCTCAGACTTTGTGTTTGACACATGTGATGTAGAGCTCACCAGGGAAGCTACCAGGTTTTTCAGAGTAACGCTTAGAAGCAGCTTTGGATAGGTGAAGTGTCAGCAAACCAGCGTGGAACGCACGGCAAAGCCAGATTCCGAAGGGGCGACACAGCGTAGCGTGGTCGGAGCAGAACACCAGGCACCGGAGCTAAATGCCCAGAGTGCATGGGGCCTAAAGAGCATCACCAAAACTCACTGTCTTTTTTTACAACTTGGATCCGAGACTTTTTTTTTTTTTTTGATAACTCAGGTTTGTGTCGGCGAGAAGTTTGTGAGACGGGATGAGCGCGGCTTCTCACTAAGTGCTCCCGGCACAGATTCAGATGCTGTCTGGTGATCTTGTGACTAATGGAGATGTTTGGGTGATGCCCCATTTCTTTTATCTGGCTAATAGGAACATGGTCATAATTACACCTGGTTTCTCTCACACGGCTGTTTGATGTTTTTTTTTCCCTTAACTCACATCCTCATAATGGGCTGTGATAATGAGCTACGGGCCCTGCGAGCAATGGGAAAAAAAATCTATTTTTTTACACTTTTTATGGATTAGAGGGACGCATTCGAGATGTATTTCCATGTAAAATAGACATTTCGATGATTAAAAACAAACCAGTATGATAGAAAACCAAGATATTGGATTTTAAAGCTGAACTCCAGGCAAAAAGCTAAATACACAGATAAAATACACATAAGAGAGCCGTCGCGCCCAGCAGCATATTTGCATTTCTGTCCATCCAGGCCTCAGATTTTTCACAGCTCTGTCACACAGCACAGCCCTGTCTAGCAGGACAGAAGACCTGAGTTTTCTCTGCTGTGGTTGAGTAAAACATCTTGTCTTGTCATCTTGTCTTGTCCCTCCCCCCAGCCTGTGATTGGACAGTGAAAGAAGACTGATTAGCTCATCTCTCTGCCACTTTGATATTCAGTTTCAACTGAGAGATTTTTCCCACAGTCATTTTCTTCTTTTTTTGCTAGATCAGCTCAGCATCATTTAACCCACTACCTCTGAGGTCTGGTCATCCCGGACGAGCCCCCAGCCACTGACTGGACAGTGAAAGGAGAAGTAGCAAAGTCATGTCTATATATGGTGACATCACCCAGAGACCCTGCTACCTTGGTTATGTTATGGGGGTGGGGACCACAGGATGACATTTAACAGGTTCAGATGCGTCAGCAGGTGGCGTTTGTTTTTGTTTTTTTATTCAGAATTAATGATTGATGTGGATCTTCATTGCTGGCCCCAAAAATTGATGTACAGAGAGAGTATCACGGCTCCAGGTGGCTCAGATCAAGGTAAAAGGCATCTCCCTCAGTCTAGAAGTCCGGGTGCTGGCAATGCTATGGCAGTTAGACATCAAAGAAATTCTGGACAGCCGCACTCCAAAAATGCTTACGCGTTTCGCACTACAAACAAGGTGTGCTTAGTCAAAGCTTTGATGTCTAACTCCCAATAATTGACAGTGGATCACATAGTGGTAGATTTTACCCCCTTCCCGACCAGAGCACTTTTTGCGATTCGGCACTGCGTCGCTTTAACTGACAATTGCGACGTTGCACCCAAACAAAATTGACGTCCTTTTTTTCCCACAAATAGAGCTTTCTTTTGGTGGTTTTTATTTTTTGCGCTATAAACAAAAAAACTGTGACAATTTTGAACAAAACTCAATATTTTTTACTATAATAAATATCCCTCAAAAATATATTTAAAAAAACAATTTTTTTCCTCAATTTAGGCCGATATGTATTCTTCTACATATTTTTGGTAAAAAAAAAAAAAAAATCGCAATAAGCGTATATTGACTGGTTTGCGCAAAAGTTATAGCATCTACAAAATAGGGGATAGTTCTATGGCACTTTTATTATTTTATTTATTTTTTATTAGTAATGGCGGCGATCTGCGATTTTTATCGGGACTGCGACATTATGGCGGAGCACACTATTTTGGGACCATTGTCATTCGTACAGCGATCAGTGCTATAAAAATGCATTGATTACTGTGTAAATGACACTGGCAGGGAAGGGGTTAACCACTAGGGGGCGATGAAGGGGTTAAGTGTGTCTTAGGGAGTGATTTCAACTGTGGGGGGGATGGGCTACTAGTCACATGACAGCGATCACTGCTCCTGTTGACAGGGAGCAGTGATCTCTGTCATGACACAAGCCAGAACAGGGGAAATGCCTTGTTTACATTCCCCGTTCTGAGGCTCCGTGACACAATCGTCGGGAGACCGGCGGACATCGATGTCACCCTGCTATCCCCACCTCTTAAAGGGGACGTTACAGGTATGCCCATTTGCCCACCACTGCCATTGTGCCAACGTATATCGGCGTGCGGCGGTCGGCAAGTGATTAAAGGACTTGTGTGTGTTTATCACTGACTTTTTTTGTGAATGGGTAGGGATACATTGGGGCCCCCCCTTATTTTTTAAAAGGCTTCTAGATTCCAATAAGCTCTCTACCTGCAAACCCCCACAACCACCAAGCCAGGGTTATAAAATGGGGACAAAGTGCTTTTCCAGAGGGTTTCCCCCGGGCAAGGTACTCTCCCACTCGCCGATCCTTCTGTACAGAGGGAGAGCGGCAATCTGCCTATGTAAACAAGGCAGAACGCTGTTCTGTCAGTACAGAAGGGCACCAATCCATGTCTTCCCCTAGTACAAGCACCTCCCCCCACAGTAAGAAAACACCAGCTAGGCACACAGTTAATCCTTTGGTCACCCCTGTAGTTAACCCACCTTCCCAGCCAGTGTCATTAGTACAGTGACAGTGCATATTTTGTTTGGAATGATCGCTGTATTACTGTCACTGGTCCCCAAAAGTGTCAGTTGGTGTTCGACTTGTCTGCCGCAATATCGTTTTCCTACTATAAGTCGCCGATCGCTGCCATTACTAGTAAATAAATAAATAAATAAATAAATAAATAAATAAAAATATCCCATAGTCTGTAGGCGCTGTAACTTTTGCGTAAACCAATCAGTATACACTTATTGGGATTTTTTTTTACCAAAAATATGTAGCAGAATTACATATTGGTCTAAATTGATGAAGAAATTTGATTTTTCTAACCGCTTGCCGACCGCCTCACGCCGAGATCTGTTGGCAGAAGGGCACGTAGAGGCAGATTAACGTACCTGTATGTTGCCCTTTAAGAAGCGGTTTGCGGGCGCGCGCCGCGACCTCTGTGAGTGTGACCGCGGTTCCCGCAGACTCGATGTCCGCGGGGATACCCGCGATCGTCTGACGGGGAGGAAGAACGGGGAAATGCTGATGTAAACAAGCATCTCCCCGTTCTGCCTAGTGACAGAACACTGATCACCGCTCCCTGTAATCGGGAGCGGTGATCAGTGATGTGTCACACATAGCCCCTCCCCCCCACAGTTAGAATCACTCCCTAGGACACACTTAACCCCTACACTGCCCCCTAGTGGTTAACCCCTTCACTGCCAGTCACATTTACACAGTAATCAATGCATTTTTAATTGTCCTGATCACTGTATAAATGTGAATGGTCCCAAAATCACGCCAAAAGTGTCCGATCTGTCCGCCATAATGTCGCAGTCACGATAAAAACCGCTGATAGGCGCCATTACTAATAAAAAAAAAATGATTAATAAAAATGCCATAAAACTATCCCCTATTTTGTAGACGCTATAACTTTTGCGCAAACCAATCAATAAGCACTCATTGCAATATTTTTACCAAAAATATGTAGAAGAATACGTATCGGCCTAAACTGAGGAAAAAACATGTTTTTTTATATATTTTTGGGGGATATTTATTATATCAAAAAGTAAAAAATAATGCGTTTTTTTTTTTCAAAATTGTCGCTATTTTTTTGTTTATAGCACAAAAAATAAAAACCGCAGAGGTGATCAAATACCACTAAAAGAAAGATCTATTTGTGGGAAAAAAAGGACGTCAATTTTGTTTGGGAGCCACGTCGCACGACCGCGCAATTGTCAGTTAAAGCGACGAAGTGCCGAAGCGCAAAAAGTGCTCTGGTCTTTGGGCATCCAAATGGACTGGGGCTTAAGTGGTTACATTTTTTTATTATTGGATATGTTTTATAGCAGAAAGTAAAAAAAAATATAGTTTTTTTTTTTTCAATATTGTCGCCCTTTTTTTTTTGTTTATAGCGCAAAAAATAAAAACTAATCAAATACCACCAAAAGAAAGCTCTGATGTTGGGTAAAAAGGACATACATTTTATTTTGGGTACAGCATCGCACCACCGCGCAATTGTCAGTTAAAGTAACGCAGTGCCGTATCGCAAAAAAAAATGGCCTGGTCAGGAAGGGGAATCTTCCGGAGGGCAAGTGGTTAATCTACCAGTATGGCTTTGGAACACGTGAGGAAATTCATACATGTACAGGGAGAACACGCAAACTCCATGCAGGTAGTGTCATGGTTGGGATTTGATTAGATGAACCCAGAAGCGTTAACCACTAAACCTCTCTGCTACCCTTCCCCATGAAAGGGCTCTAGGATCAAGGCTAAAAGGAAGCTGAAAAACGTCTTCAGCATTGCAGAGCGAGTCCAGCTAACCGTGACTAACTCCTACCAGCTATTTAGTTAAATGTAAGCCTCAGCTGATGAATTGCAGTTTTCAGCGTTTGTGTCAAAAAAAACGAGAAGACATTGAGATTCACGCAGAGAGGCCTTCGGTGTTCTGAATTCTCTGGATCTTCTGCTCACCAAGGAGCCCATATTACAGAGGTCGGAGGCATCCAAGGCTTTGGCTGGGCTTAGCACCTGGAAAGCACTGTGCACAATTATCCGCCTGGTGCAGAGCAGGGATGAAGAAGGTACAGCGAGCTGAGGAACACGATGTACACTGCATACACCGAGAACAGAAGATGTTCCGACATCACAGCAAACAGCTGCTGATTTATCTTCTGCTCCATCCATACATCAAAATAAACACCACTCTTTTTTTCTTTTGTCCTCTCTTCTCATATCTGTGCTTTTTCTTTGAAGGCATCATGATTTCTTTGAAGGCATCGTGAAATACAAGTCTTTTGAAATCATATTCAAGGTCAAGGTTCAAGGTTTTTTTTTTTTTATGTAGACCCTGCTGAGGTCAAATTAGATGCTACCCCAGCAAAGGGCTACACTGAGGGCATAGTTACATAAAATGACCATTCGCCCCCTGCCCAACTCTTGCTGCACCACACCATACTACTCAGATGCTCTCATTTCAAATCTTTAGAGATGCACATGCTGAATGCAGCTAAGCTATGTATCCCGGTCCTATGGGGCAAATCTAATACCCCCTCAACTAAAGAATGGTTCCTGAGGCTCAATAAAATTGCCCAAATTGAGGAACTCATAGCCATCTCCCATGAAAACATCTCCAAACACAGCACCCTCTTGGCCTGTTGGTCCCACTTCAAGACCACTTCCGAATACATCCAAGTTATGAACCCACGCAATACCTAAGATGATCCTCTATCTCATCCTCCTATCGATCCCATAACACCTCGCTAAACATCAACACCCTCTGGGCCTGTTGGTCCCACTTTAAGACCACTTCCGAATACATCCAAATTATGAACCCACGCAATACATAAGATGATCCTCTATCTCGTCCTCCCGTCGATCCCATAACACCTCGCTAAACATCAACACCCTCTGGGCCTGTTGGTCCCACTTCAAGACCACTTCCGAATACATCCAAATTATGAACCCACGCAATACCTGAAATGATCCTCTATCTCGTCCTCCCATCGACCCCATAACACCTCGCTAAACATCAGGCATACAGAAGGTTCAAGGATGAATGGGCCGAAGTTCAGGGTCAGGTAGGAGGCCTTCCTCCCCCCCCTATCTCGGCCTATTCCACCCTCCCATTACTTAACTGTACCTTCCCCCCATCTTTATACCCCTCCCCCCCAAACCGCACTCCCTCATACCCCGCTACACCTATATTACCTATAATCACCCCCCCCAAACCCCCACACTCTCTTACACACAACCAACGGACCTAACCAAGGCTGCCAGCAGGACTGTCAGCCCTGGGCCCATTTATAACTTACACTATCTGACACATACCACACCGAAAACATATCCAACATATCACCCTACAGAAGCACTAATGGTTATTACAGCCTATTTTAAGAAACTATTTATCGGCGTATAACACACACTTTTTTCCCCTTTAAATCAGGGGAAAATTGTGGGTGCGCGCTATATGCCGACCCCTGCTGTCTCTGAGGGAAGAGGAGCGAGCGCCGCTGAATCACACAGAGCCACAATCTCCTGTGTACCCGGCGCTCCATCACTCACAGCCACGCAGTGGCCCTGCAATGGGCCACTGTTCTGCCTATCATATGAGCAGGGCCAGGAGGCGTGGCTGGGAGTGATGGAGCACCGGGTACACAGGAGATCGTGGCTCTGTGTGATTCAGCGGCGCTCGCTCCTTATCTTCCCTCCAAAACAGCAGGGATAATCCAACACTGGCGAGGCTGCAATGATGGGAAAGGTGAGGCTGCAGATGGGCACTGAACAGGCTGCACTGTTGGTCAATTTAATGTCTGTAGATGGGCACTGAGAAGGGTGCATTGATGGGCAATTTAATGGCTGCAGATGGGCACTGAGAAGGGTGCATTGTTGGGCAATTTAGAGGCTGCATATGGGCACTGAACAGGCTGCATTGTTGGTCAATTTATAGGCTGCAGATGGGAAATGAACAGGCTGCATTGTTGGGCAATTTAATGGCTGCAGATGGGCACTGAGCAGGATGCATTGTTGGGCAATTTAATTGCTGCATATGGGCACTAAGCAGGGTGCATTGTTGGGCAATATAATGGCTGCAGATAGGCACTGAACAGGCTGCATTGTTGGGCAATTTAATGGCTGCAGATGGGCACTGAACAGGCTGCATTGTTGGGCAATTTAATGGCTGCAGATAGGCACTGAACAGGCTGCATTGTTGGGCAATTTAATAGCTGCAGATAGGCACTGAACAGGCTGCATTGTTGGGCAATTTAATGGCTGCAGATGGGCACTGAACAGGCTGCATTGTTGGGCAATATAATGGCTGCAGATAGGCACTGAACAGGCTGCATTGTTGGGCAATTTAACGGCTGCAGATGGGCGCTGAGCAGGGTGAATTGTTGGGCAATTTAATGGCTGCAGATGGGCACTGAACAGGCTGCATTGTTGGTCAACTTATAGGCTGCAGATGGGCACTGACCAGGCTGCATTGTTGGGCAATTTAATGGCTACAGATGGGCACTGAGCAGGGTGCATTGATGGGCAATTTAATAGCTGCAGATGGGCACTGAACAGGGTGCATTGATGGGCAATTTAGAGGCTGCAGATGGGCACTGAGCAGGATGCATTGTTGGGCAATATAATGGCTGCAGATAGGCACTGAACAGGCTGCACTGTTGGTCAATTTAATGGCTGCAGATGGGCTCTGAGCAGGGTGCATTGATGGGCAATTTAATGGCTGCAGATGGGCACTGAGCAGGGTGCATTGATGGGCAATTTGATGGCTGCAGATGGGCACTGAACAGGGTGCATTGATGGGCAATTTAGAGGCTGCAGATGGGCACTGAACAGGCTGCATTGTTGGGCAATTTAATGGCTGCAGATGGGCGCTGAGCAGGGTGCATTGATGAGCTGTGACCCTAATTTTGCTTCGAAGTTCTTTATTTAAAATGTACGT
The DNA here is from genome assembly GCA_037952925.1 of Lithobates clamitans. Lineage (NCBI taxonomy): Eukaryota > Metazoa > Chordata > Amphibia > Anura > Ranidae > Lithobates > Lithobates clamitans. The sequence continues at coordinate 344,069 of JBBGZY010002111.1, forward strand.
TTTTTTCCTTAAACTTCCCTCCTAAAATTGGGGTGCTTGTTATACGCCGATAAATACGGTAACTCAAATCACAGCACAATAAATCAAATGTAAATTTTGTCCCCTCAGAGATCCGGCAACCCCTGATTTCAGAGAAACAAAACTCACACCCTAACTACAAATGATCCAATTACCCAACATACTCATATAGTCACTGTTATGTACTATTATTCTCCTACAATTGGTATACATGTTTCCTCTTGGCGATTGCTACAAAATCCTTGTATATCCTTAAACCGTTGGGCCCATATAACTCCTGTTATCCATGTTCATTTATTCCTGAATTTTCTTCAATAAAATACTATGGAAGTAAAATGATCATTCGCTGCTTTTTTGAAAGATTAACCCCACTCGCCCTTTGGGTTTGCCCAATCTATCTAAATCAGGAATCCTCAAACTACGGCCCTCCAGCTGTTGCAGAACTACACATCCCATGAGGCATTGTAAAACTCTGACATTCACAGACATGAGTAGGCATGATGGGAATTGTAGTTCCTGAACACCTGGAGAGGCGCAGTTTGAAGACCCCTGATTTAAATGTACAGCTATTCCATAAAGGGATTGAGATGAGAGCCATTCCGCAACAGTATCTATGACAATCTAAACCTGGGATCACCTACAACATTGATGGTTTAGGTTAGTGATGGCGAACCCTGGCACCCCAGATGTTTTGGAACTGCATTTTCCCATGACGCTCAACTAATACTAGTGCAAGAGCATCATGGGAAATGTAGTTCCAAAACATCTGGGGTGCCAAGGTTCACCATCACTGGCTAGGTGACATTCACTAGACATGTACATTTAATTTCGTTCCAAATTCATTTTTTAACTCATTTCAACAAATTTGTTAATTCTGAAATACCTAAATGAATGAAATCCTGTTTAACAAATTTTTACGAATATTCGTAAATTTGAATATTCCAAAAAATTTGTAAACTCATAAATTCGAAAATCGAAAATCGGTAACTTCGTCAATTCTAAAACTCATAAATTCGAAAATTCGTAGATTCGAAAATCCAGAAATTTGAAAAATTCATAAATTCGAAAGTTCGGAAATTCGAAAAATTGGAAATTTGAAATCCAAAAATTCAAAACTCCTAAAATTTGCCTTCAGCTGCTTTTCCCTTCACTGTCCAGTCACTGGATGGGGGCTTGTCCGGGATGACCTAGGCTCAGAGAAGGTGGGTTGATTGATGTTGGTCTAGCAGCAGAAAAAAAGCTGTTCTTGATATCCCTAGATGTTAAGTTATCTTGCAATGAGCTATTCATTTTTACCTGGTTATTTTTGACTGGAGTTCTGCTGTATTTTAGGGTTATGGTTTATGGCTCTGTATGCAAGGCTAAGTTAAAGGGTAAGTTTACTTTTACAGAAGACAATACCAGCCCCGGAGCCTGTAGGCATCTTAACGCTAGCAATGGTGAGCAGTAATTGGTTAGCACAACCACCTGGCCACAATGACCAAATTGAATCTCTTCTTTCTTCTTGGATGTTATTCAGAAGGTTCGGAAGAGATTGTCATTGATCACGTGACCGCATCCCCCCTCGACTCCAGTCATTTTCACCAGAATTTGGGGAAAACTGCCAATTTTGTTCACCCCTAGTGTTGATCTTTCATAATTGATGGTGGTTGTCATCAAGCTTACTAAAGTGAAATAATAACATTTGGATGGAGATGACCTTTAAGTCTGGTTGACTCGAGAGTGTTGTAAAGGGGGGTAGGGGCATGATCAGAGCTGTTGGCGGAAAAGTGCATTGTACATGTGTATTACTAGGTGAAATGAAAGCATATGGACATGTTTATATACTCAGCAGGGATTTCCCCCTCATCTCCTCCTTCTCCGCCTGATGCATGCAATCCCTGTAGTCTCCATCTAGGCTGAAGCTGTCTTTTCAATTATGTAATTTAAAGTGTAACTAAACTCACAACAGTAAAATCAGTCTGTATATGCAGGAACGAATGCTTGTTATACTCACTGTGGAACCTAAGGGGTTAGGTCCCCTTCCAAACACAGCCTGGCACACACCCCTCCCAATCACAGCCTGCGTCTTGAACACGCCCCCTGCTCAATCACAGCCTGCCTCTGGCACACACACCCTCCCAATAACAGCCTGCCTTTTGAACACCCCCAAATCACAACCTTCTTGTGCAACACTCCCCCTCCCAATCACAGCCTGCCTTTTGAACACCACCCCAATCACAACCTGCCAGTGGCACACACCCCCTCCCAATCACAGCCTGCTTCTTGAACACGCCCCCTACTCAATCACGGCCTGCCTCTGGCACAAACCACCTCACAGCCGCCCTCTGGCACACACTCCCTTCCAATCACAACCTGCCTCTGGCACACTATCCCTTCCAATCACAGCCTGCCTCTGGCACACACTCCCTTCCAATCACAGCCTGCCTCTGACACACACCACCTCCCCATCACAGCCTCCCTCTGGCACATACCACCTCCCAACCACAGCCTCTCTCTGGCACACACCCCTCCCAATCACAGCCTACCTCTGGCACACACCCCTCCCAATCACTGCCTGCCTCTGGCACACACCCTCTTCCAATCACAGCCTCCCTCTGGCACACACACCCTCCCAATCACAGCCTCCCTCTGGCACACACCCTCTTCCAATCACAGCCTCCCTCTGGCACACACCCTCTTCTAATCACAGCCTCCCTCTGGCACACACCCTCTTCTAATCACAGCCTCCCTCTGGCACACACACCCTCCCAATCACAGCCTGCCTCTGGCACACACCCCCTCCCAATCACAGCCTACCTCTGGCACACACCCCCTTCCAATCACAGCCTCCCCCTGGCACACACCTTCTTAAGCAAAGCCTGCCTGTGGCCCACACTCCCTTCCAATCACAGCCTACCTCTGGCACACACCCCTTCCAATCACAGCCTCCCTCTGGCACACACCCCCTTCCAATCACAGCCTCCCTCTGGCACACACCCTCTTCTAATCACAGCCTCCCTCTGGCACACACACTCTTCTAATCACAGCCTCCCTCTGGCACACACCCCCTTCCAATCACAGCCTCCCTCTGGCACACTCCCCCTCCCAATCACAGCCTGCCTGTGGCACACACCCCCTTCCAATCACAGCCTCCCTCTGGCACACACCCCCTCCCAATCGCAGCCTCCCTCTGGCACACACCCCCCTCCAATCACAGCCTCCCTCTGGCACACACCCTGTCCCAATCACAGCCTCCTTCTGGCACACACCCCCCTCCAATCACAGCCTCCCTCTGGCATACACCCCCCTCCCATCACAGCCTCCCTCTGGCACACACCCTCTTCTAATCACAGCCTCCCTCTGGCACACACTCCCTTCCACTCACAGCCTCCCTCTGGCACACACCCCCTTCCAATCACAGCCTCCCTCTGGCACACACCCCCTCCCAATCACAGCCTCCCTCTGGCACACACCCCCTTCCAATCACAGCCTCCCTCTGGCACACACCCCCTTCCAATCACAGCCTCCCTCTGGCACACACCCCCTCCCAATCACAGCCTCCCTCTGGCACACACCCCCTTCCAATCACAGCCTCCCTCTGGCACACACCCCCTCCCAATCACAGCCTCCCTCTGGCACACAGTAATAATAGGTAAAAATGTGAAAATCTTATAAATAATGAAATGTAAATATTACAGTAACCGAGACTGCGTACTCATTGATGATACAAGAACGCTTCCCTTTAAATAAAGGCAGGTGCATTTCCCAATTTAGTAAACAGAGAAGTTTGGGTGAGGAAAGTTGACTTTGTCTGGCTGTCTGTACAGTTCTGAAGTCATGAGAGAGATGAGATTATTCCGCTCTCTGCAGATGCTGGAAATGAGGACTGCCGATAGACGGACCTGTCTCGCTGACCTACGCTTAATTGGCTACTTGAGCGCCAACAGTCACCGTGTAGCACAGCAGGAGCACCTCGGCGAATCGTCCCCGGGGAAATTAGCACGGAGGGACAGAAGGATTGTGCGTGGGCCAAAAAAAAAAAAAAACCCTCTGTCACCGTGCAGCGTCTCTGCGGTGGCATCTTCACTCCAGTCAAAGTCTCAGAACATTTTCCTTTGAGCATTTGCAGAGAACGGTTCCTTTTTTTAGCCACCCTTTACCATATTCCCCCATAGCTCCGCTGTCTTTGTGTTCTTTGCTAGAAGTAGGCATTTAAAAAAAGAAATCCAGACACATAAAAAGAGGTTTACATATTGAGAGACCGGTAAAAAAATGTCTAGTTAAAAAATAAATATAGATATAGTATATACAGGTGCATCTCATAAAATTAGAATATCAAAAAAGTTTATGTATTTCAGTAATTCAATTCAAAAAGTGAAACTTTTTATATTTTATATTATTTTATTCTATTCTTTTTATATTTTATATAGATGTGTTACACACAGAGTGATTGATTTCAAGCATTTTTTTCTTTTAATTTTGATGATTATGGCTTACAGCTAGTGAAAACCCAAAATTCAGTATCTCAGAAAATTAGAATAATACAGAAAACCAATAAAATTAAGGATTTTTAATATAGAAATGTTGGCTTACTGAAAAGTCTGTCCATGTACAGTATAGTATGCACTCAATACTTGGTCGGGGTTCCTTTTTGCATGAATTACTGCATCAATGGGGCGTGGCATGGAGGTGATCAGCCTGGGGCACTGCTGAGGTGTTATGGATGTCATGTGACTCGTTGGTATTACAAGGTCTCAGGTTTGAATGGGGAGCAGGTGTGTTAAATTTGGTGTTATCGCTCTCACTCTCTCATACTGGTCACTTGAAGTTCAACATGGCTCCTCATGGCAAGGAACTCTCTGAGGATCTGAAAAAAAGGAATTGTTGCTCTACATAAATATGGCCTAGGCTATAAGAAGATTTCCAAGACCCTGAAACTGAGCAGCAGCACGGTGGCCAAGACCATACAGCGGTATAACAGGACAGGTTCCACTCAGAACAGGCCTCGTCATGGTCCACCAAAGAAGTTGAGTCCATGTGCTCAGCGTCACATCCAGAGATTGTCTTTTGGAAATAGACATATGAGTGCTGCCAGCATTGCTGCAGAGGTTGAAGGGGTGGGGGGGTCAGCCTGTCAGTGCTCAGCAGGGCTTTTTTTCAGGGGGAACTTGGTGGAACTCAGTTCCACCACCTCTGGCTCAGACCCTTTGGTGCCTGCTCACCACAATCACTTGTAAACACAGAAGTCTGGTTTCTGTGTTTACAAGTGACAGCTCTGCACTCTGTGTGTAACCTCCATGAACTCTGCACTCTGTATGTAATGCAATCCTGATATTTAATGCCCCTTTAAGACCCTTTTACTGTTTGTGAAATATGACCACACCCACTATTTGATGTGATTTGGAGGGTGTGTGTGGGGGGAGGGGTTTTGGGGGGTCGTGGTTGAGTTCCAGCACCTATTATTTGAGAAAAAAAAGCCCTGGTGCTCAGACCATACACCGCACACTGCATCAAATTGGTCTGCATGGCTGTCATCCCAAAAGGAAGCCTCTTCTAAAGATGATGCACAAAAAAGCTTGCAAACAGTTTGCTGAAGACAAGCAGACTAAGGACATGGATTACTGGAACCATGTCCTGTGGTCTGATGAGACCAAGATAAACTTATTTGGTTCAGATGGTGACAAGCGTGTGTGGGGGCAACCAGGTGAGGAGGACAAAGACAAGTGTGTCTTGTCTACAGTCAAGTATGGTGGTGGGAGTGTCATGGTCTGGGGCTGCATGAGTGCTGCCGGCACTGGGGAGCTACAGTTCATTGAGGGAACCATGAATGCCAACATGTACTGTGATATACTGAAGCAGAGCATGATCCCCTCCCTTCAGAGACTGGGCTGCAGGGCAGTATTCCAACATGATAACGACACCAAACACACCTCCAAGATGACCACTGCCTTGCTAAAGAAGTTGAGGGTAAAGGTGACGGACTGGCCAAGCATGTCTCCAGACCTAAACCCTATTGATCATCTGTGGGGCATCCTCAAATGGAAGCTGGAGGAGCGCAAGGTCTCTAACATCCACCAGCTCTGTGATGTCGTCATGGAGGAGTGGAAGAGGACTCCAGTGACAACCTGTGAAGCTCTGGTGAACTCCATGCCCAAGAGGGTTAAGGCAGTGCTGGAAAACAATGGTGGCCACACAAAATATTGACACTTTGGGCCCAATTTGGACATTTTCACTTAGGGGTGTACTGACTTTTGTTGCCAGCGGTTTAGACATTAATGGGTGTGTGTTGAGTTATTTTGAGGGGACAGCAAATTTACACTGTTATACAAGCTGTACACTCACTACTTTACATTGTAGCAAAGTGTCATTTCTTCAGTGTTGTCACATGAAAAGATAGAAGAAAATATTTACAAAAATGTGAGGGGTGTACTTACTTTTGCGAGATACTGTGTATGTAATATTTAGCAAATTAGCTGTTTCAAGTTCATGATGGAGGCGGAAGTAGTTCTGGGTCACCAGACTGTATATATAGATGACCAGATCAGATAGTGGAGGAGGAAGCAGTGCTGGATTGGTAAGCTGCATGTAGGGTGACAGTGGGGTTTATTTATTATTTATTATTATGGAGAGGGCAAAATTAGTCACAATTCTGCTGAGAAACCAATCAGCTTCTAACCTCATCTTGTTTAATTAAGCTTTAGCAATAAAACCTGGAAGCTGATTGGTTTCTCTGCAGAATTGTGACAAATTTTGCCCTCTCCAGCTTTACTAAATAAACCCCCAGTGTGTGTCCTTTCAGATAAAGGAGAAAGAAGCAGTGTTGGATCAGAAGTCTGTATTTCCGGTGACAGATTGTGTTTTGTCAGTAGACATGTGCGGTTTGTTTCATTCCGAATCGAGTTTTGGACAAACTGTCCGTTATTTGGGAATTAAGATGTATCCAAAATTCGGAATTAAAATAGTAACGAATTTAAACAAATCCGAAATAATGAAACAAACATTTCGTATGAAATTCGGATCGTTTTCTAATCGAATTCGAATTTCAGGAGAGAATAAAATAGAACGGAAAATAAAGGAATAGAATACAAAAGAGTATAATGGAATAGAAAAGAATAGAAAATAAAATAATAGAATAGAATAATGTAAAACAGACCAGAATACTAAATAAAAGAATAGAAAAAAAAATCAGAATAAGGAATAAAGGAATAGAATATAAAATAAAGGAATAGAATACAAAAGAGTATAATGGAATAGAAAAGAATAGAAAATAAAATAATAGAAGAGAATAATGTAAAACAGACCAGAATACTAAATAAAAGAATAGAAAAAAAAATCAGAATAAGGAATAAAGGAATAGAATAGAAAATAAAGGAATAGAATACAAAAGAGTATAATGGAATAGAAAAGAATAGAAAATAAAATAATAGAATAGAATAATGTAAAACAGAGCAGAATACTAAATAAAAGAATAGAAAAAAAAATCAGAATAAGGAATAAAGGAATAGAATAGAAAATAAAGGAATAGAATACAAAAGAGTATAATGGAATAGAAAAGAATAGAAAATAAAATAATAGAAGAGAATAATGTAAAACAGACCAGAATACTAAATAAAAGAATAGAAAAAAAAATCAGAATAAGGAATAAAGGGATAGAATAGAAAATAAAGGAATAGAAATAAAATAATAAATAAGAATAGAAAAAAAATAGAGTACCACAGAACAAAATAGAATATAAAAGAAAAGAATAAAATAGAATAGAAAAAAAAAGGAATAGTATAGAAGAGAATAGAATAGAAAATAAAAGGATAGAATATAATAGAGTAAAACAGACAAGAACACTAAATACAAGAATAGAAAAAAAATGAATACAAAAATAAGGCATAGAATAGAAAATAAGGGCATAGAATAAAAAATAAAAGAATAGAATAGACTAGAATAGAAAATAATAGAGTAAAACAGAGCAAAATAGAATAGAAAATAAAAGAACAGAATAAAATAGAATAGAAAAAAAGGAATAGTATAGAATAGAATAGAAAAGTATAGAATATAATAGAGTAAAACAGACAAGAACATTAAATACAAGAATAGAAAAAAATTGAATACAAAAATAAGGCATAGAATAGAAAAAAAGGGCATAGAATCAAAAATAAAAGAATAGAATAGACTAGAATAGAAAATAATAGAGTAAAACAGAGCAAAATAGAATAGAAAATAAAAGAACAGAATAAAATAGAATAGAAAAAAAGGAATAGTATAGAAAAGAATAGAATAGAATAGAAAAGAATAGAATATAATAGCGTAAAACAGACAAGAACACTAAATACAAGAATAGAAAAAAAAACTGAATAAAAAAATAAGGGATAGGATAGAAAATAAAGGCATAGAATAGAAAATAAAAGATTAGAATAGATTAGAATAGAAAATAATAGAGTAAAACAGCGCAAAATAGAATAGAAAATAAAAGAACAGAATAAAATAGAATACAAGAAAAGGAATAGTAAAGAAAAGAATAGAATAGAAAATAAAAGAATAGAATATAATAGAGTAAAACAGACAAGAACAGTAAATACAAGAATAGAAAAAAAATGAATAAAAAAATAAGGGATAGAATAGAAAATAAAGGCATAGGATATAAAATAAAAGATTAGAATAGACTAGAATAGAAAATAATAGAGTAAAACAGAGCAAAATAGAATAGAAAATAAAAGAACAGAATAAAATAGAATAGAAAAAAAGGAATAGTATAGAAAAGATTAGAATAGAATAGAAAAGAATAGAATATAATAGCGTAAAACAGACAAGAACACTAAATACAAGAATAGAAAAAAAAACTGAATAAAAAAATAAGGCATAGAATAGAAAATAAAAGATTAGAATAGACTAGAATAAAAAAAAATAATAGAGTAAAACAGTGTAAAATAGAATAGAAAATAAAAGAACAGAATAAAATAGAATACAAAAAAGGAATAGTAAAGAAAAGAATAGAATAGAAAATAAAAGAATAGAATATAATAGAGTAAAACAGACAAGAACACTAAATATAAGAATAGAAAAAAATGAATAAAAAAAATAAGGGATATGATAGAAAATAAAGGCATAGAATAAAAAATAAAAGAATGGAATAGACCAGAATAGAAAGTAATAGAGTAAAACAGAACAAAATAGAATAGAAAATAAAAGAACAGAATAAAATAGAATAGAAAAAAAAAATAGTATAGAATAGAATAGAATAGAAAATAAAAGAATAGAATATAAAAAGAGCAGAATAAAATAGAATAGAAAAAAATGAATAGTATAGAAAAAATAGAATAGAATAGAAAAGAAAAGAATAGAATATACTAGAGTAAAACAGACAAGAACACTAAATACAAGAATAGAAAAAAAAATTGAATAAAAAATAAGGGATCGAATAGAAAATAAAAATTAGAATAGACTAGAATAGTAAAACAGAACAAAATAGAATAGAAAATAAAAGAACAGAATAAAATACACGAGAAAATAGAGGAATAGAATAGAATAAAAAAGGAATGGAATATTATAAAATAGAATGTAACTATCTTCTGAAATTTGAATTTCAAATAGAATAGAGAAGAATATTATAGAATAGAATAGAAAAAAAAACAATAGAATGGAATAGAAAGAATATAGCCTTCCAAAATTCAAATTTCAAATAGAACAAATTCGATCTAGAATGGAATTTGAATGAAATTCGAATCGATTTATATTTTCCGAATTCAAAAAATTTGTATAGATTCGAATTTGAATAAACAAAACGCATTTCGAAAACAAATTTAACTAAACTAATGTATGTAAGTAACAAATCGAAACGAAACACGTGTTTTCGCTCTGCACATGTCAGATAGTGGAAGAGGAAGAAGTGTTGATGACTAAAGGTTGTTTTTTTTCCTTTATGTTCTTTTTTTAGTGAATACGGTGACAGTGTGCCTTGTCATATAGCGGAGGAGGAAGCAGTGCTGGATTGGGAAGCTGCATGTAAGGAGGACACAGTGTGTGTTCTCTCAGATAAAAGAGAAGGAAGCCGTGTTGGATCAGTAATCTGTATATAAGGTGACAGTGTGTGCCTTGTCAGATAGCGGAGGAGGAAGAAGTGCTGGATCAGTAGGCTCTATAACAGATGGCACTGACATGTGCACTGCCAAATAATTTGTCCATTTTCGTTTCATTCGTTTTTTGTTTTTTTCGGAAAATTTGAAAATTCAGAATTTGTAAATTCATACATATAGAAAATTCAAAAATTCTAAAAATTCGTAAATGTGAAAATGAGAAAATCCGAAAATTGGGAAATTTGAAAATTCGAAAATCTAAAAATCCGAAAATTTGAAAATCCAAAATAATAACTACCGTATTTATTGGCGTATAACACGCACAGGCGTATAACACGCACATTCATTTTAAGAGGGAAGTTTCAGGAAAAAAACTTAAATTTTAAATAAGGATACAATGAGAATCTCCTATGATAGACAGAACAGGGGTCCAATGGCGGCCCAGGAGACAGGACTTCCTATTACAGAGGGCGCCAAGTAAACAGGAGATTCTCACTTTATGTAATCTGATGCTGATGGTGCTCGCCCTGCCCCCCTCCCTGTCCCCTCCAAGGAGCTAAAATTGAAGTATTGGCGTATAACACGCACCCACAATTTGCACCTGATTTTCATGGTGAAAAAGTGAGTGTTATACGCCAATAAATACAGTAACTAAATAATAATAAATAACTATTAAATTATAGGTATTGGAATTTCCTTTCAAACTTGGCTGTTAGTGAACGTAACGAAGACAAATTTATCTGAAGTTACGGATTTATCCAAAATAACGAATGCCGCATCTAAACAAATTAATAATAAGTAATAATAAAAAGTAATTTGTTACGTTCATTCGTTTAGATACGGCATTCGTTATTTCGGGTAATTCTTCACTTTGGATGAATTTGTATTTGTTGCGTTCACTAACAGCCACATTTGAAATGTATTTGTTTAGTCAAAGTCAAGTTATTATTAGTTAGTATTTCAGATTTTCTCATTTTCCTTTTTCTTCATTCTCATTTTCCAATTTCCGTTCTTTGGAATTTTTTTCGGATTTTCATTCTTATTTTCCAATTTTTGAATTTCTGAATTTTCGGATTTTTCGGATTATGTAATTTTTGAATTTCCAAATTTTAGAATTTCAGACTTTTCGAATTTCGGAATTTTTGAGTATTCGAATTTCCGAATATTCGGAAAAAACTTGTTAAAACGGGTTTTTGTTATTTATTCAGATATTTCCGAATGAATTCATTTGTCAAAATTAGTTAAAAAAAAAAAAAAACGAAACAAATTGCACATGTCTAGATGGCAGTGTCTTGTCAGATAGTACAGGAGGAGAACAAGGCTGGATCAGTAAGCTGTATATAATTTGTAATTGTTACGTTCACTAACAGCCAAATTTGAAAGGAAATTCCAATACCTATAATTTAATAGTTTAGTAAAAGTCAAGTTATTATTACCGTATATACTCGAGTCAAGCACTTTTCTTCAGCAAAAAATGTCATTTTCCGAACCGACTTTGGGGCCCCGTATCTCAGGGCCACTTGGTGCTAGGAACCCCAAATTTGGTGTGCAAACCCAGTGGACCTGGTACCACAACATATCCAAAGATGGGGTTCCTAGCACCAAGTGGCCCTGAGATACGGGGCCCCACAATCGGTTCGGAAAATGTCATTCTCTGCTGTAGAAAAGTGCTTGACATTTTCTGAACTGAATTTTGGGGCCCTATATCTCGGGGCCACTTGGAGCTAGAAACCCCAGCTTTGGAAATGTTATGATGCTAGTTCCACTGGGTTTGCACACCAAATTTGGGGTTCCTAGCACTAAGTGGCCCCGAGATACAGGGCCCCAAATTCGGTCAACTGTGTCCATCTGCAGCAATGTCATTTCGGGACCCTTTGGGTTCAGAGACCCCATATTTTGGCTGCAGCTAGGGGGCATCTAGGAACCCTTAACTACCGAGTTTGAAGTTCAGGGGACCTATGGCTGCAAATGGGCACAGCGAGGCTGCAAATGGGCATTGTTGACCCTCTTTTCCACTTACAGTAGCTGTGCATTTCTCACCCTCGTCTTATACTCGGGTCAATACGTTTTCCCATTTTTTTTGTAGTAAATTAGGGCCTCGACTTATACTCGGAACGACTTATACTCGAGTATATACGGTAGTTAGTTATTATTTCAGCTTTTCTAATTTTCGGGTTTTTCGGATTTTCATTCTTATTTTCGGATTTTCGGATTTCCGAATTTTCGGATTTTCGTTCTTATTTTCGGATTTTCGAATTTCCGAATTTTCAGATTTTTTGGATTTCCGAATTTTTGGATTTTTTTGGATTTTCGAATCTTTAAAATTTCTCAATTTTTGAACAGTGACAGTGAGCTGACTATCATAGGAAATAGACATATTAGACACATTACAGGGATTCTTCATGACAGCTCTATGAATACTGCGTCTTTTTTTTTTTTGTTACTGTATATGCCAGTGATGGTGAACCTTGGCACCCCAGATGTTTTGGAACTACATTTCCCATGATGCTCTGGCACTCTGCAGTGTAGTGGAGCATCATGGGAAATGTAGTTCCAAAACATCTGGGGGGGGCCAAGGTTCACCATCACTGGTATATGTGATCTTCACCTCTCCCTCTCTGTGTATTTAGTTCTCCTCTTATCGTAATTGATATTTTTAAACTCTTCCCTTGCTAATTTTTAATTTAGCCCCGTGTTCTGTACCGTCACCCCATCCGCCCCTTCCGCGCTTTATTCCACGAAGTAGAAAAAAAAAAAAAAGATTTTTTTTTTTTTATCTTTAAATAAATTACCAGCGGAGGGAAATTTGCATATTTGTCTCACATTTTGGTGGAGAAATTGCATATTAAAATAAATGAAGACTCTGGAGATTCGATTCTTTTATTTATCTGTGGAATTGTTCCGCCTGGTACAATGGTGGGTCTGACCTCAACCACCAATCACATAACATTTTAATGTCATTATTTTTTGTGTGTTTGAGACTCTTCTGGTTTTGGGGGAACTTCAAAAAAAAAAAAAGTCGATTTTTTTATTATTTTTTATTTTTATTATTTTAACTCTGCTGAGAGTTTATTTAAGTTCATTGCTCTCGGCTTCTTCTTATTTGCATTAAAGACTTTCCAATACTTGGCGCCAGTGGCAGCCCGTCCGTTATGGGCGCCGCCCCCTCTATCCACGCCATCCCCCACCCCTATATGATCCCCTACCCCTATATGAATAGATAGAGCTCATGCTATGAAGTAATCTATCCACGGCCGCCATGGCCACCCCCCTATTCACACGCCCCCTTCCCCCTTCCCCCTTTTAGGATGCGTGAATTTTTTTGAAGCACCTGAGGCTCTAATAGGCTTCAAAATAGGGTGGGGCTCGTGGTGCAGAGCATTGCACCCGGAGCCCGCCACGGGTGTGTTACAACAGCGAATCAATATTTGCTATTGAAACGCTGATCCTCAATCCGGCCAATCAGAAGCAGTGCCTGAGACCTGTTTTTTCGATTGGCCAAAAAAGAGAAGAGTCCCAATTGGCTGCCAAGGAGCAGGGAGGAGACGGAAGCCACCACAATGCACGTAGGAGAGCAGGGGAAGGGAAAACCACCGCCGCAGAGCAAGGGAAGCCACTGGAGAAGCGCTGTCCACCATTGAATGGGGTGGGTGCTCCAGACCCGACTGACCGACTGACGGGAGGGTGGGTATAACTGTTTGCTGCCCCTCTCCAAAAAAAAAAAATTACCACCGGCCGCCACTGCTTGGCGCTTGCTTATCCCCATCATGACCAGACACTATGTTGTCAAAAGTATTGGGACGCCTGCCTTTACACGCACATGAACTTTAATGGCATCCCAGTCTTAGTCCGTAGGGTTCAATATTGGGTTGGCCCACCCTTTGCAGATATAACAGCTTCAACTCTTCTGGGAAGGCCGTCCACAAGGTTTAGGAGTGTGTCTATGGGAATGTTTGACCATTCTTCCAGAAGCACATTTGTCAGGTCAGGCACTGATGTTGGGCGAGAAGGCCTGGCTCGCAGTCTCCACTCTAATTCATCCCAAAGGTGTTCTATCGGGTTGAGGTCATAACTCTGTGCAGGCCAGTCAAGTTCCTCCACCCCACACTCGCTCATCCGTGTCTTTATGGACCTTGCTTTGTGCACTGGTCCAGATCATTTGGTGGAGGCGGGATTAGATGTTAGTGCCAAATCCCAAAGCTCCCCGCCCCCCCCCACTTCTTCAGGGATATGCCAGAGGGACCCACTGCTTGTAGTGTGTAAGCTTCTCTCACCCGGCCGGTCCTCCTGCCCTATGCGGGGCGTTAGCTGTACTGCCTACATCCACATAGCTGTGGGGCGGCCGGCTCTCATGCAAGACCTGCCTAAGGCTCCTCCCCTCTAGTCCTATATATGGACACTGGCTACAACTATGACATCACTACGGGAAGTTGGGGAAAGTGGAGAGATAGCGCTGGACCCATAGGTTTATTTTACGGGTATTGTTTATTATTTATTGTTGGTATAAATTATTTGGTTTCTACACCCCCAGAGGATCTCCACCGTCTACTTGACTTATAAGGTGATGTAAAAAAAAATGAGTTGAAATTGAAGTGCCACACGACTGCTAAGAGGTCCAGATACAACATTATTCCATTAAAGGTCAGGGGTACAATTCAAAAAGTATCCAACGCGTTTCGGGGGTCTAAGTGTGAATCGAAAGTCCATGTAAGCTGCTGAATTGGGCAAAAGGGAAAAGATTGGCCACACGCCACCACAGAGCTGATAAAATCCTTTTATTGTCACCATGCCAGACATACAAAGCAGGATCAAATGTTGAAGCTGCTGAATACGCCTGAAAAACCCTGATGAAGGGGGGGGGCACTTAGACCCCCCAAAACGCGTTGGCTACTTTTTTAATTGTGCCCCCTGACCTTTAACTGAATAAAGTTGTATCTTTGTATCTGGACCTCTTAGCAGTGGTGTGGCGCTTCAATTTCAACTCTTTTTACATCACTACGGGAAAAACTTCTCGAAAAGGGGAGCTATTACTTGTTTGTACCTTTTCCCTTTATCATACTATAATGAGAACAGGGCCATCTAGTGGCCAGCCTGCTAACTACACCTGATTATACTCTGCCATGACAACAAAGCCCTTGATCATAGGTGTGCGCAGCCTATTGCATGACAGTGTACACCTCAAAGCTCAAACACATATGTGTGTGTGTACACACTATATTGCCAAAAGTATTGGGACGCCTGCCTTTACACGCACATGAACTTTAATGGCATCCCAGTCTTAGCCCGTAGGGTTCAATATTGAGTTGGCCCACCCTTTGCAGCTATAACAGCTTCAACTCTTCTGGGAAGGCCGTCCACAAGGTTTAGGAGTGTGTCTATGGGAATGTTTGACCATTCTTCCAGAAGTGCTTTTGTGAGGTCAGGCACTGATGTTGGGCGAGAAAGCCTGGCTCGCAGTCTCCACTCTAAATCATACCAAAGGTGTTCTATCTGGTTGAGGTCAGGACTCTGTGCAGGCCAGTCAAGTTCCTCCACCCCAAACTCGCTCATCCATGTCTTTATGGACCTTGCTTTGTGCACTGGTGAGCAGTCATGTTGGAACAGGAAGGGGTCATCCCCAAACTGTTCCCACAAAGTTGGGGGCCTAAAATTTCCCAAAATGTCTTGGTATGCTGACGCCTTAAGAGTTCCCTTCACTGGGACTAAGGGGTCAAGCCCAGTCCCTGAAAAACAACCTCACACCATAATCCCCCCTCCACCAAATGATTTGGACCAGTGCACAAAGCAAGGTCCATAAAGACATGAATGAGTGAGTTTGGGGTGGAGGAACATGACTGGCCCGCACAGAGTCCTGACCTGAACTCGATAGAACATCTTTGGGATGAATTAGAGCAAAAGCATTTCTCTTATGGCAGAGCCGGTCAGAGGGAGATCTTGCCTATCTCCCTATTGGCACACAGATCGATTAGGGTGATTAGGGTGTGCCCAGGCACATCCGCCACACCCCATGCTCATGCCTATACCCTTGATGCTGATAACTGAACAAGAGTGGGTGAGTGGGACAACTTCACTCCAGCTGACCTATACAGAGTGACTTTCCAGTGGCACTTTATCCCCACCCCGTGGCTCCTCCCTACCATCTGGCCAGCGAGCGACTGCCAATCAGGTAAGCATGCAGCACCTGTGCAGGAACAGGAGTAAATGTGCGGTGCACACTCTTGAGCTCTGCATAGGAAACAGGTGAGTCATGCCTTATGTGGGCTTTAAGATTCTGGACACTCAGGCTGGGTTCACACTGCTGCGGTGCGGGAACGCAGCGAATTTACTGCGGGTTCCCGCACCGCACCAACTCGCACGGCAGTTCACACTGCCATATGCGAACTGCTGGGGAGTGTCATACAATGTTAATGACACCCCCAGTTCAGCCCGCATATCGCAATGCGAACTGACAATCCGGACACTTTCGGATCGCATAGGTGTGAACACCCATGCGATCCGATTTTGGTCCGAACAAAAAAAAGGGTCCTGTGCGAGTTTGGACCGAATGCGGTGCGATATCAGCCATACTATCTGTATGGCTGATATCGCACAGCACAGACATCGCATGTGATGTGAACAGCAGTGCGCTGCGAATCACATGCGATGTCTGCAACGGCCGCAGTGTGAACCCAGCCTCAAGGACCCTCTTCCTGGCAATACTTGTCTACTTATATTCGGTACTTTTTTATTCGGCTACTGCCATTTATTGTAATTAAAGGGCTGCTTTGGCCAATTAAATCCATTCCAAGCAAGCCGCATCAGTATTTGAGAAGAAAAATGATAAGTAGGGTATTGATCAATCCATCAGTCCAGCTGATTCGTGAGAATATGTCAATACTTGAACGTCCAATACCAGTGGTGGCTGATGCTCAAAATTTTGGGGGGGCGCAAAACAAACTGAAAAATTCTGAAAAATACTGAAAAAAAAAATCATATGCAGCCTCGCTGTGCCAATCAAATGTAGCCACTGTGCCAATCAAACGCAGCCACTGTGCATCAAATGCAGCCACTGTGCCCATCAAATGCAGTCACAGTGCCCATCAAATGCAGCCAGTGTTCCCATCAAATGCAGCCACTGTGCCCTTCAAATGCAGCCACTGTGCCCATCAAATGCAGCCACTGTGCCCATCAAATGCAGCCACTATGCCCATCAAATGCAGCCACTGTGCCCTTCAAATGCAGCCACTGTGCCCATCAAATGCAGCCACTGTGCCCATCAAATGCAGCCACTATGCCCATCAAATGCAGCCACTGTGCCCATCAAATGCAGCCAGTGTGCCCATCAAATGCAGCCACTGTACCCATCAAATCCAGCCAGTGTGCCCATCAATTGCAGCCACTGTGCCATCAAATGCAGCCAGTGTGCCCATCAAATGCAGTCACTGTGCCCATCAAATGCAGCCACTGTACCCATCAAATGCAGCCACTGGGTCCATCAAATGCAGTCACTGTACCCATCAAATGCAGCCACTGGACCCATCAAATGCAGCCACTGTACCATCAAATACAGTCACTGTGCCCATCAAATGCAGCCACTGTGACCCCCCCCCCCGCCTGCTCGCTGTCTGACTATCTTGGTGATGGGTCAGGCATCGGGTGACGGCGGCGAGCTGTGTCCTCCATGCATCTCTTCTTTCTTCCTGCTAGGCGTCCAATAGGAGCGCCTGTCCTTTCAGCCAATCAGGTGATGGGTATTAGACCCGCATTTCCTGATTGGCAGAGAGGCGATTCAGTGATTATTCATTTGCTTTTCTAACACATCTGGGTGGGTGGGTGAGTCCACCCTATTTTGAAGCCTATTAGAGCCTCCGCCTACAGATTTTTAGCGGTTTGCCTGGCGTCCAGCTTTGAGCCCCCCTCTGGCCGTGGAGGGGTGGGGTAAGCCTTCTCGCCACAAATTGGTTAATGTTTTCAGCCCTGCCTAATTTGCACAATTTAGAGAATCGACGTGGCGATTGCTAAGCTCGAGATCTAACCAGTCATTCCTAGTGTGGAACTCCGCTATAAAGGCAGCAAAAGAGCTTTGAACATCATAAAGGCTGTAATTGGCCTAACATGATTCATGTATATTTTTATACACAGCAGAAGAGATAAATACAGTGCTGACCTACTTAAATTTTAAAGCTGAGTCCCGCTTCTCCCTGATGGAGCCCCAGACAGATGCTGACGTGAGTCTTAAATCTCCGATGCTTTTAAAACTGATATTATTATCATGTATAGGGAGGCTAATGAGCAAATTGAGCGAGCTAGAAAGGAGTGAGGGCCTGCAGGTAAATAGCAACAGCAGACTTTTTCTTCACTTAGATTTTCCTGCAAAAGAACGAAATCAAAATTTCGGTTCAGCTAGGGTAAGCATGTCATTACTTTGCCTTGTGCCTACCTTAGCTGATAGCTGAGATCGGGCTTCCAATGGGAGTAGCTGTCAGCAGGTGGATGGGAAAGGGAGGTATTTCGGTGGGGGAGGAGGGCTCAGGGCGAGCGTCACCAGGGTGGTAGTCCAAAAGGGAAAGTAAGCAATGGAGAGGTGCAGTGACACCAAATCTGCAAAATTGATGGATCTGGACAGTTTGTGTAGGCCTCACCACACATGGCGCTGGTGGTGAGCCTACATAAACAGCAAACGGTAAGACTCCGCACTCAACCCAAGTTCCAATCAGGAGGTAATGAGAAATACTAATCCTCAGTGTGACAGACCCAACCGGGACAGGGGCTTTTGGAGGGGACTGCAGGCTAGCCTCTTGTCTACTGACTATGGGCCCTGGCTTTTGGGGGGACTTTATTCTTTGGGAGGTGTTCACCTGGGGGACCTTTGGAGTAATTGTATTTCGGATTCAAGTCTATGTCTTCCAAAAACGCACAGACTCTGGGAACTTGAGGACCCAGATACCCCTATGGCCAAACCGGCATTGACCACCTCATAGTTATGTAGTGCCCCCCTGGGTCTACTGGGAGCAAAGAGATACCTCCAGAGGCAGGGAGCGAGCTTACATTCACCCCAGGGCTTAGTCCATGGCTATAATGGGAAGTTAGAACCGAATTTAGGCGCCAGTCACTTTAGTTATTTTTCAATGCTTTAATGAGAACTTGAAAGAAGTAGTAGGAGAGAGGGTTGGGGGAGGTTTCAGATACCCTTTTAGCAGATCACTTACAGACTCCTTGAATCCAAAGGCAAAACAGCTTTCTTTTAAGAGGAACCTGGATACCTGGGTAGGTCTCTCACACAAACCCAGCAAACGGCAGAATGTCTGGACAAGCCTCTCTCACAGACTTAGCAGCCAGTAGAAATCCTTGAAAAGTCTCTCTCACAGACTTAGCAGCCAGTATAACTCCTGAATAAGTCTCTCTCATAGACTTAGCAGCCAGGAGCTAGTTACCTTGTTTAGGTTGTAGAACAGTTTGACAGTACCAGAAACTTTAAGCCGACCCGATGATACTGTAAGTGTAGTTAAGATATAGGTTCGTCCTCCAAATGAGTCACCAGGCCCTCCTGAGAGACCAGCCTTCATCCTGGCTCTCTCCAGCAAGGGTCCTCCCCTGGATCTCCTCAGCTTGGCTCGGCTTCTTCCACACAGGCAAAGAAAGCCTAAGGACCACCTCAGGATTAGTAGGCCCCAGACAGGCTTCTGGGCCTACTTGCAGAACTTGCAGCAGCACATCCTCGGGCCAGGAGGGCCCCGAGGTAATGAATGACTAAGAGCACATGGCATCCGTCCAATAAATACCCCTTCCCAGAATGCACAGCAGCCAGAAACCTCCTACTGGGCTGTTTCCGGAAAAAGAATATTCATTATAGCTCAACCTAGTTGTAATTCTCATACTGTCCTGTGGTACCAGTGACATCTACTAGCAACAGTGAGAAATGCACAACCCAGTCAAGTTTAGAACAGAACCAAATATCAATCAATTCTGAGCTGTTTACAGCTCCGCCAAAAACTAAATTTCACTATAGCTTCATTTGTAGGAACAGGGGGCTACAGTTAAATCGTTAGTCAGGTTAAAAATAAACCATCTACTTCAACCAAAAAAAAACATACAATCCCATATACACAATCCTCTACCCACAGCTGATGCAGAGGAAGGTGAAAATCTCCAGCAAAGCATGATCCAATTTGCAACAGCAGGGGAAAAAATTCCTTCCTGATCCTCCGAGAGGCAATCAGTTATTCCCTGGATCAACTTTACCTATAAATGTTAGTACCCAGTTATATTATGTACATTTAGGAGAGAATCCAGGACTTTCTTAAAGCAATCTACTGAGCTGGCCAGAACCACCTCTGGAGGGAGTCTATTCCACATTTTCACAGCTCTTACTGTGAAGAAACCTTTCCGTATTTGGAGATGAAAAGAGGTAAAGAGTCCCCCCCTTGTCCTCTGTGATGACCTTAAAGTGAATAACTCAACACCAAGTTCACTATATGGACCCCTTATATATTTATACATGGTGATCATATCCCCCCTTTATCTCCTCTTCTCAAGAGGGAATTGAATTGAGTTCCTCTAATCTTTCCTCATAGCTGAGCTCCTCCATGCCTCTTATCAGTTTGGTTGCATCAACCCCCCTGCTGGACTCGAGCAGATGTTAATATATTCAGCTCAAATCAACCTGATGCTGGGGTCTCCTGCTATAATCTGTTTATTAAGGTGTTATATGTTTATCGTTAACCGCTTGCCAACTGTATACAGTAAATATCCCTCCCCTGTACGTTATCCTACACTTCCAGGTCTGGAGTGCACATGCGCGCCACCGGCGACCTGCTCCTGCTGTGATTGGACACAGCTGGAGCCAATCAGTGGGTCCGGTGGACGTGACGCCCACTGGGACTCACTGATCATTCCGGAGACAGGCAGAACAGAGGGCTACCTCAGTGGCGGCCCGTCCATAGAGGGCGCACAGGCGCTGCCTCCCCTATACATGTGTCTGGCCCCCTGATGTACATATCAGTGGCGCTGGACCATGGATTCCAATATGGGGGGGTGTGTTTTTTTGAAGCACCTGGTTAGAGCCAGAGACTTTCATAGGCTGCAAAAAAAGGGTGGCCTCTGAGCACAGAGCATTGTACTCCAAGGCCACCCAGTTGTGGGACCAAAGCAAATTAATTTTCATTACTATCACACTAAAGTTCCTCCCTGCCAATCAGGAGGCAGGTCTGTGAGACCTGTTTCCCGACTGGCCAAAGCGGCAGGCGATCCTATTGGATGCCTACACTTTGGCGGAAGAGGAGACATGGCGGAGGAAGCTGGAGGAGCGGACACCTGCCCGCAGTCCAGAATAGCAGGAGAGGACACCACAGCCCCGCCACGCAAGCGGGTAAGTGACAAACCGCCCACGGGCGGGGGTTCTGTTTCAGTGTCATGCCATGCCGCTGAGGGGGTTGTTTGTTTGCCACTCCCCACAATAGAAGAACCCACCAGCCCCCACTGGCCTACTTATGTAAACAAGGCAGACCGCCATTCTGTGAGAAGGGAAGGCTGTGATCCTGTGTTCCTACAAAGCAGGAACACAGATCTCTGCCTTTTCCATAGTAAAAGAAACTCCCCCACAATTAGCAAGCACTCCCTAGGCAAACATGTAACCCTTTGATCACCCCTGATGTTAAAGCGGAAGTAAACCCATCCATAAAACAGTTTAATTTTGGGCACGTGCCGGAAATGTAACACTCACATTGGTTGTGCTCTCAACCAAACTGTCAAACCATCCAATGGCTGGTGTCATAACTGGTCACATGTGCAGCATCATGGCAGTTGTAGATTAAACAAAGGCAAAGATGGCGGCTTCCTTGGCTGAAAACGATAGGAGGGTTTACTTCCACTTTAACCCCTTCCCTGCCAGTGTCATTAGTTCAGTACATATTTTTAGCACTGATCACTGTATTAGTGTCACTGGTTCCCAAAAAGTGTCACTTAGTGTCCGATTATTTAAGTCGTTGTTTGCCGCCATTACTAGAAAAGAAAAAAAATCCAGAAATCTATCTCATAGTTTGTAGATGCTACAATTTTTTTGCAAATCAATATACACTAAAGGGCTTTTTTTTTTTTTTTTACCAAAAATAAGTAGCAGAATACATTTTGGCCTAAAATGATTTTTTTTCCATTTTTTTATTGGATATGTTTTATAGCAGAAAGTAAAAAAAAAATGTTTTCAAAATTGTCTGAATTTTTGTTTATAGCGTAAAGAATAAAAACCGCAGAGGTGATCAAATACCACCAAAAGAAAGCTCTATTTGTGGGGGAAAAGAGACATACATTTTGTTTGGGTGCAGCGTCACACGACCGCGCAATTGTCAGTTAAAGTAACGCAGTGCCGTATCGCAAAAAATGGCCTGGTCGTGAAGGGTGTCTAACCTTTCCGGGGCTGAAGTGGTCAAGCATGTCTCCCCCCTTGTCTGCCTCCTAGGTGTATATTGCCTTTGTTACAGGAATTGAGTTAATTGAGTCGCCTATTGTTGAATGAGTGACTGCTAGA
This sequence comes from Lithobates clamitans, assembly GCA_037952925.1. NCBI lineage: Eukaryota > Metazoa > Chordata > Amphibia > Anura > Ranidae > Lithobates > Lithobates clamitans. Next base: position 366,635 of record JBBGZY010002111.1, read on the forward strand.
TAATGTTACATTCGCCCGTCGAAAAGCGACAAATAGAAACTGATATTGGGGCTCATGCACACTGCAGCTCAAAGGAGCTCAAAGAAGCAGCTCTTACAGGTTTTTGAGCTTTTTTGAGCTCTTATTTTTTTTTTGCCTGGAAACTCCCCTCCATGTTAGTCAATGTGGTTTATTTACTAAAGCTAGAGAGGGCAAAGTAGTCACAATTCTGCAGAGAAGCCCATTAGCTTCGAGGTTTTATTGCTAAAGCTTAATTAAATAAGCTGAGGTTAGAAGCTGATGGGCTTCTCTGCAGAATTGTGACCACTTTTGCCCTCTCTAGCCTTAGTGAATAAACCAACTGCGTGTATAGGATTGGGTATATGAGACCAATTGATATTATTTTTATTGATATATGGCTGATACACAGACCAGAGGAGCTACAAACGGGGTGATCCTATGTCATGATCGGAGAAGATACAACTTTATGAACCCCTTGTGATCGCTACACGCCGCCAAGGTCTTCCCACCATTGCCATTAAGCAATAAAAGCCGGTTTGACCCTCACAGTATACACTGTTTTGGGTTCAAACCCTCCGGTAAGCCTCCAATTTTACCAACTCTACCGTTAGAGTGATTTGCATGTGTGTGAAGACACTGTGGGGTGATGTTCTAGAGCCGATTTATAAATTATTCAATTTGGGACTTGAACTAATCTGATGTTTTGCATCTATTCAAAGACTATAGAATCTTACTCTGGTGAAGGTGGTTCACACATCACTTATAAACATTATTTTATCTATGCTTCATACATGGACTTTGTACTGTTCTTAATTCCTACATATTGTGAGAAATCCAAATGTGTTTTTGATTAGTTGTTTGTAACATACTGGTTCTATACCTTATCAGTATGCAGTTGTTTATTCTTTTTTCTAATTTATTTTAGCGCTACACGTTTTGTTTTCCATATGCTACACTATTGACCAGAATCGCCCCCGGGAACCCAGAGTGAGCGATCGTCCAGCCGGAGGGATCACTGCTGTAGTTTTGCTGGGTCTGGTAAGAGGGCCTGTCGGCCATTATCCACTACTTATCTGAGGGACTGTACTACGCCTGCTGTCTCTGACCATGACAGTGTGATAATAACATTGTCGAAAAGGGGCGGCACATGGGTGACCCTAAAATGATGCCCCCCCCTGAAAAAAGTTCTGAAGACGCCCATGTACAGGAGTGATTAGAGATTGAAGGGATGCTGCAGGAGACAGTCAGAGAATGGAGACATGTTACATGAGACTTTTAGAGATCAGTACTATTACAATCCCTTTACCAAATCACTATTCCCACTCCTGACTGTTGGGGTATGAGTGCAAGGCGATAAGTTCCATTGGGGAAGCATGCACCCCTTGGGCCACAGTTTGGGCACCAGAGCTTTAAAGGGACACTTCAATGGTAAAAACTGCAGGGCACACCATCACTTCTTACTTTGCCTGATAAGATTTTATTGCCCAAGAGCAACAAACATCCTCTACCATTAAGCCTAATTCCAGGTCGAAACAAGCAAAGGAAAAGCTTATGTCAGATGGGATTGGATAAAAAAGGTTTACCAAGCAATGTAAGTAGCTTTTGCATGGTCAGCAGTTTTTATGAAGCATTCCAGGGGTGAGAGAGGCCATGTGAAGGCCTGAAGCACCCATGGCAGGTCCTCTTCTTCAGCTTGTGAGGGGTATCATGGCTTAACGTATCTCTCAAATTAATTTATGAAATCATTAGGAGGTTTAACTCAGTTTTTACCAAGCACAAATCATTTTGGGTGGACTGACCCTTTAAAGCTGAATTCCACCTATGCAGTTTTTACATAGTTACATTAGTCCAGCAAGTATGTACTGTATGTGCCATTACTGTGGGATCCCCGTGGAAGCTGAAAGTCACAATAGTAGGCACACATACCACGGTGATCCCCAATAGCATCCAGGTCCCATGCCAAGCACCTTGTCCTGCTGCATACTAAACACAGGAGGCTTCCCTCTCAACACAAGCGCCATTCAACACTTTCCATTTTCTCAATGAATCCAAAGTGTTCTATAAATGGACAAGGTGGAGATCCTGATATTGTGATATCACTGCCCTCCCTCTTCACCTCATCCAGTTAGAAAACTCTTTGCATTCATTGAGAATTCACTAGGAAGCAGGGCAGCCGCTTGGCATAAGAAGCTACTGGAGATCATTGTAGTAGCAGGGCCTACTACAGTGTTTTCTAGATTCCATGTGGATCTCACATGTATGGCAGGGCCATCTTAATGCATGGGCACCCCTGAGCAATGCCCAGGAGCCCCACATGCATGGGGGCCCTACGAAAATCTTGCATTACATTATATTTGTCAACTGTCAACCGTCCCGGATTTGCCAGGACAGTCATGCTAAAAAGCATGACTGTTCCGGAAAATCCTGGGACACTTGTCAAGTATGATGTAATGCGACATTATCATGGGGCCCCCATCCCGTTCCAGGATGGTCACATACCAGGAAGCATCCCAGAACCTGTACTGTGCTCTCCTGATCTCCCAGTAATGTGCCCTCCTGACCCCCCCCCCCTTCCGTACTGTGCCCATCTGCTTTCTCCCCTGTACTGTGCCCTTTGTGTTGACTAGTCTTTGATTTATGCCATGATTTCTTCAGTTCGATTTTATTGAAAGTACTAATGAATATAAGTTCATTCTATCAACTATTTATACTTTAATTCTTCAGAGTAGGCTCATAAATTGGGGCAGGCTGGTAAGAGCCCCAGTGCATTACTTTACCCAAGGGCCCATGAAGCTATTAAGATGGCCCTCCATTAGTCCAAGCTGGATCAAGGGAACTGTGCAAAAATATTCATACCTGGAATAAACCATTAAGCAAATCACATATATAGATATAGATAGAGAGTCATGAGGAAAAGGGAACCACAATCAAATAGAAGACACCAATGGAGAGCAAGCAGAAGAAGTAAAGTCTTCCTGCAGTAAAATGAGGTGCATTTTATCTATTTGAGCTCAATTTGACTTCATAATCATCGAAGAACTTCATAAATAAACACAGAAATAAGACAGCTGGGTCCTTCATTTAAGCCTCGTGTTTAGAGAACGCAGCCAGTCTCCAGACAGAGAGATGTTAGCTGAGAAATAATGTATTTCAGACATCTCCTTCCTTTCCTGGGAGGCCCGTCTACAATTTGTAGAAAACAGCGGGCGAGCGGCCATATGCTTCATGAGATGTAATCACATTTTAAATCTCCCAAACAACACGTGAGGGTTCATAAAGGATCTTACATGTTTTAATTGCTTGCCCCGGTTATCATTCCTCAGCGGACTACTGACTGTCAATGGTTACAGCTGGGGGAATCGATAAGTTCGAAAAAAACTTCTTCTGATTTTCACCATTCTCCAGAACAGCTAAATTCCTAGGATTTAAATCTTGTTTTCGGGAAAGAACTTGACATGGCCAGGCATTATCAAATCTCCCCCTAGAGAAGATAATATTAAGCTGCAAAACAGCTGTCCAAACTCTTATGCCCCCGTACACACGATCGGAAATTCCGCCAGCAAAACTCCGATGAGAGCTTTTTGTCGGAAAATGCGACCGTGTGTATGCTCCATCGGTCTTTTGCTGGCGGAATTCCAGCCAGCAAAAGATTGAGAGCATGTTCTCTTTTTTTCGGTCGGGAAAAGTTCCTATCCGAAAATGCGATCGTCTGTACAAATTCCGACGCGCAAAATTCCTACGCAGGCTCGGAAAAATTTTGACGCGTGCTCTGAAGCATTGAACTTCATTTTCTCGGCTCGTCGTAGTGTTGTACGCAGGGGCGGGCTGGGCCGGGGGGCAGGGATGCAATTTCCCCCCAGGCTGCTCTGATTCCCAGTAAAAAGGCTGATGTGCTGCCAGCTGGGAACTGAGCATGTGCAGTTGGCCGAGTATTACTGCTCGGGTGACTCCAGAGGGAGGCTGGCAGGGCTGGATAACAGCCCAGAAGCTGCAGGAACGTTAGCGCTGTGAGCGGACATCTGTCCTGTCACAGTGCTGTTCCCTGCTTCTGAGCTGACAGTTCTGTGTCCCTTCAGAGCACAGCCGAATGGAAGAGGGTGGATCCGCTCTGCCTCCTCCAGCCCCTTCTCTCGCTGTGCCCGCCCACACTGTGTGCAGCCTGTGTGCTGCTTCTGTGAATAGAACGCGGGAACGTTCAAACTGAGATGTCGGAGTTCTGTATGGGACGCTCTGGAATCTGATAACTGAGCCTTCTGCCTGCTGGGTCCTTCCTTCCAAGTGAGTGAGCTGTGACCGGCCTCTCCCCCTTCTCTCTCCTAAATTCCTCTCCCCCTCCTCTCTCTACACATAAGGAAGTTTCTTTCAGCAGCCTGTACAGTACCTGTTCCTATGTACTTTGTAGTGAGCTCACACTGGTCTGCTGCAGGGATGGTGATCTCACTGTTTTCCTGCATCTCCCATAGACTTCTATTAGTTTGCACATTTTTGCTGCATTTTCTGAAAGTGCACAAAAACGGCTGCATCTTTGGTGCGCTATAAAAAAAAACTCCAGTAAAAAACGCACAACCTAAAAGAAGCCTATGGGACTGCGGCTAAGGAAAACTGTACATAAGCACTGCAGCCAAACCTCAGCTACACCAGTGTGCGTCCAAAGGCTTGTACACACTTGCAGCAGGCACTGCCACTCTGAAAAGTGATCAATGCTCAGGTCACTTTTGCTCATGCTCAGCGGCTCCAACCAGCGCTGTCAGTTTTTTTTTTTTTGTTCAACTCGCTGGATTGAGCAAAAAACAAAAAACAAAACTAGTGGCGTGTACAAGGCTTTACTATGTTGATAAAGGAATCAAGCAATTTTCTTGCGTAGTGGTCTCTCTGTGTGTGGACAATTTGGAGCTATGTCTCTCTCTGTCAGTGGTGGCTGGTGCTCAAAATGTTTTTTTTGGGGGGTGCAAACTAAAAAACCCCTATCAATGGCAGCCTCACTCTGCCATTAAATGCAGCCACTGTGCCCATCAAATGCATCCAATGTTACCCCCCATCAGCATTTAACCAGCACCCCACCTCGCCCGCTGTCTGACTGGCACTCACCCCATCTTGGTGGCGGGTCAGGCAGCGAGTGACGGCGGGGAGTTGTGGGACAGGCAGCGGCTCCTGTGTTCTCTATGCTTACTCCGTGCTTTTCCTCCTGCTAGACATTAAATAGGAGCACCTGTCCTTTCAGCCAATCAGGTGATGGGTATCAGACCCGCTCTTCCTGATTGGCGGAGAGGCGGTTCAGTGTTAGAAAAGCAAATATTCATTTGCTTTTCTAACACACCCGGGTGGGCTCTGAGCGCAATGCCACCCTCTTTTGAAGCCTATTAGAGCCTCTGGTCAAGCTGCCTGAGGTGAGGTTGGGAGCAGTGAATGAATTAGAACATATGTGTGTCATGGGAGCATGAGCCGGTGTTCTGCCGAGAAAGTTCCGCTCGGCGCATAAGTTCCCCCCAGGCGCAGCGCCTGCGCAGTAGGATCCGGCGGAAATACCCGAAGCGGAACAGCTGAAAATCAGCTGTACACGGCGCCTGTAAGAGGGCCGCTCGCTTCGCTCGCCACGCTTCTGGCACGGCCTCGCTGCGCTCGGCTCTTTTAGATTCCCCCTCTAGGTCCACTTGGATGGTGGGGAAGGAATCTGGACCTAGGGCGCAGGCGCCGTGTACAGCTGATTGAAGCGTTTGAGCTTCGGCTATCTCCGGCGGCTGACAGTAGTTGGTACTGCGCAGGCGCTGCGCCTGCGCAGTACAGGTACTGCGCAGGCGCTGCGCCTGCGCAGTACAGAGGAGAACTTATCCGCCGAGGGAACTTTCTCTGCAAGACACCGGCAGCAGAGGAGGAGATCACATCCTTAAATCTCAGCCAGAGTTCATGCTGGGGCTTTTAGTCCTTTACTTTTGGGGATGTGACACCCCAAAAGTGAAGGACTAAAGGTCCCAGCATAAACCCCTCAGAGCTCAGGATGTGTCACACACCCCTGCCCCCCCCCCCCACTAGTGAAGGTATACAGGTCCCACTGTCCCAGCTTAAACCCCCTAGAGCTGAGGATGTGTCACCCCCCCCAATTAGTGAAGGACTACAGGGCACAGCATGAACCCATGGGATCTAAGGGGACACATCCTTATATCTCATGCTGGGACTTGTAGTTCGTCACTAGTTGCAGAGGGTGGGTTCAGGGACAGGGACTTGCTTGCAGTTTAGTTCCTGGAGGCCATGGTAGTACAAGTCCCCTACAGGCCCTGGAGGGCCACATTGGCCACATTGTGTCCCCCCCCCAACACACACACACACACACACACACCTTTGTGATCATGAAAAACCTTAGAGACTGTTTTTCCGATCAATCACTTTGCCACCACCGGTTCTATGGGCCACTTGACTGGACTTGCCCCCCAGGCCTAAGGCTGCCAGCCCTCCCCTGGTTGTACGTCACCGCGTTCTTGACGGTCGAAAGTTCAGAGAACTTTTGTGTGACCGTGTGTATGCAGGGCATGCTTGAGCGGAATCCCGTCGGAAAAAACAATCCAAGTTTTTTACGACAGAAAATCCGCTCGTGTGTACGGGGCATTAGGAACAAATTCACAACGAGGGAAAGATGTTGTGCATTATGGGAAATGTAGTCTCTACAGGATCCCCCTTAACAATGAGAATGGTGAAGCTATTCATCTACCAGCAATTAGGTTCTAAATAAACAAGGCCTGAGATGAAGCAAATGAGTTATGACATGAAATGTATATCAAATATGGCATATCCCTTTAAGATGTAATTTCAGACAAAGATTTAATTCTGTCAAATAAAAGTGTAAAAGACTAATGCGCACAACCCAATTCTCACAGGATCAAGGGTACTAGAACAAAGAAAAGCTGCCTACATATGAGGTGGCCTCACCCACCCTAGATAAGTAACGTAATGAGAGATCAAAATTATGTGGCGCTAGTCTATGTATAGCAATTAATGAGAGAAGTGAATGCTTCCTTGCTGCTCAATACTAAGAGAATTCTCAATAGACAATAATCGCTTCACCCATTAGGGGGCAGTGAAATCAACAAGCTATAGGATACTGGTGGATATAACAAAATATACTAAGTATCATCCAATAAATCAAGTATTCTTCAAAATGAGTGAAACTGTGACTAAGTGCTACCAAAATATATTCAAACAATATAAAAAAATATATAATTCCTCAAAATGTGTCATCCATAATGTAAAATAATCTTCAACTCAATATATGATGAAAACTATACTAGAATATAAAATGCAACACTATATCACATAATAAATAACAAAGTGATCAAGTGCAAAAACATGTGACATGAATGCGCCAACGTGCATAATGCTCCGATTCGGAAATAAGTTCCCAGAATCCAACTCCTCCCCCAAAACACCAAAAATATTTTAAAATTAAAATAACAATAGAAATAAAAATTGTGAAAATGGTGACAATAAATGGTGATCAAGTCCACAATAATGATGCTTCATGCAATGTGATTCAAAGTGTCCTTATAAATGGTTGATATCAGCATGCCCTTAGCGTGACTTTGTGCTGGATTCATATACTTGGAAGAACTGGTGCAGCACACAGGTGTTTCCCCCAGCCTCTCACCTCTAGCAGCGGCCCCCAGTGGGCCAAGTCAGGCCAGTGGTTAGTAATCCTCTGTGTGTGATAGTGCTCCAGCAGCCGTCCCCCTCTTCCTACAGGTGTATCTGGGTCAGATTCTTTAGCAAGTCACCAGCGCTCCCACCGGCCCCAGAATGACAATGAAGAAGGAGATGCTCCCATAGTAAAGTACTTCCAATACACGTTTATTAAAAAAGTAGTAACTTACATTGCAATCTGGAAATGTCAGCGGAATGACAGTAAAAACACTCAGGCTTCCGGGTACGGCCGTCCCCGGGAAGCGTCGGCACCTGGCTCCTTCTACCCTGACGCGTTGCGTCACACCCACGTGACTTTATCAAAGGGATCCCTTTGATAAAGTCACGTGGGTGTGACGCAACGCGTCAGGGTAGGAGGAGCCAGGTGCCGACGTTTCCTGGGGACGGCCGTACCCGGAAGCCTGAGTGTTTTTACTGTCATTCCGCTGACATTTCCAGATTGCAATGTAAGTTACTACTTTTTTAATAAACGTGTATTGGAAGTACTTTACTATGGGAGCATCTCCTTCTTCATTGTCATTCTGGGGCCGGTGGGAGCGCTGGTGACTTGCTAAAGAATCTGACCCAGATACACCTGTAGGAAGAGGGGGACAGCTGCTGGAGCACTATCACACACAGAGGATTACTAACCACTGGCCTGACTTGGCCCACTGGGGGCCGCTGCTAGAGGTGAGAGGCTGGGGGAAACACCTGTGTGCTGCACCAGTTCTTCCAAGTATATGAATCCAGCACAAAGTCACGCTAAGGGCATGCTGATATCAACCATTTATAAGGACACTTTGAATCACATTGCATGAAGCATCATTATTGTGGACTTGATCACCATTTATTGTCACCATTTTCACAATTTTTATTTCTATTGTTATTTTAATTTTAAAATATTTTTGGTGTTTTGGGGGAGGAGTTGGATTCTGGGAACTTATTTCCGAATCGGAGCATTATGCACGTTGGCGCATTCATGTCACATGTTTTTGCACTTGATCACTTTGTTATTTATTATGTGATATAGTGTTGCATTTTATATTCTAGTATAGTTTTCATCATATATTGAGTTGAAGATTATTTTACATTATGGATGACACATTTTGAGGAATTATATATTTTTTTATATTGTTTGAATATATTTTGGTAGCACTTAGTCACAGTTTCACTCATTTTGAAGAATACTTGATTTATTGGATGATACTTAGTATATTTTGTTATATCCACCAGTATCCTATAGCTTGTTGATTTCACTGCCCCCTAATGGGTGAAGCGATTATTGTCTATTGAGAATTCTCTTAGTATTGAGCAGCAAGGAAGCATTCACTTCTCTCATTAATTGCTATACATAGACTAGCGCCACATAATTTTGATCTCTCATAAAGATTTAATTCTGGTTTTTTTACTTATTTATTTTATAAAATTGGGTTATTATTGATTTTTCCTTTATGAAGAATAATCTCCTCAGGTTATGGTGCCTCCTGGCACTAGTGCTTACCTAAGGTGCAGAGTCTAAATACCACTTGGTCTTCACCAAATCTGATGGTAACCCTAGTGGTCCCCTATTTTCTTTACTGAAAACTGGCACCAGTTCATGCCCCTCAGGATCGCCCCATCAAGGGGTGGTGGGGACAGAAAGGAATATGCTGCAGAGACTGTTTGTGATGCAGTAGACAAGTAGCAGGTACAGAAATCATGGCAGGTGCCAGGCATGAGAGCAATCAGATCCAGGCAGGGGTCATGGCATGCAGCAGGCAAGAACATAGTCAGGTCCAGGCATAGGTTGTGGAAGGTGGAAAGCACAGGTGCAGAAAACTGGCACCAGTTCATGACCCTCAGGATCGCCCCACCAAGGAGTTGCTAAACAAAAGGCCTATGGTGCAGAGACTGTTTGCAATGTAGTACACAGGTAGCAGGGTCCAGGTAGAGGTTGCGCCAGGTGGCAAACAAGAGAGTAGTCAGGTCCAGTCAGAAGTCATGGCAGGTGGCAGGTGGCAGGCAGGAGAGTAATCAGGTCCAGGCAGGGGTTGTGGCAGGCAAGAGAGATTTAAGGTCCAGGCAGAGGTCATGGCAGGTGGCAGGCAGAAGAGTAATCAGGTGCAGGCAGGGGTTGTGGCAGATGGCAGGCAGGAAAGCAATCAGATCCAGGGAGGGGTCATATCAGGCAGCAAGCAAGAACATAGTCAGGTCAGGAAAAGGGTTCATGGGAGATGTAGTTTTGGGTGCATCCCTACATCAATAGGAACTTAGCTCCTACCAACTGTTGTTGCAAGGATCTTGCTACCTTGATTACCAAGAGCCTGTCTACGCACTGTGTATCAGGAAGGGGCTCTTGGAAAATGTAGTTCTGGGGCGGCCCTACATTAATAGGAACATAGTTCTCACCAGCTGCCTTTGAAAGAATTTAGCTACCTTGTCTCCCAAGAGCCTGTCTACACACCATTTGTTGGGAAAGAGCTCTTGGGAGATGTAGTTCTGGGTGCATCAATGCATCAAAAGGAACTTAGCTCCCACCAGCAGCTGTTGCAAGAGTCTTGCTACCTTGACTCTCAAGAGTCTTTCTACACACCATGTGTAGGAAGAGGCTCTTGGGGGATGTAGTTCTGGGAGCATCCTTACACCAATAGGAACCTAGCTCTTACCTTGCTACTTTGACTCCCAAGATCCTGTCTACATGCTGTGTGTTGGCAAAGGGCTCTTGGGAGATGTAGTTCTAGGTGCATCTATACATAAACAGGGACTTAGCTTCCACTAGCTGCTGTTGCAAGAATCTTGCTACCTTGACTCCCAAGAGCCTTTCTACACTGTGTGTGGGGAAAGAGCTTTTGGGAAATGTAGTTCTGGTGCATTCCTACATCAAAAGAAACATAGCTCCTACCTGCTGCTGAATCTTGATACCTTGACTCCCACGACAAAGGGCTCCTGGAAGATGTAGTTCTGGGTGCATCCCTACATATCCAAGTGTTTTCCTCTGGATATGTAGTTCTAGGTGCATCCCCACATCAATAGAAACATAGCTCCTACCAGCTGCGGAATCTTGATACCTTGACTCCCATGGCAAACGGCTCTTGGAAGATGTAGTTTTGGGTGCATTCCTACATCAATAGGAACTTAGCTCCCACCAACTCCTGTTGCAAGAATCTTACTGCTTTGACTCCCTAATGACTGTCTACACACTGTGTCTGGAAGGGGCTCTTGGGAGATGTAGCTTTGGGTGAAACCCTGCATCAATAGGAACTTAGCTTTTATCAGCTGCCGATGGAAGAATTTTGTTACAGCAATTCCCAAGAGCCTGTCTACCCACTGTGTGTCAGGAAAGGGCTCTTGGAAGATGTAGTTCTGGGTGTGTCCCACTCCTTACATCAGTGGGAAATTAGCTACCACCAGCTGCTGTTGCAAAATAATTACTATTTTGACTTCCAAGAGCCTTTCTACACACTGTGAGTTGGAAAAGGGCTCTTGGAAAATGTAGTTCTGGGAGCATCGCTACATCAGTAGGAACTTATCTACCACCAGCTGCCATTGCAAGAATCTTACTATCTTGACTCCTGAGAGCCTAATGATGCACTTTGTGTCGGGAAGGGGCTCTTGGGAGATGTAGTTTTGGGGGTGTGCCTATGTCAATAGGAACAGCTTCCGCAGTTGCCCCTGCAATACTTTTCCAAGCCTGGTGAAGATGTAAAGTAAGTATTAAAAACTGTGTTTTTGCCGCAGACAAACTATGGTGCAAAGCCATGTCTTGCCATGGGTTCCAATGCCTGTGCATTGCCTTAGTACATGGGGAGCTATTCAAAATAAATGGCATCACAACATGTCCCGCCTAGCGCAACATGTAGAACAAGCAAGTGTCAAATATGTCACGACACCCCCCCCCATGTAACGCTTAGTGCCACGCATTACGGAAACATGCGCGTTGCGGCGACGCATAGATGTACATCAGCCCTGGAGGCCATGGAACAGCGGGCATGAGTGTTTATTTCTCCTCTTTGGCTCTCAGAGTTAAATCAGAGTTTTCAGCTCGTATTTTTAAAAGCCGCTATTCAAATGTTGAGAACTGTCGGCGGGGGCAGTGAGCGGGTCACTGGTTCCATCTCATGATAACGGCACAGACGCTTTTATGTGTGACGACAGTTTTGAGTGGAAGCTGTGAGGCGAAGATGATTACAAAGTCACAAAGACTAGAATTTCACCGTACGGTTCAGAGTCGTCTTTGAAGGGGTCGACGTTTGGAGGACCGAAGATATACCGCTCGTGCAATTTACGCCTCATCCTTTCGGCAACCAACAGGTTAGGCTAATTTTAAACACTTACATAGTCAATCAGATAATCCCACGTCTTCCGACCAGTGGCCGGAATTGTCTGAGTCATAACAGGTGTGTTTTATTCCGAAACTTCTAAAGACTCAAAGAGGACCAAGCATCATGATAGGTAATGGGGTGGATTTACTGAAGGCCAATAGACTGTGCACTTTGCAAGTACAGTTGCTTCTAGGTATTCATTACTTCTCTTAAAGACCACAGTACTCCCCCCCCCCCCCCCCCCAATGCCTTTATCTGATTTTTTACCCCACAAGGACGGTGATATCTTTGTTCAGGCATCATCCAGGGTCACCATCTACTTCCTGAACTTCTAAAGACTCAAAGAGGACCAAGCATCATGATAGGTAATGGGGTGGATTTACTGAAGGCCAATAGACTGTGCACTTTGCAAGTGCAGTTGCTTCTAGGTATTTATTACTTCTCTTAAAGACCACAGTACTCCCCCCTGACAACGCCTTTATCTGCTTTTTTACCCCACAAGGACTGTGATATCTTTGTTCAGGCATCATCCAGGGTCACCATCTACTTCCTGGCTCAGAGATCATCTAAGTCCTGGTAACACAGATCGGCCTTTGCCCACCCTCTCTCCTTGTGACTGGCTACAAAGTAACAATGCTGTCGTCTGATTCCTGGAGTAGGGGAGACTAAGGAAATGTTTCCCTCTGCCTGCAGCAGACTGATGACATCAGCTCAGCCTAGGCAAAGTCACTGGACTGGAGCTCAAGAACAATTTTTTTTTTTTTTTTGCAAAACTTTGAACTGTTTTTTTTTTGTTCAAATGATACTATTGCTGTTTAGTGTGATGTGTGAGGACTTTAGCAAATATGTGTGATGTTCTAGATAGGAGGGAAAGTTGAATCTATCTGCAGGTCTTATGATATTGGACACTTGGCGGTCCGCGATTTTAGACTGTACTATAGTGTGTTAATTATTTATGTGGACACGGCTGTCTTTGAAAAAAAAAAAAAAAAATGGAACATTTATTATTCATTCAGTTTTTTGTTTTTTTTTTATATATTTGATATAGACATCAAATAGGAAAAATGAGGTGATTTTTAAAATGTATTTATCTGTGTGTTTGTGTGTATACATATTTTATTATATATTATATATATATCATATATTATATTATATTTATATTATTATTTTTATTATTATTAATTTACATATATATATATATATATATATATATATATATATATATATATATATATATATATATATATATATATTTGATAATTTGATATAGACATCAAATTCGAAAATCCAAAAAAAATAAGAAAGAAAATCCGAAAATTCAAAAGAATAACTAACTAACTAACAATAACTACCGGTAACTAATAAATTATAGGTATTGGAATTTCCTTTCAAATTTGGCTGTTAGTGAACGTAGCGAATACGAATTTATCCGAAGTTTCGAATTATCTGAATTAATGAATGCCGCATCTAAATGAATGGAACTGAACTTATTAATAATAAATAATAAAAAATAATAATAATAATTAATAATAAAAAGTTTTTTTTTATTATTATTATTGATTATTATTAATTTTTTACGTTCCATTTGTTTAGGTACGGCACTCGTTATTTCGGATAATTTGTAACTTCGTATCAATTTGTATTCGTTACGTTCACTAACAGCCAAATTTGAAAGGAAATTCCAATACCTATAATTTAATAGTTAGTAATACTGAAGTTATTATTAGTTAGTTATTATTTCAAATTTTCACATTTTTGGGTTTTCGAATTTCAAAATTTTGAATTTACGAATTTTCGAATTTACTAAATCTTCAAATGTTCTAATGTACGAATATTCGGAAAAATTTGTTAGACGGGTTTTCGTTAATTCGGATATTTCCGAATGAACGAAATTGTTGAAATTCGTAAAAAAAAAAAAAGAATTCAGAACTAAACTAATTGCACATGTCTAGTTCCTGGCAGACATAAAACTCTGCTTCATGCCGGGGTGGAGGACCAATCAGAGGTTGGCACAGAGACTCTGACCGCTCTGTATTCCTTCACCTGTTCCGGAGGACCTCACACGATTACACATTGCACACACCTTACATTTATTGAAAAGCTAAATCTAGCAGCCGGCTCAATAGAGTCCATTTCCAGAAAAATGGAAGGTCAATGTTCATTTGCTGTTTTGCTTTTATTCACTTTGGGTCGCTGTTTTCGGGGCGGAAAAAGAGTTTTATTGAGTTAAAATTGTCCTTTCTTTAGATGCATTTTAAGGCTTTTAGTTAACTGTAGAGAAAAAAATCATATTTACTTCTATTTGGTAGAGCTGATGTAGGAATCATCGTGCCCTCTCTCAAATTGATTACTAAGTAAGGGGGGGGTGGGGGGGTCCGACTTTACTAAAATCACATGAACAGTCTCAGTGTTACACTTAAAGTGTTTGTAAACCTCAGACATGAAATATGAACAAAGCATATCCCTCTATAGTGTGTAGTTGCCTCAATCCAGAGCACTAAGTGTAATTTCTGTTTGCTGCCTCTGCTATCAGCATGAGTCACTTCTGACAAGTTTTTCTGACACCAAGAGATAAAAAGGTGACAGAGGAGGGACCTCCAGCTGATTGACAGCCTTAGATCTGTCCCTGTGTGCTGTGTGAAGGGTGGTGTGTCCCTTACCTCCAATCAGCTCTGAGAATTCTCCTCACCTGAGCTTTGCAGAGAGTGACTTTAGCTCTCTGCCCCCTTTTTTTCTGACAACTCAGACAAGCTTTTTATAATTCAGCACTTTGAACTGATGCAGATTTGGCTGCAGATTAACAGGTACAACTTATGAAAGAGGATTTGTTTCATTTCCAGACCAGTCACCTCCCTGGGTATTTTAAAACTCACCAATAATATCCTGCTGCAGGAGATGCTGATATTTTGACATCAGGTCTCTTAGCCTTTATTTTGTGACCAGAGGTCATCAGTGTTTTATAGTACCAGCACATGTCAATTAACTTAAAATGTTTGTAAAGATTTGAAAGTCTTTTACCTCTGTGCATTCAAAGGCGCATCAGAGTCGCATCAAAGTAGTGATGGAACCTTTAGTTGTCCAAAGTCACTTGTTAGGTTTAGGGTTAAAGTTAGGGTTAGAGCTAGGGTTAGGGTTAAGGGCTAGATTTAGGGTGAGGGTTGGGGTTTGAGTTAAGGGTTTGGGTTAGAGCTAGGGTTAGGGTTAGAGCTAGGGTTAGGGCTAGGGTTGGGGTTTAAGTGTTTGGGTTAGAGCTAGGGTTAAAGGTAAGGGTTTGGGCTAGGGTTAAGGGTTTGGGTTAGAGCTAGGGTTTGAGTTAAGGGTTTAGGTTAGAGCTAGGGTTTGGGTTTAGAGTTTGGGTTAGAGCTAGGGTTAGGGTTAGGGTTAGATTTAAGGGTTTGGGTTAGAGCTAGGGTTAGAGTTAGGGTTAGAGCTAGGGTTAGGGTTTAAGGGTTTGGGTTAGAGCTAGGGTTTAAGTTAAGGGTATGGGCTAGAGCTAGGGTTAGGGTTAAGGGTTTGGGTTAGAGCTAGGGTTAGGGTTAAGGGTTTGGGTTAGAGCTAGGGTTAGGGTTAAGGGTTTGGGTTAGAGCTAGGGTTTGAATTAAGGGTTTGGGTTAGAGCTAGGGTTTGAGTTAAGGGTTTGGGTTAGAGCTAGGGTTTCAGTTAAGAGTTTGGGTTAGAGCTAGGGTTTGGGTTTAGAGTTTGGGTTAGAGCTAGGGTTTGGGTTATATTTAAGGGTTTGGGTTAGAGCTAGGGTTAGGGTTAGAGTTAGGGTTAGAGCTAGGGTTAGGGTTTAAGGGTTTGGGTTTGAGCTAGGGTTTAAGTTAAGGGTTTGGGCTAGAGCTAGGGTTAGGGTTAAGGGTTTGGGTTAGAGCTAGGGTTAGGGTTAAAGGTTTGGGTTAAGGGTTTGGGCTAGAGCTAAGGTTAGAGCTAGGGTTAAGGGTTTGGGTTAAGGGTTTGAGTTAAGGGTTTGGGTTAGAGCTAGGTTTAGGGTTAGAGTTAGGGTTATCAGTAATTGTTAGTTTTAGCCTTCTAACCCTAACAATTACCGCTAAAACTAACCCTAATGATTACCGCTAAATATAACCCTAACCTTTAACCCTAACGTGACTTTGGACACATGAAGGTTCCTGCACTATTTTGATGTGGCTTTGAGTGTAAGAGAGTGTAATGTTGCATTAAAGTTGCACTCCCTGAACAGAAACTGTTGTACTTTCCTATAAGCAAAAAAAAAAAAAATCAACAAAAATGCAACACTTGTGTTTTTGGTGTGAGTCCATTGAAGTCTTTTACACATAAAGCGCAATCTGCTGTATAAAAGATGCACCGGCTCAAAACACACGTGTGAACTAGATCTATAGGGAACCTTATGAAATGGAGTGTAGTGTGTTTCTGCAAAACGCACTAAAAAACGCATAGGTGTGAACCAAAGGTGACTTCTTGCAGTATGGGTAACTGCTAAGTAATATGGTGCAGATCTCCCCTGGAGGGCACCGATCAATGGAAGATATATACTAGGGATGCACTGATACCATTTTTTTTACAGGGAGTGCGAGTCCCGATACTGATGAGACGGCACTGACCAACACTGATGAGGCGACATTGATTAGGCGGCACTGATGAACACTGATGAGGTGGCACTGCTGAGGCGGCACTGATGAGGCGGCACTGATGAAGCGGCACTGGCTGGCTACGACTAAGGCTATTGCCGAAACGCGTCAGCTTTATTGTTTTATTGTCACTCTGATGTACCAATAAATGACACTTCAAGGATTACAGTTTTTCTGGCTCCCCTTATTACAGGTGGCACTGATGAGGCGGCACTGATGAAGCGGCACTGGCTGGCTACGACTAAGGCTATTGCCGAAACGCGTCAGCTTTATTGTTTTATTGTCACTCTGATGTACCAATAAATGACACTTCAAGGATTACAGTTTTTCTGGCTCCCCTTATTACAGGTGGCACTGATGAGGCAGCAATGACCGGAACTGATGAGGCGGCACTGACCGTCACTGATGAGGTGGCACTGACTGTCACTGATGAGGCGGCACTGACCGTCACTGATGAGGCGGCACTGACCATCACTGATGAGGTGGCACTGACTGTCACTGATGAGGCGGCACTGACCGTCACTGATGAGGCGGCACTGACCGTCACTGATGAGGTGGCACTGACCGTCACTGATGAGGTGGCACTGACTGGCACTGATGAGGCGGCACTGACCGTCACTGATGAGGTGGCACTGACCATCACTGATGAGGTGGCACTGACTGGCACTGATGAGGCGGCACTGACCGTCACTGATGAGGTGGCACTGACTGGCACTGATGAGGCGGCACTGACCATCACTGATGAGGTGGCACTGACTGGCGCTGATGAGGCGGCACTGACCGTCACTGATGAGGCGGCACTGACCATCACTGATGAGGTGGCACTGACTGTCACTGATGAGGCGGCACTGACCGTCACTGATGAGGCGGCACTGACCGTCACTGATGAGGTGGCACTGACCGTCACTGATGAGGTGGCACTGACTGGCACTGATGAGGCGGCACTGACCGTCACTGATGAGGTGGCACTGACTGGCACTGATGAGGCGGCACTGACCGTCACTGATGAGGTGGCACTGACTGGCACTGATGAGGCGGCACTGACCGTCACTGATGAGGTGGCACTGACTGGCACTGATGAGGCGGCACTGACCGTCACTGATGAGGTGGCACTGACTGGCGCTGATGAGGCGGCACTGACCGTCACTGATGAGGTGGCACTGACCGTCACTGATGAGGTGGCACTGACCGTCACTGATGAGGTGGCACTGACTGGCACTGATGAGGTGGCACTGACTGGCACTGATGAGGCGGCACTGACTGGCACTGATGAGGCGGCACTGACCGGCACTGATGAGGCGGCACTGACCGGCAATGATGAGGCGGCACTGATGAAGCTGCACTGGCTGGCACTGATGAAGCTGCACTGACCGTCACTGATGAGGCGGCACTGACCGTCACTGATGAGGCGGCACTGACCGTCACTGATGAAGCTGCACTGACTGTCACTGATGAGGCGGCACTGACCGTCACTGATGAGGTGGCACTGACTGGCGCTGATGAGGCGGCACTGACTGGCACTGATGAGGCGGCACTGACTGTCACTGATGAGGTGGCACTGACTGGCGCTGATAAGGCGGCACTGACTGGCACTGATGAGGCGGCACTGGCTGGCACTGATGAGGCGGCACTGACCAACACTGAGGAGACGACACTGATGATGAGGTGGCACTGACCGGCACTTATGAGGCGGCTATCGGTGCAACCTTAATATATACAGAATTCTTAGCCATAAGATGTGCAGGGTGGAGGATTCTCCCCAGCAGGATACAAACAAGTAATGAGTTCCATGACGGAGATCATCAGATAAAGGTTTTGTTCAGCTTTTAATTATGTGGGAATCTGGACAATTCTTCTTTCAGTCGCAGTAGATCAACGTTTTTTTTTTTGAAATTTGCAGATTCGAGCCGATCGTCTCATCGCCGACCATCGCTCCCCGCCCTCTGAAGTTCTCAGAAATGCCAACTGAACAGCACAGAACCCGGAGGCTGCAGCAGAAGCCCTGTGAGAAACCTGCTGAACCCGACTGCGCTGGGCTTGGGTCAGCTTTCCGACCTGCAGTCCTCCCCGGTGGAGCCGTTGTTGCCGGGCGCCGCTCTTTCATTTCCTTTTTGAAATGAGCTGATCCAGCTGGCGGCCCCGGCCTGAAATAATTGGAGTTTTCTTTAAAATAGATCTGCATAACAAAACGGACTGACAAAACGTGCGCGGCGCTTCATTTCACCGCCGTCGGCAGATGTCACAATCATTTAATATGTATGCTGCCAATTTCCCGCGTTTTGCCAACCTAGCAAAAAAAAAAAAAAAACAGCGGCGGCGGCGGCGATGTATCTCACATGTGTCAGCGCCCCCCCTCCCCCCCTCACCAGGTGATTGATGGGTAGGAGGCTTGGAATACATTTAATGACCGGCGCTGGACCGTGATTGGCCAATTGGCGAAAGGTGATTCACATTAAAGTTTAATCTTATATTCTGCTTTCCCTGGTCCCCCCCCCCTCCCCCCCCTCATCAATCTGACATTTTTAAATAAAACATTTACATTTTCCATGCAAACCTTCTTTTGGACCCAAAGATATAATCACCGGGTCTCTGAGCTTCTCTATGCAATGCGGGCAGATCATGGCTGGTGGGAGGGGCCTCCTCACATCCTCTTCACATCAGGGTCCACACTTATATCAATGAGTCCTCCTTACATCAGTGCCCCCCTCACATCAGGGCCCCCCTCCCTCACATCAGGGTCCCCATCAGAGCCCCCCATACATCAGTTTACCCATCGGAGTCTTCTTTACATTAGTGTTCCTATCAGAGTCCTCCTAACATCAGTGTCCCATTTAGGGTTCCCTTTATATCAGGGCCCCCCCCCCCATTACATCACTCTTCCTATCACAACCCATCTATATCAGTGTCCCCATCAGAGTCCTCCTTACATTAGTTTCCCTATTAGAGTCCCCCCTACAACAGTGTCCCCATCAGAGTCCCCCTTACAACAGTGTCCCCATCAGAGTCCTCCTTAATTAATGTCCCCATCAGAGTCCCCCTTACAACAGTGTCCTCATCAGAGTCCTCCTTACATTAGTTTCCCTATTAGAGTCCTCCTTACATTAATGTCCCCACCAGAGTCCTCCTTACATTAGTTTCCCTATTAGAGTCCCCCTTACATTAATGTCCCCATCAGAGTCCTCCTTACATTAGTTTCCCTATTAGAGTCCCCCCTACAACAGTGTCCCCATCAGTGTCCCCCTTACAACAGTGTCCCCATCAGAGTCCTCCTTAATTAATGTCCCCATCAGAGTCCCCCTTACAACACTGTCCTTATCAGAGTCCTCCTTACATTAGTTTCCCTATTAGAGTCCTCCTTACAACACTGTCCTTATCAGAGTCCTCCTTACATTAGTTTCCCTATTAGAGTCCCCCCTACAACAGTGTCCCCATCAGAGTCCCCCTTCTAACAGTGTCCTCATCAGAGTCCCCCTTACAACAGTGTCCCCATCAGAGTCCCCCTTACAACAGTGTCCTTATCAGAGTCCTCCTTACATTAGTGTCCCCATCAGAGTCCCCCTTACAACAGTGTCCCCATCAGAGTCCTCCTTAATTAATGTCCCCATCAGAGTCCCCCTTACAACAGTGTCCCCATCAGAGTCCTCCTTACATTAATGTCCCCATCAGAGTCCCCCTTACAACAGTGTCCCCATCAGAGTCCCCCTTACAACAGTGTCCCCATCAGAGTCCTCCTTACATTAATGTCCCCATCAGAGTCCCCCTTACAACAGTGTCCCCATCAGAGTCCTCCTTAATTAATGTCCCCATCAGAGTCCCCCTTACAACAGTGTCCCCATCAGAGTCCCCCTTACAACAGTGTCCTTATCAGAGTCCTCCTTACATTAGTTTCCCCATCAGAGTCCCCCTTACAACAGTGTCCCCATCAGAGTCCCCCTTACAACAGTGTCCTCATCAGAGTCCTCCTTACATTAGTTTCCCTATCAGAGTCCTCCTTACAACAGTGTCCCCATCAGAGTCCCCCTTACATTAGTTTCCTTATTGGAGCCCCCCTTACAAAAATGTCCCCATCAGAGTCCCCCTTACATCAGTGCACTCATTAGAGTACCCCCTAACATCACGGTCCTCAACAGAATCCCCCTTACATCAGTGCTCCCATCAGAGTCTTCTGTACATCAGCGTCCCTATCAGACTCCCTTACATCAGAGTCTGCTTAGGACACCCCCCCCTTTTTTTCCTCTATTCCTGGTCTGGTGACAACCATTGCATTTTGGACTTATCATCATTTTCTGTCCTGGTGACAATCAGAGTAAATCTCCCCAGCGGGGACACACACAGCAATATCACCCTGACCGAGTCTCCACCCCCTCCACATCCTACCTTGAACTAGAGGAACAAAGTTTGGTTGGAGTTGTACTTTAATCAGTGGGGGGGGGAGGGGGTTTAGGTTTCCAACTTTATTTTTTTTTAAGTGGAAATCCCTTTTTTTAAAAACCTCTTGGCGGATCAGGAAGTCCCCAGCCCCCGGAACAATAAAGCCCCTTCTTTATCCGGAGAGGATTTACTGCGTACAGGTGCAGCGAGGAGTCAGCTGCGGATTGACGAATGGACCGTTCACCCGAGATCTCTGCCCATACAGAAGTCTGCTTATCTCATCTTCATTAAAAATGGATCCGCGGCTTGAAAGGGAGGAAAAAAAAAAAAAAAAAGATGTTTTCTCAATTCGGTCGCCCCGCGTTAATAACCAAAAAGAGCATTTAATGATCCATCAATAAAAGAAGAACCCCTTTTGTACGGTAATTAGCTTTCTCTGGTGGAAACCTCGGGATAGGTGGTGAGACCGTCTGCGCCATATGTCCACCTTCTAATTGTATTAATTGCACAAATATGTCAGGCTGGGTAATCAAACGGAACGCCGCTAACGACTCGCGCCGGAGAGCGGCGAGGAAAATATATGTCGGCTTCTGTCTTTTTCCACTTCCTCCAAAGGAAGGCGAGACAAAAGCGCCTTGTAGTCCACCTACCGGATATATTCCTCCGGGGACGTCACCAAATCTCGTCCTTAGCTTGGCCGGTGGATACATCTTACATCTCTCCTTATAATAAATGACTACTAGTAGCCTTACTTCCTAAGGTCTACTCTGATGTGAAAACCTGGTGGAGAGCAAGAGTGTAGCCTTACTTCCTAAGGTCTACTCTGATGTGAAAACCTGGTGGAGAGCAAGAGTGTAGCCTTATTTCCTAAGGTCTACTCTGATGTGAAAACCTGGTGAGAGCAAGAGTGTAGCCTTACTTCCTAAGGTCTACTCTGATGTGAAAACCTGGTGGAGAGCAAGAGTGTAGCCTTACTTCCTAAGGTCTACTCTGATGTGAAAACCTGGTGGAGAGCAAGAGTGTAGCCTTACTTCCTAAGGTCTACTCTGATGTGTAAACCTGGTGGAGAGCAAGAGTGTAGCCTTACTTCCTAAGGTCTACTCTGATGTGAAAACCTGGTGGAGAGCAAGAGTGTAGCCTTACTTCCTAAGGTCTACTCTGATGTGAAAACCTGGTGGAGAGCAAGAGTGTAGCCTTACTTCCTAAGGTCTACTCTGATGTGAAAACCTGGTGGAGAGCAAGAGTGCTCACCAATGCAAGCTGGGGGGTTCGGACATATCTAGGAGGACCTAGGCCAATGTCACTTGGGTCCTTTTGTAGCAGCTACAGTAGTCGCTCTCCTTAGTGTTTTCGTTGCATTTAAAATATAAGTGGCTGTCTGAGTGGAGGCCAAAAGTGCCCTCTCCAGTTTTGGCCTCCACTCAGACAGCCACTTATATTTTAAATGCAACGAAAACACTAAGGAGAGCGACTACTGTAGCTGCTACAAAAGGACCCAAGTGACATTGGCCTAGGTCCTCCTAGATATGTCCGACCCCCCCAGCTTGCACTGGTGAGCACTCTTGCTCTCCACCAGGTTTTCACATCAGAGTAGACCTTAGGAAGTAAGGGGTCATTTCCCCCGGGCACCGCATTGAGAAAGGTGCCGTCATCTCCATACTCCAGGGGGGGGGGCTTTTGTGGCCTCCTTGTCTAAGTCACCTAATTTCCAAGCAATCTGTAGCTCAATCTCTGGGCAATTGACTTCCTGCAGCTTTTGGAGCTAGTGAGAGAATTCACCAGCTTCAGTAGCTATTCATGTTATCCAATGTAGCAGCTGATGATCACGGCACACTACAAATGTGTGACTTCATAGATAACAACTACTCCTCCTTGTCCTACTGTACTCTTCCCCTTCATCCTTCTACTCCTCCTCCTTAGCCTTCATCGCCTACTACAAGTACTCCTCCTCCTCCTTCTACTCCTACTATACTCTTCCCCTTCATCCTTCTACTCCACCTCCTTAGCCTTCATCGCCTACTACAAGTACTCCTCCTCCTCCTTCTACTCCTACTATACTCTTCCCCTTCATCCTTCTACTCCACCTCCTTAGCCTTCATCGCCTACTACAAGTACTCCTCCTCCTCCTTCTACTCCTACTATACTCTTCCCCTTCATCCTTCTACTCCTCCTCCCTAGCCTTCATCGCCTACTACAAGTACTCCTCCTCCTCCTTCTACTCCTACTATACTCTTCCCCTTCATCCTTCTACTCCACCTCCTTAGCCTTCATCGCCTACTACAAGTACTCCTTCCCTCCTTCTACTCCTACTATACTCTTCCCCTTCATCCTTCTACTCCTCCTCCCTAGTCTTCATCGCCTACTACAAGTACTCCTCCCCTCCTTCTACTCCTACTATACTCTTCCCCTTCATCCTTCTACTCCTCCTCCTTAGCCTTCATCACCTACTACAAGTACTCCTCCCCCTCCTTCTACTCCTACTATACTCTTTCCCTTTATCCCTTTTTCTCCTCCGCTTTACCCTTCTTCTCCTACTACAACTATCCCTCCTCCTCCTTTTCCTTATACTCTTCCTTCTCCTTCTTCTTTATTCCTTACCCTCATCCTTCTATGTCTACTCTTCCAACTCCTGCACCTCCTTCTCCCCCCCCCATCCTTCTCATTTATATCCTCCTTATTCTTCTACTACTCCAACTCTTTCTTTTCCTCCTACTATTCCCCCTTCTTGTCTTTCTTTTCCTATTATGCCTACTCATTCTTATTCTTCTCATTTTCCTTCACC
Organism: Lithobates clamitans; assembly: GCA_037952925.1. Classification (NCBI taxonomy): domain Eukaryota; kingdom Metazoa; phylum Chordata; class Amphibia; order Anura; family Ranidae; genus Lithobates; species Lithobates clamitans. Next base: position 390,364 of record JBBGZY010002111.1, read on the forward strand.
TTCTACTACTGCTCCTCATCTTCTTCTCCACATCTTCCTATTACTTCTCCTCCTCCTCCTCCTGATGCTCCTTCTTCTTCTTCTCCTATACCTTCCATTCCTCCTCCTTCTTCTTCTCATCCTCCTTCTACTCCTCACCTCATATAATCCTTTCCCTTACCCATATCCATCTCATAGTTACATAGTAGGTGAGGTCGAAAAAAGACACAAGTCCATCAAGTCCAACCTATGTGTGTGATTATATGTCAGTATTACATTGTATATCCCTGTATGTTGCGGTCGTTCAGGTGCTTATCTAATAGTTTCTTGAAACTATCGATGCCCCCCGCTGAGACCACCGCCTGTGGAAGGAAATTCCACATCCTTGCCACTCTTACAGTAAAGAACCCTCTACGTAGTTTAAGGTTAAACCTCTTTTCTTCTAATTTTCCTTCCACTTCATCCTTTTACTATTTCTCCTTCTCCTCCTACAACTACTCTTCCTTCACTTTCTGCTATAACTACTCCTCATATTACTTTTCCTTATACTCTTCCTTCTCCTCCTGCTTTACTCCTACCTCCCCCTCATCCTCCGACGCATCCCTCTTCCCCTCCTACTATACTTCTCAACCCTCTTTTTCTTTTCCTCCTTCTCCTCCTACTATACTCTTCCCGTTCATCCATCTACTCCTCCTCATTATTCTCTTCTACAACTGCTCCTGCTTCTCCTCCTCCTACAACTGCTTCTCCTGCTCCTATTCCCTTTCCGTACACCCCTCCTTCTCCTCCTACTTTACTCCTTCCCCTCGTTCTACTCTTTCTCCTACTACTCCTCTGCCCCTTTCTACTATACTCCAATCCCTCATCATTTTCCTTTTACACTCCCTTCTTCTCCTCCTACTCCTCCTCTTCTTGCATCTCCCCCTACTATTTCTACTTATTATCCTCCTACTACTACTCCTTCTCCCCTTTTTCTTCCCCACCTTCTTGTCCTCATCCTTCTTGTTTTTTTCTCCTTCTACTACGCCTCCTACAACTGCTCCTCATCCTTCTCCTTTTTCTACTTCTTCTACTGTTCCTTCCTCCCGATATCTTCCTATTACTTCTCCTCATCCTCCTTCTCCTTCTCCTACATTTGCTACCACTACTCCACCTCCTTCTTCTCTTTGTTCTTCTTACTTCACCTCCTACTATTCCTCCTCCTCTGTATCCTCTTCCTAACACTACTCCTCATCCTACTTCTCCTCCTCATCCTTTTCCTCTTTCTCCTAATTATACTCCCCCCTCCTTCTCTATACCCTCCATATTTCTCATACGCATTTTACTACTCCTCCTCCTACCCGTTACTTCTCCTCCTACTATTCCTCCTCCATACCCTCTTCCTATCACTACTCCTATTCCTTTTCATCCTACTTCTCTTCCTCATCCTTCTTGGCTTTTTTCTCCATCTACTACTCCTCCTACAACTACTCCTCATCCTTCTCCTCCTCCTTTTTCTGCTTCTTTTACTTCTCTTTCTTCTTGATATCCTCCTATTACTTCTCCTCCTCCTTCTTCTACTTCTACACTTGCTACCACTCCTCCTCCTTCTTCTCCTTCTCTTCGTTCTTCTCCTCCTTGTACTCTTCCTACCATTACTCCTCATCCTACTCCTCATCTTTTTCCTCTTTCCAATAATTATACTCCTCCTCCTTCTCTTTACCCTCCATATTTCTCCTACACATTCTACTCCTCCTACCCCTCTTTCCTTAACTACTCCTCATTTGGTCCTCCTAGTTCTCCTTCTTCTCTTCCTCTATCTTCTACTCCGCCTCCTTTATTTATCACCTGCTACACATCATCCATCTCCTCCTACTCCCCCCCTCCCCCTCATTCTGCACCTCCTCCTACCCATCCTCCTACTACTTCTCATTATTCTCCTTCTTCTTCTCCATCTAATACCCCCCCACCACTGCTACTAATAAAAATATCAAATGTACTTTTGATTATTTTAAATCTGGATCTGGAGGCAGAGTTCTGTCCTCAACTGTTGGGCCGGGGGAGAGGAGAAAGATAAGCTTCTCTGTGGCTGCAAGCGCAGGATCTGGAGGAGGAGCTCTGTCTTCCTCTTTGCTGCTTACTGCTGGGACGGGCGGAGGGGGCAGAGACAAGCCTCTACGTGGCTGCAAACACAGGGTCTGGAGGAGGAGTTCTGTCTTCCTCTCTGCTGCTGACTGCTGGGATGGGGGCAGGGGGCAGAGACAAGCCTCTACGTGGCTGAAAGCACAGTGTCTGGAGGCGGAGTTCTTTCCTCCCTTCTGCTGCCAACTGTTGGGACAGGGGGAAGGGGCAGAGATAAGCCTTTTCATGTCTGCAAGCGCAGGATCTGAAGGAGGAGTTCTGTCCTCCTCTCTGCTGCCAACTGTTGGGCCGGGGGGAGAGGAGAAAGATAAGCCTCTCTGTGGCTGCAAGTGCAGGATCTGGAGGAGGAGCTCTGTCTTCCTCTCTGCTGCTGACTGCTGGGATGGGGGAGGGGGCAGAGACAAGCCTCTACTTGGCTGAAAGCACAGGGTCTGGAGGCGGAGTTCTTTCCTCCTCTATGCTGCCAACTGTTGGGTAGGGGGGAGTGGGGAGAGAAAAGCCTCTCCGTGGCTGTAAGCACAGGATCTAGAGGAGGAGTTCTGTCTTCTTCTCTGCTGCCAATGGGTGGGGCGAAGACGGAGGGGGCGCAGCTGCAGGAAAGGTGAAAGGGCCATATGGAATGGCCTTGTGGGCCTTGTGTTTGACACATGTGCTCTAGAGGAACCCTCGGGTTCTATGCACCCCTGATTGAGAATCGCTGTTCTAGATGCAATGCATTAACAAAGATAGGGATTGCCACCAGCCACGCGCCCAATGACAGGCTAATAAGGACCTCCTCATTGGATGGCCAGTTGGTAGGGCTTAGCATAGAAGTCCACAAAGTCTGACACCTAGTGGCAAGATGAAGCTAATTTAGAGGGGCACTCGGAGGAAGTTTTTTTTTGAATGATGAAGGTGAGTGTTATGTCTGTTCACAGAGAGGCTTTTTACTGTTTAACGTTTAATACTGATGATGGGATCAAGCAGAGATTCTACTACGGCTCCTCGATTATCACAAGAGGAAACAAAGAAAAGGGATATAAAATACAGCAAACAAAAATACGGAACAGCGAAGGAGAAACATTTTTGAAAAATAAAGTCCACATTCCTTTTTTTTATATATAAATGTTGCAGTAACAGCTCAAAATGTGGCAAAAAAAAAACATCTCCTACACCTTCCCTCTGCTGCAGCAAGGCAGACATCCCACAATGCAGGTGCAATCATAACATGCTAAGGCCCACACCGCCATCTGCTGGTTGAATATGATTACAGCACCCTCACCTGAGAATTCGCTGCAGACGGCGTCCCAGCTCCAGAAATAAATCAATGCCGCATATATATTAAATATCCGTCTTCGGCTTTCCTCTGGGTGCTATTATTATGACATTTTAAATACTGCTCAATAAGCCGCTCACATAAAAAAAAATAAATAAAAAAATATCTTGCGTCGCATTGATTGACTCGATGTGTCATATTCAATTGACCTGTTTTGTAAATAGGCTGGATCCAGATTTATTTCTGGAAGATATTAATACGGAGGAGGAATGAGTCTATTAATCCTACAGGGGGATGGGGGGGGGGGACAACTGTCAGAATTGGTCAGAATTAGCAAAGCAAGGGTTGCTATAAAACCACTTAAAGTAGACATAAACCCTAATTGAAAGACATTAAGTCAGGCAAAGCACTGCGTATCATAAATAACGGTCATTTCTTGAATTAAAATGTTTGTTTTTCACTCTTATTCTTTTTATTTTTTTTTTATCCTGTGTTGTGTATCAGTGCCGTGCATCTCCTGCAGCCTCTTTGCAGCTATTTCAAGTCCACTCCAGCAAAGGCTGCATGGTATTTTCTAGGGCGGGGCTTCTGATGGTGACAACAGTGAGCGATACTCTGCGGCAATCCTGCCATAAAAAAGCCTGGGTCAGGCACATCCTATTGGGGGGGTGGTGGTGGTGGTTGGGGGGGATGGACGGACAAGACTCTTACTCTCTCTCACAACTGTGCATTATCACCTGGTCTCATGTTGTGCCCTCGGTGGTTCCTAAAGCGGCCTTGCCAATACACGTTGCTCAGACAAGGTTCACTGCTGTCACTATCCAATGATGTGCTCTGGAGTGAAGGAATGTAGACAGGTAGAGGCTGCAGTATAGCCTCCAACCTGAAGGTGGCACTGTGCTATTTCTTCAGGCTGGCAGGAGCCCTTTAAATACTAATCGTCTCCTGCTTTTGGGCTCCAGGCAGCCATCTTGGGGAAGGACGAGTAATCCTATCGGATACTGAAAACTTTGGTCAGCCATCTTGACTAAGTTTTCCATCAAATATAAGTATACTGCGAAATTCTGTGAGCCTGCAGTGTGGGAGTAAGATAAGGACAGACCCCCCTATTGGTTGGGGAGAGAGTAGGAAAAGCATTAGGGGGGAAGTTCTTCTAAAGGGAAGATTTTTTTTTTTTAATACAAACATGTTATACTTACCTGGTCTGTGTAATGGTTTTTCACAGAGCAGCCCCAATCCTCCTCTTTTTGGGTAACCCCCCGCTGACAGGTGGACCCGATCGATCCACGCGTCTGAAAAGGACCTAAATATTAGTGTCCAGTTATATTATGTACATTTAGGAAAGTATCCAGGCCTTTCTTAAAGCAATCTACTGAGCTGGCCAGAACCACCTCTGGAGGGAGTCTTTTCCACATTTTCACAGCTCTTACTGTGAAGAAACCTTTCCGTATGTGGAGATGAAATCTCTTTTCCTCCTAGACATAAAGAGTGCCCCCTTGTCCTCAGTGTTGACCTTAAAGTGAATAACTCAACACCAAGTTCACTATATGGACCACTTATGTATTTATATATGGAGATCATATCCTCCCTTATGTATTTATACATGGAGATCATATCCCCCCTTATGTATTTATACATGGAGATCATATCCCCCCTTATGTATTTATACATGGAGATCATATCCTCCCTTATGTATTTATACATGGAGATCATATCCTCCCCTATGTATTTATACATGGAGATCATATCCCCCCTTATGTATTTATACATGAAGATCATATCCCCCCTTATGTATTTATACATGGAGATCATATCCCCCCTTATGTATTTATACATGGAGATCATATCCCCCCTTATGTATTTATACATGAAGATCATATCCCCCCTTATGTATTTATACATGAAGATCATATCCCCCCTTTTGTATTTATACATGGAGATCATATCCCCCCTATGTATTTATACTTGGTTATCATATCCCCTCTTATGTATTTATACATAGAGATCATGTCCCCCCTTATGTATTTATACATGGAGATCATGTCCCCCTTATGTATTTATACATGGAGATCATATCCCCCCTATGTATTTATACATGGTTATCATATCCCCCCCTATGTATTTATACATGGAGATCATATCCCCCCTTATGTATTTATACATGAAGATCATATCCCCCCTTATGTATTTATACATGGAGATCATATCCCCCCTATGTATTTATACATGGAGATCATATCCCCCCTTATGTATTTATACATGAAGATCATATCCCCCCTTATGTATTTATACATGAAGATCATATCCCCCCTATGTATTTATACATGGTTATCATATCCCCTCTTATGTATTTATACATGGAGATCATGTCCCCCTTATGTATTTATACATGGAGATCATAACCCCCCTTATGTATTTATACATGGCGATCATATCCCCCCTACGTTTTTATACATGGAGATCATAACCCCCCTTATGTATTTATACATGGCGATCATACCCCCCCTTATGTATTTATACATAGTGATCATATCCCCCCTAAGTATTTTTACATGGTGATCATATCCCCCCTTATGTATTTATACATAGCGATCATATCCCCCCTTATGTATTTATACATGGTGATCATATCCCCCCTATGTATTTATACATGGTTATCATATCCCCCCTTATGTATTTATACATGGTTATCATATCCCCCCTTATGTATTTATACATGGAGATCATGTCCCCCCCTTATGTATTTATACATGGAGATCATATCCCCCCTTATGTATTTATACATGGTGATCATACCCCCCCTATGTTTTTATACATGGTGATCATATCCCCCCTTATGTATTTATACATGGAGATCATATTCCCCCTTATGTATTTATACATGAAGATCATATCCCCCCTATGTATTTATACATGGTGATCATATCCCCCCTTATGTATTTATACATGGTGATCATATCCCCCCTTATGTATTTATATATAGGGATCATATCCCCCCTATGTATTTATACATGGTGATCATATCCCCCCTTATATATTTATACATGGTGATCATATCCCCCCTTATGTATTTATACACAGCGATCATATCCCCCTTATGAAAGGAAAAATACTAATGCGGAAAACCTAGACTCACGCAAATAAACAAAATAAGGATTGGAGAAGCTGCCAACATATAAAAGTGTTCCCACACAGCAAAAATAAATGAGTAAACAGGTCTGCGGCGCTAACTAAAAATAATAAACAAGTAAAAAGTAAGTGAGATAAACACACTTAACACTTCCAGGACCGTGCTAATGGTGATGTGCTAATTAGATCAGGTGCTAAAAATCTACAATATAGTACAACAATAATAAACATTCATGATAATAATAAACACAAATAAACAACGACTATTTCCAAAACCGTGCGAAAACTGATGTGCTGAATAATCAAGTGCAACTGATCTTCACCATAATATATAATACTAAACGTTCATAATAACCGATAATTCTAATAAGGTGCAAATAAAGCAATAAAGTGCAAAAGTGTTCTAAAAGTGCTGGTAGTGTAATCAAAGTCCAAGATAGAGACCGATCTCCAAGTGACAGTTCATGTAAAAAGACCAAAGTGCATGTGAAGTATGATCGAACAAAATCCACTTCATCCAATAGATATCACCATCCGTGGTGCCCCACTCATTTCCCCCAGCCTCTCACCTCATATAAAGACCCCTACAGGTCAAGTCAGGCCTTGGTATGAATATATCCAGGACCCTCAGCAATCGATCAATCTCTGCAGATGATCACAGCAATACCGATACCAAGATGGACTTCAAGATCATCTGGTGTTGTAGGGTCATGCAATAAAGAGGGGGGGGGGGCTCCATAGTGTAGTATAAATCAATCAATTTGTTAAAACGAAAAATGAGTAAATCCTGAGTATAGCTAAATAGGCTGGTCTCGGCCGCGACCGGAAGTGACAACACCTGGCTCCTCCCTGACGCGTTGCGTCACTGAACACGTGACTTCATCAAAGGGTGATCATATCCCCCCTTATGTATTTATACATGGTGATCATATCCCCCCTTATGTATTTATACATGGAGATCATATCCCCCTTATATATTTATACAATTTATACATGGTGATCATATCCCCCCCTATATGTTGATCATATCCACCCTATTTATTTATACATGGTGATCATATCCCCCCTTATGTATTTATACATGGAGATCATATTCCCCCTTATGCATTTGTACATGTTGATCATATCCCCCCCATGTATTTATACATGGTGATCATATCCCCCCTTATATATTTATACATGGTGATCATATCCCCCCTATGCATTTATACATAATGATCATATCCCCCCTATGTATTTATACATGGAGATCATATCCCCCCTTATGTATTTATACATGGAGATCATATCCCCCCTTATGTATTTATACATGTTGATCATATCCCCCCTTATGCATTTATACATGGAGATCATAACCCCCCTTATGTATTTATACATGGTGATCATATCCCCCTTATGTATTTATACATGGAGATCACATCCCCCTTATGTATTTATACATGGAGATCACATCCCCCTTATGTATTTATACATGGAGATCACATCCCCCTTATTCATTTATACATGGAGATCATATCCCCCCTTATGTATTTATACATGGTGATCATATCCCCCCCTATGTATTTATAAATGGAGATCATATCCCCCCTTAATCTCCTCTTCTCAATACATTCAGTTCCTCTAATCTTTCCTCATAGCTGATCTCCTCCATGCCTCTTATCAGTTTGGTTGCCCTTCTCTTCACTTTCTCCAGTTCCCCGATATCCTTTTTGAGAACTGGAGCCCAAAACTGAACTGCATATTCCAGATGAGGTCTTACTAATGATTTGTACAGGAGGGCAAAATGATCTCTCTCTCTCTCTGGAGTCCATACCTCTCTTAATACAAGAAAGGACTTTGCTCGCTTTGGAAACCTCAGCTTGGCATTGCATGTTATTGAAAATATAAAGCTTAGCACCTTTGGAAAAAGAGAACTGATCATCAAACTCCAGCTGCAGTAAAAAAACTCGCTAAAAAGCAATGAGCAAAAAAGCAAAGAACGAATGTAAAAAACAGCTTGCTGCACTTAGGGTTGATCAAATTCATGTATATATATAAAAAAAAGAGATAACTAAGGCGCAAACCTATACTACACTAAAGAATGACGGAGCAGCTGCCAACATGCAAAGTGTTCACATACAAATAACTATGAAAAAAGGAAAGGTATGTGGCGCGCAATAATAAATACTAATTCTATAAATGTGCAAACAATCCTATAATATAAAGCACTATGGTGGCCGTGTTAGACTAATAATGAATAAATAATTCAATATACATGACAATAACACATTGCAATCATACTCTTCATAGTGCAAATTATGCAAAAATGCTTGTAAGGTGCTTTAAAGTGATATAAAAAACATAATAAAACATACATTCCAATAGCAGGAACCTTCCCAGTGACAGTTCATATAAAACGTGATAAAAAATAAAAATAGAAACAAAAATCCAATGACAAAAAACTCCTAGTGCCAGTTCATATGAAGAAAAAAGAGCATAAGTGCAAAAAAGTCGACAGCATTTCCACTTCATTCAATAATTTTCACCATCCGATGTGCACCACTCATTTGCCCCAGCCTCTCACCTCACAGGAAGACCCCTACACAGACATCCCAACCTGCAAAAACTCATTTCAGGGAGGTGGAGCTTCACGCCGGCGCTGACCCTGTCGACTGGGCACACATCAGGGCACACATCGGGGCACATCATGGGGCACACAGCAGGGCACATCATGGCATCATGGGGCACACATCAGGACATGGTCCACACAGCAAGGCACAGGGGCACTGGGCACACATCAGGACATGGAGCACACAGGAAGGGAAGGGGCACACAGTAGAGCACACATCATGGGGCACACAACAGGGCACAGATCAGGGCATGGGGCACACAGCAGGGCATGGGGCATACAGGAGGGCACACAGCAGGGCACATCATGGGGCACACAGTAGGGCACACATGGACACTGGGCACACATCAGGACATGGGGCACACATCAGGGCACATCATGGGGCACACAACAGGGCACAGGGCACACAGTGGACATGGGGCACACATCAGGACATGGGGCACACAGCAGGGCAAAGGGCACATCATGGGGCATACATCAGGACACAGGGCACACAACGAGACATGGGACACACAGCAGGGCATGCAGCGGGGCATGGGGCACACAGCAGGACACTGGGCACACAGCAGGGCACACAGCAGGGCACACGGCGGGAGATGGGGCACACAGCAGGACACTGGGCACACAGCAGGGCACACAGCGGGCATGGGGCACACAGCAGGGCATGAGGCATACAGGAGGGCACACAGCAGGGCACATCATGGGGCACACATGGGGACATGGGGCACACAGCAGGGCATAGGGCACAGGGCACACAGGGCTACTGGGCACACATCAGGACATAGGGCACACAGTAGGGCACATCATGGGGCACACAACAGGGAACACATCAGGACATAGGGCACACAGCAGGGCAGGGGACACACATCTGGGCACAGGGAACATCATGGGGCATACATCAGGACACTGGACACACAGCAGGGCACACAGCAGGGCATGGGGCACACAGCAGGGCACTATGCACACAGCAGGGCATGGGGCACATAATGGGGCACACAGCAGGGCACTATTCACACAGCAGGGCATGGGGCACACAGCAGGGCATGGGGCACACAGCAGGGCACTATGCACACAGCAGGGCATGGGGCACATAATGGGGCACACAGCAGGGCACTATTCACACAGCAGGGCATGGGGCACACATCACAGCAAGATCCAAGCAGCTGCTGTTACATTACTTGCAGAGTAGCGTGGGAAGCGGCTGTCATTACCTCTCGTGGCACGCTCCTCCCCGCCGGCCCCTCCTTCCCTCCCGTCCACCCCAGAAGCACCTGGGGTGGATGGGAGGGAAGGAGGGGCCAGCGGGGGGAGCGTGCCATGAGAGGTCTCAGCGCAGCATGGGGCACCAGCATGGGGCACCAGCATGGGGTGTGTCTCCAGATCTCCCAGCTGTGTCCCGCCCCCTCCCCTGGCCACAGACAGAAGACGGAGCAGATCGAGCGGCCGCCACGGCCCTGCTCCATTCGGCCACTCGGGTTGCTCTGTCTGTGGCTGAGTGACAGTCCCAGCCGGTAGATCGCCCGACGCACACAGGTGTCCGGGAGCCCGCAGTCAAATGCGGGAGACTCCCGCAACTCGCGGGAGACTTGAGAAGTCTGCCTACAGGTCTAGTCAAGCTCCTAAAATGGGTAGACGCTGGATCCTCAACGATTGATCTGCTCCCATGGGTATCCACAACGATCCCAGACCACGGAGGGGTTATATAGTGTAGTATTCAAAAACGAGTAGTAACTTACAGTTCAGCAAGAACAATACAGCTTAAACCAGGAACTTCCGGTCTCGGCCGCGACCACAAAGCCATCAATCGGTCCTTTCCAGGGCCGATTACACTTAACAATCACCTGCTATACACGCCGGGTGCCAGGACTATAAGGCACTTATAAATGTTATTGGAATTATTTTAATTTGTGCACTGAATAAACCTGTTTTAATGGCATTGCGCAATGAAGGTTTTCCTTTGTCATTTCTATCCATCCGTATGAGGTGCATTCTTGCAAGAGACGTCATTTCAACAGGCTCCCTAGGGGTATCTCCACATGCTTTAGAGATCATATTAGCGATAGTTGGTCAACATCCAGGGTGAGTGTACATCTATGTGGGGCACCCAGTCTGAGCACCATTGCACAGGAGATGTAAATTTAAGCACGAGCACTTTATTTCATCACCTAACAGGACTTTATTAGTTTTTTGTGTGTTCTGCATGTTTACATGAATTTTGTTCAACCCTAAGAGCAACAAACTGTTTTTTACATTGCATCCTTCTATTGAGCTTATGATCTACTAAAACCCCCAGATCCTTCTCCACCATGGATTCCCCCAGATCCTTCTCCACCCTGTATTCTCCCAGATCCTCCTCCACCATGGATTCCCCCAGATCCTTCTCCACCATGGATTCCCCCAGATCCTTCTCCACCATGGACTCCCCCAGATCCTCCTCCACCATGGATTCCCCCAGATCCTTCTCCACCATGGATTCCCCCAGATCCTTCTCCACCATGGATTCCCCCAGATCCTTCTCCACCATGGATTCCCGCAGATCCTTCTCCACCATGGACTCCGCCAGATCCTTCTCCACCATGGACTCCCCCAGATCCTCCTCCACCATGGATTCCCCCAGATCCTTCTCCACCATGGACTCCCCCAGATCCTTCTCCACCATGGACTCCCCCCGATCCTCCACCACCATGGATTCCCCTAGATCCTTCTCCACCATGGATTCCCCCAGATCCTTCTCCACCATGGATTCCCCCAATTGTACCCCCCCCCCCAGTATGTATGATTCGAGGTTCAAGTTTAACATCCAAACTTCTTTAAAGTTCGGCAAGAAATGCTCAAACCAAACCCAGGGTAGTTTGGCTCATCCCTAGTCAAGATAACGTGCATCTCCAGGCAAGCTGTACCATCGGGATTGGTTGTGTGTTTTTTTGTTTTGTGGTTGGTTGACAAGGATCTCCCTGGAAGTTGAAAGGGAACCAAGAATAAAATGGCGCTGGTGGCCCAGTTTGAAGAAACCTCCTTCCCAGACAAGATAGAGATCATATCCCCCCCCCTATATATTTATACATGGTGATCATATCCCCCCCTTATGTATTTATAAATGGAGATCATATCCCCCCTTAATCTCCTCTTCTCAAGAGAGAATAAATTCAGTTCCTCTAATCTTTCCTCATAGCTGATCTCCTCCATGCCTCTTATCAGTTTGGTTGCCCTTCTCTTCACTTTCTCCAGTTCCCCGATATCCTTTTTGAGAACTGGAGCCCAAAACTGAACTGCATATTCCAGATGAGGTCTTACTAATGATTTGTACAGGAGGGCAAAATGATCTCTCTCTCTCTCTGGAGTCCATACCTCTCTTAATACAAGAAAGGACTTTGCTCGCTTTGGAAACCTCAGCTTGGCATTGCATGTTATTGAAAATATAAAGCTTAGCACCTTTGGAAAAAGAGAACTGATCATCAAACTCCATCTGCAGTAAAAAACTCGCTAAAAAGCAATGAGCAAAAAAGCAAAGAACGAATGTAAAAAACAGCTTGCTGCACTTAGGGTTGATCAAATTCATGTATATATATAAAAAAAAGAGATAACTAAGGCGCAAACCTATACTACACTAAAGAATGACGGAGCAGCTGCCAACATGCAAAGTGTTCACATACAAATAACTATGAAAAAAGGAAAGGTATGTGGCGCGCAATAATAAATACTAATTCTATAAATGTGCAAACAATCCTATAATATAAAGCACTATGGTGGCCGTGTTAGACTAATAATGAATAAATAATTCAATATACATGACAATAACACATTGCAATCATACTCTTCATAGTGCAAATTATGCAAAAATGCTTGTAAGGTGCTTTAAAGTGATATAAAAAACATAATAAAACATACATTCCAATAGCAGGAACCTTCCCAGTGACAGTTCATATAAAACGTGATAAAAAATAAAAATAGAAACAAAAATCCAATGACAAAAAACTCCTAGTGCCAGTTCATATGAAGAAAAAAGAGCATAAGTGCAAAAAAGTCGACAGCATTTCCACTTCATTCAATAATTTTCACCATCCGATGTGCACCACTCATTTGCCCCAGTGTGCAGTTAATATCTATCTATCTATCTATCTATCTATCTATCTATCTATCTATCTATCTATCTATCTATCTATCTATCTATCTATCTATCTATCTATCTATCTATCTATCTATCTATCTATCTATCTATCTATCTATCTATCTATCTATCTCTCTATCTATCTATCTATCATTCAAAAATGCAGCATTCCAATGTCCTCCTATGAGGAACTCCTATGATTATCAGCTCCATCTAGTGTTCAAAATGCAGTATAATGCCCCGTACACACGATTGGAAATGCTCAAAACTCCGATGAGAGGTTTTGGTCGGAAAATGCGACCGTGTGTACGCTCCATCGGACTTTTGCTGGCAGAATTCCAGCCAGCAAAAGATTGAGAGCAGGTTCTCTATTTTTCGGTCGGAAAAAGTTCCTATCCAAAAATGCGTTCGTCTGTATGCAATTCGGACGCGCAAAAAATCACGCACGCTCGGAAACAATTCGACGCATGCTCAGGAGCATTGAACTTTGTTTTCTCGGCTCGTCGGAGTGTTGTACGTCACCGCGTTCTTGGCAGTCGAAAGTTCAGAGAACTTTTGTGTGATCGTGTGTATGCAAGGCAAAGCTTGAGCGGAATACCTTTCTCCGACCAAAATTCCAATCGTGTGTATGTGGCATTATTTGCAGAAATACCTCAATGAGAAAATATACCACATTTTGGCCACTAGATTGACTTAACAATCATAGGGATTACCCTAATAAAGATATTTGCACAGGATTCGCACAAATGTATTTGACATACGTCCAACAAATCTTTCATAAATAGATCCCAACACGTTCAGCCCTTCCTCATGTATAATACACGTCTTCCAATGATTACAAAATATCTAGCTTAAAGTCTTTGTTACTCCAAAATTTCATATTCCTGATATGTGCCTGTTGTACCATGCAGGGCCAAAACTAGGGGGGGGGGGAGGGCAGGGGGGGAGGAATCTGCCCCAGGCGGTGCTTTGAGAAGGGCCTCATGGCTCCTTTCAACTGCAATTAAAGACCCCTCTCCCACCCCATGGGGTCCTGCGGTCTGTGCAGCTGGTGTAATGCAGGAAGCAAGTGGGAGCCCGCGCCATCACTCCAGTCCTACTGCTACCCGTGTAACAGAGCCGAGGAGGCTTCCTCTAGGCTCCTCCTCTGCTCTACCCGGTCTCACAACAAGGAGTGAGGAGGCTGACAGGAATAATATCTCCCACCCGCATCGAACCTAGTTACACCACTTTTACCTACAATAATAAGACTTACCTGTAGGTACTGGAAATATCTCCTAAACGTGCACGGTTTAGGAGATATTTACCACATTACACCCCGCATGCAGCACACCCCTGAACCCCGCACGCAGCACACCCCTGAACCCCACACGCAGCACACCCCTGAACCCTGCGCACAGCACACCCATGAACCCCGCACGCAGCACACCCCTGAACCCCGCACGCAGCACACCCCTGAACCCTGCGCACAGCACACCCATGAACCCCGCACGCAGCACACCCCTGAACCCCACACGCAGCACACCCCTGAACCCCACACGCAGCACACCCCTGAACCCCACACGCAGCACACCCCTGAACCCTGCGCACAGCACACCCCTGAACCCCGCACGCAGCACACCCCTGAACCCTGCGCACAGCACACCCATGAACCCCGCACGCAGCACACCCCTGAACCCCACACGCAGCACACCCCTGAACCCTGCGCACAGCACACCCCTGAACCCCGCATGCAGCACACCCCTGAACCCTGCATGCAGCACACCCCTGAACCCTGCATGCAGCACACCCCTGAACCCCGCACACAGCACACCCCCGAACCCCACACACAGCACACCAGTGAACCCCACACGCATCACACCCCTTAACCCCCCCACACCCCTGAACCCCGCACACAGCACACCCCCGAACCCCACATGCAGCACACCTCTGAACCCCGCATGCAGCACACCTCTGACTCCCGCACGCAGCACACCCCTGAACCCTGCATGCAGCACACCCCTGAACCTCGCACACAGCACACACCTGAACCCTGCATTATTTACATGGCACACCCATGAACCCTACACTCTGTACACAGCGTAGCCCTTAACCCTGCATGCAGCACCCACCTGAACCCTGCACGCAGCACACCCCTGAGCCCTGCATTCTTTGCATAGCACACCCCTGAACCCTGCACTCTGTACACAGCATAGCCCTGATCCCTGCACGCAGCACACACCTGAACCCCGTATGCAGCACACCCCTTAACCCCACACACCCCTGAACCCCGCACACAGCAGCACACCTCTGAACCCCGCATGCAGTACACCTCTGAAACCCGCTCGCAGCACACCCCTGAACTCTGCATGCAGCACACCCCTGAACCCCGCATGCAGCACACCCCTGAACCCTGCACGCAGCACACCCCCGAACTCTGCATGCAGCACACCCCTGAACCCCGCACGCAGCACACCCCTGAACCCTGCATTCTTTACATGGCACACCCATGAACCCTACACTCTGTACACAGCATAGCCCTTAACCCCGCATGCAGCACACCCCTGAACCCTGCACGCAGCACACCCCCGAACTCTGCATGCAGCACACCCCTGAACCCCGCACGCAGCACACCCCTGAACCCTGCATTCTTTACATGGCATACCCCTGAACCCTGCACTCTGTACACAGCGTAGCCCATAACCCTGCATGCAGCACACACCTGAACCCTGCATGCAGGACACCCCTGAGCCCTGCATTCTTTACATAGCACAACCCTGAACCCTGCACTCTGTACACAGCATAGCCCTGATCCCTGCACGCAGCACACACCTGAACCCTGCACGCAGCACAGACCTGAACCCCGCATGCAGCACACCCCTTAAACCCCCCACATCTCTGAACCCCGCACACAGCACACCCCCGAACCCCACACGCAGCACACCTCTGAACCCCACATGCAACACACCTTTGAACCCCGCATGCAGCACACCTCTGAACCCTGCAAGCAGCACACCCCTGAACCCTACATGCAGCACACCCCTGAACTTGCATTCTTTACATAGCACACCCCTGTCTCCTGCACTCTGTACACACTGTAGTCCTTAACCATGCACGCAGCACACCCCTGAAACCTGCACGCAGCGCACCTCTGAAACCTGCACGCAGCACACCTCTGAACCCTGCACGCAGCACACCCCTGAACCCCACACACAGCACACCCCTAAACCCCACAGGCAGAACACCTCTGAACCCCACATGCAGCACACCTCTGAACCCTGCACGCAACACAGCCCTGAACCCTACAAGCAGCACACCCCTGAACTTGCATTCATTACATAGCACACCCCTGAATCATGCACTCTGTACACAGTGTAGTCCTTAACCCTGCACACAGCACACCCCTGAACCCTGCACCCAGCACATCTCTGAACCCTGCATGCAGCACACCCCTGAACCCCGCACGCAGTACACCCCTGAACCCCGCACGCAGCTAACAGAACTGATGTGCGCCAGCCACCTGCTATCCCAGGAAAGAGAGGCAGAACAGGGATCTGCCAGTGTAAACAGGGCAGATCCCCGTTCTGACAGGGGAGGAAAGAGAGATCAGCTGTTTTCTAGTGATCAGGAACAGCGATCTCTCTCTTCTCCCAGTCAGTCCCCTCCCCCATACAGTTAGAAACCCTCCCTAGGGAACACTTAACAACTTGATCGTTCCCTGGTGTTAATCCCTTCTGTGCCAATGGCATTTATACAGTGATCAATGCATTTTTATAGTACTGATCACTGTATTGGTGTCACTGGCCACCAAAAAGTGTCACTTAGGGTCATATTTGTCCACCGCAATGCGCAGTCCCTCTAAAAATCGCAGATCGCCACCATACCTAGAGAATAAATTGGTGGGTTTTACAATTTTTTTTATGTCACATTGTATTTGCGCAGTGGTTTTTAAACACTATTTTTGGGGAAAAAAATACTTTTTTGAACTTCAATGCAAAAAAAAAAAACAGTACATAACCCAATTTTTTTGTAAAATATAAAAGATAATGTTACGAGTTAATAGATACCAAACATGTCATGCTTTAAAATTGCTCACGCCCGTGCAGCTGCGACAAATGATGTAAATGTTACTATCCATAGGCAATACTTTAAAAGCTTTTACAGGTTACCACTTCAGTTTTACAGAGGAGGTCTGGTGCTAGAATTACTGCCCATGACCTGATGTTTACAGCGATACCTCATAGGCGTGGGACGATTGCTGTTTGCCTGCAAGCATGGGGGGTCGGGGGGCATTTTATTTATTTATTTAATTACTCATTTATTTTATGTTTTTTATTTTTACACTGTTCCTTTAATATTTTTTTTTTATCACTTTTATTGCTGTCACAAGGAATGTAAACATCCTTTGTGATAACAATAGGCATGTGACAGGCACTCTTTATGGAGGGATCTGGCATCAATAAGACCCCCAATTCCCTCCTCTTCTATTTTTCCTATAAAAATAACAAACATGTTATACGTACCGCCTCTGTTGCAGTGAATTTGCACAGAGCAGCCCGAATCCTCCTCTTCTCGGGTCCCTCTTCTGTGATCCTGGCCTCTCCCTCCAGTTCAGTGCCCCCACAGCAAGCAGCTTGCTATGGGGGGCACCCGAGCCAAGTCATAGCTCCCTGTCTCCATTCAGACACAGAGCTTGCTGACTTTGATTGACAGCAGTGGGAGCCAATGGCGCCGCTGCTGTGTTTTAGCCAATCAGGAGTGAGAATCTCAGACAGCTGAGACACTTGTGGCCATCGTTGAACAGAGAGGGACCCCAGGTAAGTGTTAGGAGGGCTGGGGGGGGGGGGTGTTGCACACAGAAGGCTTTTTATCTTAATGCATAGAATGCATTAAGATGAAAAAAAAAAAAACCTGCTGCCTTTACAACCCCTTTAAAAGCATTCAAAACACCAAGATTGGTGTTTTTCAATGCTTTTGAGCTTTTAAAAATGGTGCCATTGACTTTCAGGTAAACCGGAAGTGATGTCATGTCATGGCTTCTGGGTTATCAATATAGACAGCCAATCAAAGCTGATCCTGGCTTTGTTTGGCTGTCCGACCAGCCGGACATGCTGGCCTCGACACTAGGTTCTCCTGGTGGGACGGGAGAGCCCAAAAGCTGCCATAGGCATCAGGAGGGGGAGGGATGTCCTCTCCCACTGCTTGTAATAGCAATCAAGTGGCTAGTTAGCCTCCCCAATTGCTATAACAAGAGAACCAACTGCCAGCTCTAAAAAACAGTACCGGGGTGGACATGTATCAATGCAAAAAAAAAGTTTTAAAAACTGATGTTTTTCGGGAGCAGTGATGTTAATAATGCTTAAAGTGAAACAATAAAAATTCAATATTCCTTTAAATAGCATGCCTGGGGGGGTCTCCTTAGTCTGCCTGTAAAGTAGCACATCTTTCACATGTTTATAACAGTACCGCAGCAAAATGAAATTTCTAAAGGAAAAAATGTCATTTAAAACCGCTTGCGGCTGTAATGTATTGTCGGATCCCGGCAATATAGATAAAAATCAATGAAAAAAATGGTATGGGTCCCCCCCAGTCCATTACCAGGCCTTTTGGGTCTGGTGGGAATATTAAGGGGAACCCCGTGCCAAAAATACCCCCCCAAAAATGGCGTGGATATCCCCTCCAAAATCCATACCAGGCCCTTCAGGCCTGGTATAGATATTAAGGGGAACCCTGCACCAAATTTAAAAAAAAAAATGGCATGGGGGTCCCCCAGGCCCTATATACTCTGAACAGCAGTAAATATACTATACTACCGTATATACTCTGCAGAAAAATTGGGCCTTAGGTGTTGGTGGTGCCAGAACACTGTAAGCCCTCACAGTTACTCTTGTTGGGCGCAGGAACGGGCCCTGCGTTGAAATATTAGATCAAGAATTGTAATGAGCCTTGGGTGGTGGTGGTGGTGCCCTAAACCAAAAATATTGTTGGAAGCTAGCATCATCAAGATTAAGGAGGAATTGGATAGTCAGCATAGGCAGTCTTTAAGGGATCCCAGAGCCAGTTACATCAGCATCAAGTGCTTAATAGCTGCTGATCCATGACTGATTCATTTTGATGAGCAGCGGCGGCCTGTGCATTAAGGGCGCATGGGCGCCGCCCCCTCTTTCCTGCCACCCCCCTCTAGCACCAATAGATAGATTTATGCATTGCACGAATCTATCTATGGCCGCCACTGCCACCCCCTATTTAGGCGCCCAGCCCCTTTTCAGGTGCAGGGCGCCTGAATTACAGTGGCTGGGGGTGGTTTTGAAGCACCTGATTAGAGCCATAGGCTCTAATAGGCGTCAAGAAAGGTGACCTGCGATCGCCATGCTGGGCGCTCGCAGGTCACTTAGCAGTGTTAGAAAAGCGAATGAATATTTGCTTTCATAACACTAAACCGCCTCTCCGCCAATCAGGTGCTCAGATCTGTTACCGGTCACCTGATTGGATGAAACAACAGGCGCTGTAATTGGACGGCAGGCGTCCAATCATAGCGGAGGACGGGAAGAGAGGACGGGAGAAGACATCAAGGAGCTATCCCACCAAGACAGGAAAGTGCAGATGGCGGGCCAGCGGGGGGCACACTGGCAGCATTTTATATGGCACAGTGGCTGCATTTGATGGGGCACAGTGGCGGCAATTGATGGGCACAGTGGTGGCATTTTATGGGGCACAGTGGCAGCATTTAATGGCACAGTGGTGCAAATTGATGGGCACAGTGGCTGCGTTTGATGGCACAGTGGCGGCAATTAATTGGCACAGTGGCTGCATTTGGAACAGTGGTGGCAATTGATGGGCACAGTGGCTGCATTTTATGGGGCACAGTGGCTGCATTTTAATGGGCACAGTGGCTGCATTTGATGGCATAGTGGCTGCGTTTGATGGCACAGTGGCGGCAATTGATGGACACAGTGGCTGCGTTTCATGGCACAGTGGCTGTGATTGATGGCACAGTGAGGCTGCAATTGTTTGGGTTTTTTTCTGAATTTTTCATTTTTTTTTCATTTTCATTTTTTTCAGTTTGTTTGATAGCACAGTGGCTGCAATTGATGGGCACAGTGGCTGCGTTTGATGGCACAGTAGCGGCAATTGATTGGCACAGTGGCTGCATTTTATGGGGCACAGTGGCTGCATTTGATGGCACAGTGGCGGCAATTGATGGGCACAGTGGCTGCGTTTGATGGCACAGTGGCTGCGTTTGATGGCACAGTGGCAGCAATTGATGGATACAGTGGCTGCAATTGATGGCACAGTGGCTGCAATTAATGGCAAAGTGGCTGCGATTGATGGGGTTTTTTCAGAATTTTTCAGTTTGTTTGCGCCCCCCCAAAAATTTTGAGCACCAGCCGCCACTAAATGTGAACCTATCAACCAAGTCTGTGGACAGGCGCACTCTTTAATCTGTTACAAACCCTCCAGCAGCACTGAATGTGCATTCAGAAAGCACACTGGATGCAGGACAGGCCAGTAGCTCAATTGCATATTGAGCAAGTTCTGGCCAGTGGTCCATCCTTAAGACCCAGTAACCCAGTGGATACTCTGTTGGAAAGGTCTCCAAGTCTGCTCTTGTCCCTAGATATTTCTGCATTATATAATGCAGATGCTGGCAATGGTTACTTGAACTGATCAGACCTTGGTGCTGAGGACTAAAAAGTTGTTTAAAGGCATTGGTCAGCAGGCCGCCTTCTCCACCGCTCTTCCTCTGACTGAACAAAGCCTCAGCAACACGTTGTCCAGCACCACGAAATGGTAACCTCCCAGGTTCTGGCAATGCGTTACACAAACTTTTCTTCAAAGCCTCCTGAAGATGTTTCATCCTCTGCTCCCTATGCGAAGGCAGGATGAGTTCTGCAACTTAACCCTTGTAACATGGATCAAGGAGGGTTGCCAGCCAGTAATTATCCCTCTCCTTGATATCACACATCCTAGGGTCCTTTCGCAGGCTTTGCAGAATCAGGGAGGTCTTGCAGCGTGTTTGCAGAGGCATTCGATTCTGAGTCCTCCGGGTCACTAAGGATCACATTATCCGTAACCTCCCAGCTACGTACAACTCCTTGGGTTTCTGGGGACTGAAAACCATCCCTTGAAGACTGCTGCTGAGTGTTATCCTCCACATCCATGCTGACACAATCCTCCTCCTCCTCCTCTTCTTCCTGTGTGTTTGACGGGCCCGCAGGAATGCTATCTGGATAAAGGGGGCCTTGAGAGGAAAGGAAGTCCTCCTCTTCCTCCCACTGTTCTGCCTCAAGTGCCCTGTCCATGATTCCACGAAGCGTGTGCTCCAGCAGGAAGACAAGAGGGACAGTGTCACTGATGCATGCATTGTCGCTGCTTACCATCCTTGTGGCCTCCTCAAATGGTGACAGGACAGTGCATGCATCCTTGATCAGCAGCCAATGGTGTGGTGAAAGGAAGCAAAGCTCCCCTGACCCTGTCCTGGTGCCATACTCACATAGGTACTCGTTGATGGCCCTCTGCTGTGTGTGCAGCCACTGCAGCATTGCCAACATTGAGTTCCACCTGGAGGGCATGTCACAAATGAGGAAGTTGGTGGGCACTGTGGCAGCTTGCATTCCCTTTGAATGTCAGCCAGCCGAGCACTGGCATTGTATGACTGGCGGAAATGACCACAGACTTTTCTGGCCTGCCACAGGAGAGCTTGTAAGCCTGGGTACCTGGCAAGAACCGCTGTACCACCAAATTCAGGACGTGTGCCAAACATGGAACATGGGTCAAGTGTCCCTGTCGGAGGGCGGAGAGAAGGTTGGTGCCATTGTCGCATACAATCATTTCTGGCTGAAGCTGGCATGGCGTCAACCACCTCGGAGCCTGCCCCTGCAGAGCTGACAGAATCTCTGCTCCAGTGTGGCTCCTGTCCCCTAAGCAGACCAACTCAAGCACCGCATGGCATCTTTTAGCCTGACTGCTTGCGTAGCCCCTTGAACACTTACAGAGCACTGCTGGTTCATACGACAAATCTGCAGAAGAGGCCATAGAGGAAGAAGACGAGGAGGGGGTGGAGGAGAGAGCTGTGGCAGAATCACCACTAGCATTTTGGAGGCGTGGTGGCAGAACAAGCTCCAACAACACTAAACACTGTCCTGCATCCTTCCAGTGCACCATGAAGGAAAGGATAATGTCCCTGCCCATGCCTGCTGGACTATAAGTCAGCGGTAATATGAACCTTACTGCTGACTGCCCTGCCCAACGAGGCCAAAACATTGCCTTCCACATGCCGGTAGAGACCCTAAATGGCCTTCCGTGAAAAGAAATGACGTTTTGGAACCTGCCACTGAGGTACAGCACATTCCACAAACGCACGAAAGGGGGCAGAGTTTCCAGCTGAAAAGGCAGCAGTTGCAGTGCTAGCAATGTGGACAAGCTAGCATTTAGACGCTGTGGATGGCTTGGACCAAATTTATTTTTACGATTCAGCAACTAGGGTAGGGAAATTTGCCTGCTAAAATCAATTGGTGGTGTACTGCTTACAGATTGGCTGCAAGTAATTAGGACACCTTTTGCTATACCTTCATTCCTCTCAGTGCAGGTTTTTGAGAGGACTGGAGGTATAGTAGGGTTGGAGATCCCAGATGAGGAGCAAGGAGAAGTCTGGCTTTTTCTATGATGTGGGCCTTTAAAGTGCTGTTGCAAACAGACTGCATGGCAGGTTGTCATATGTCTGGTCAAGCATGTGGTGCCCAAGCGGCTGCTGTTCCAGCCATGCTTGATCCGCTTCATAGGTTGCAAACAGCAACGATGAGATCTGCTGCATGCATGTTGAAAAAGGCCCACACCAAGGAACTTTTAAAAGTCAGCGGGGAGTCAGCAGCGCCCTGCACCTGCGGAGCTCTGCCGTGTGATGCAATAGGGTTGCTGCCCTTAAGCTGCCCCCTAGAGGACATCCTGCCTCATTGGAGTTGTGCCTCCTCCTCCTCTCTTCTCTCAGTCACCCAAGTACAGTCAGTGACCTCATCATCCCCTCCCTCCCCGTCACTGGAGCAAACTTGGCAGTATGCTGCAGCTGGGGGAACATGACTGCCAGTTTCTTGTCCTTCTGTGGCACCCCCTCTCTCTAGGCTCACGTTACTCCCTTCCTCAACCTGTGAACCAACATCGGAGCCTTCAAATTGCTGCGCATCCTCCAGCAGCATGTGACCGACACTGTGGTCGAATAATTCTGGGGACTCCTCCGTGCATGATGGTGGGGCTGCGGAAGGAGTGACTGTGGACAAGGAGGCCGATGGAATAGGCAGCTGCATTGGAAGGCAAATACTCTGAGCATGGGTGACAGAGGATGAGGACGGCTTTGTTATCCACTCCACCAACTCTTCTACATGTTGTGACTCAATAACATGGCCAGCAGCAGAAAAAAAAGGACAAGCGTGCCCCACGGCCACCTGCAGAAGATGCACCATGTCCACGACCAACACTGTTGACTGTAGATACAGAGGCTGCTTGCCCTCTTTTAGTGGCCTGTGAGCGTCTGCCTCTCCTTGGTGGCCTTTCTGAACATGATATATTTTTTGTTTTGCAACACCACACTACACTGTATTAGTCCCCCTGAGCCATAATTTGCCAAAGGCACCTTGCATTTGGCCAATTATTGCTCTCTCAGCAGAGCGCGCTGTGATTGGCCAAAGCATGCAGGTCAGGTGCAAGCTTTGGCCAATCATCATACAGCATGGCACTGCAATCTCGCAGTGCATTATGGGGCATTCCACGGTGCTCAAATTTCCCACGAACGCCCCATATGTTCGGTTCGTTTTAGAACAAACGAACACCCAATGTTCGAGTCGAACTTACAATCGACTTGAACCGCTGGTTTAATCCCTAGTGGAGAGTATAATCAGAAATATAGAGAGAAGGTCAGGAGAAAAGTATTTTAGGTCTTATGGAGGTCTTGTTAGAGCCCTTTCACACTGGGGCGGTTTGCAGGCGCTATTGCGCTAATAATAGCGCCTGCAAACCGACCCGAAAGTGCCGCTGCCTTAATTCCAGTGTGAAAGCCCCGAGGGCTTTCACACTGGAGCGGTTCGCTAGCAGGACGGGAAAAAAAAGTCCTGCTAGCAGCATCTTCGGAGCGGTGAAGGAGCGGAGTGTACACTGCTCCTTCACCGCTCCTGCCCATTGAAATCAATGGGACGGTGCGGCTATACCGCCGGCAAAGCGCCTCTGCAGAGGAGCTTTGCGGTGGTATTTAACCCTTTCTCGGCCGCTAGCGGGGGGTAAAACGCCTCTAATAATAGCAGCGTTTTACCGCCGGGTCAGAAGCAGAGTATTTTTTATCTTACGGAGGTCATATTGAAGGTGTCATATCCCAGTGGTGAGTATCATTAGAAATTTAGAGAGAAGGTCGGGAGAAGAGTATTTTCTCCTTTATACAGGGTCATGTTGAAGGTGTCATATCCCAGTGGAGAGTATAATCAGAAATATAGAGAGAAGGTCAGGAGAAGCGTGTTTTAGGTTTTATGGAGGTCTTGTTAGAGGTGTGATATCCCAGGGATGAGTGTAATCAGAAAGGGTAAAGCGAGTGTCAGGAGCAGAGTATTTTTTATCTTATGGAGGTCATGTTGGAGGTGTCATATCACAGTGGTAAGTATCATTAGAAAGGTAGAGAAAAAGTCGGGAGAAGAGTTATTTCTCCTTTATAGAGGGTGATGTTGAAGGTGTGATATTCCAGTGGTAAGTGTGTCTTATGGAGGTCATGTTTGAGATGTTAAATCCTAGGGGTGAGTGTAATCAGGAAAAGTAGAGAGAAGGTCAGGAGCAGAGTATTTTCTTTCTTATAGAAGGTCATGTTGAAGGTGTGATATCCCAGTGGTGCATGTAATCATAAAAAGTAGAGAGAAGTACAGGAGCAGAGTATTTTCTACCTTATGGAGGTCATGTTTAAGGTGTCAATCAGAAAGGTAGAGAGAAGATCAGGAGAAGAGTATTTTTTTCCTCATAGTGGGTCATATTAAAGCTTTGATATCCCTGTGGTGAGTGTAATTAGAAAGGTGGAGAGGAAGTCAGGAGAACAGTATTTTCTACCTTAAGGAGATCATGTTGGAGGTGTGACATCCCAGGGGTGAGTGTTAAACAGAACGATAAAGAGAAGGTCAGGAGAAGAGTATTTTTAGGTCTCAAGAAGGTCATGTTGAGTGGTGTTATATCCTAGGGGGTGGGTGTATTCAGAAAAAAGGTAGAGAGGAGGTCAGCAACACAGGATTTCCCCCCTTATAGAGGTCATGTTGAAAGTGTGATATCCAGGTGGTGAGTGTATTCGTAAAGATAGAGAGAAGATCAGGAGAAGAGCATGTTCAATTTCTACTTTATAGAGCTAGGACTGGTTAGAACCGGGTTAGGACATAGTTAGTACCTAGGACTAGTAAAGACATGGTTAGGACATATTTAGTACTAAAGACAAGTTAGGACAGGGTTAGGACTATAAAGACATGTATGAGCGAGTTTGGGGTGGAGGAAGTTAAGACCTAGAATTAGTTGGGACATGATTAGAACATAGTTAGTACCTAGGACTAGTTAGGACATGGTTAGGACATATTTAGTACTTCAGACAAGTTAGCACATGGTTAGGACATATTTAGTACCTAGGACTAGTTAGGACCACACTATACAGAGGGGCATTGACAAGGCAGTGCAGTATCCACATATATTTACCAATGCTGTGGAGCTAGGTTGGACTTGATGGACTTGTGTCTTTTTTCGACCTTACCTACTACCCTGTTTCCCCGAAAATATGACCTAGCGTGAATGTCAGTGATGGCTGAAATATAAGCCCTACCCCCCTAAAAAGCCCTAGTTAAAGTCCTAGTAGGTCTTCTTTTCAGGGTAGGGCTTATTTTCGGGGAAACAGGGTAGGGCTTATTTGGGGGGGTAGGGCTTATATTGCAGCCATCACCGATAATCACGCTACGTCTTATTTTCGGGGAAACAGGGTATGTAACTATGTAAAAGCGTTGTATTTAATGCAAATTGTTAGACAGTTTTGGTTTTTTATTGTTTGCTGGGAATTAAATGTTTATGTTGCTCTGTTCAAATCCCTCCCACCAGCAACTTACTCGTTGTGCACATTCTCAGGTGCGCTGGCTCTTGCCTGCCCTCTGAAAAATGATCTGTGAAGAAATTCATTCAGAGGTGTTTGACAGGCAGAAAGGAGGCAATAGGTTGATTTACTAAAGGCAAATAGACTGTGCATTTTGCAGAGTGCAGTTGCCCTCTGTGAGTGCAATTGCCCCAGAGCTTAGTAAATGAGGTAAGGCTTGACTTTGCAAAGAGTACCCAATCCCGTGCAAGGAAAATTAAAAAAACAGCATTTTTGCTTGCACATGATTGGATGATGGAAGTCAGCAGAGCTTCTGCTCATTTACTAAGCTCTGGAGCAACTGCTCTTGCAGTTCTTTTCCCTTTAGTAAATCAACCCCAATATGTCCCCTCCTCGCCACCTGTTTTAACCCTGAAAATGGCGACCTACCGAGCATTGCACGCAGTTACACGGTGGTTGTAGCGCGACCACATGCACCATTTTTTTTCTGAAAATCCACACCCCCGTGGCATCTGTACAGCCCTGAGCGGACCACATGCCCTTGTTCAGATAGATGGTCAAGGGGTGGTAAAAAAAATAAAGCGCAGCTCCTGCCTCTCGGCCTCATATCTGAACAATTGGGACAGTGGCCATTTTTGTCAGGTTTGTAAAAGGAACGTATAATTGTTTTATATCCATGATCTTTATTATGGTTATGGAGATATGTTTTAATGGTTGTTTTTTACGCAAACAGTTCACAGTCACATTTCAGAAACCATATCCTTGGATAGTGCACTGTAATATTTTATTTGACCAGCAGATGGCAGTGGTACTCCATACAATATTTTGCATGCTTAGTGCAACTTAGTATCAGTAATAAAGAGCCTTGCAGGGGTAACATACAGTACAATAAGCAGTGGTTTATTAACTTCGTTTATAGCCAACAGGATACAGCCTTGCGGCCAGATAAATTATTCTTCTGGACGCTCATTGTAGACACTGACAGAAGCCATACAGTTTTGTTGGATCTGAATCCTTGGATCGCCTTACTGTCCTTCACACTCCCTTGTGACTGCTACACATCTCGCCAAAAGCTCTGCAAGTGTAGCAAAAACATTCAACTAACTTTACCGTGTATACAAGTGCTTTAAATTTATATATACTGTGTGTATGTACAAATATATATATATATATACATATATACATATACACACACACATACATATATATATATATATATATTTAAAAATATGCATTTTAAAAAATGTGCAAATCCCCATGGCTCATTCATTCATTCATACTACAAATTACATTAACATATATATATATATATATATATATATATATATATATATATATATATATATTTATAGCAGAGACCCTAGAAAATAAAATGGCGATTGTTGCAATTTTTTATGTCTCACGATATTTGCCCAGTGGTTTTTCAGATGCAAAAAAAAAAAAAAAACACAATATATAACTAAATTTTTTGGCAAAATATAAAAGATGATATTACGCTCAGTAAATAGATACCCAACATGTCACATTTTAAAATTGTGCAGGCTTGTGAAATGGCGACAAACTATGATACTTAAAAATCTCCATAGGCGATTTTTTTTACAGGTTACCTTTTTAGGGTTACAGAGAAGGACTAGCACTAGAATTATTGCTCTCACTCTAACGTTTGCGGCGATACCTTATATGTGTGGTGTGAGAATAGTTTACAAATGCGTGCACGACTAACGTATGCGTTCGGTTCTGTGTGCGAACACGAAGGGATAGGGGCACTTTAATTTTTGTTTGTTATTTTTTAATTTTTACACTGTCTCTTTAAGGTTGTTTTTTTTTTTTATTTTTTTTTTTTAATCACTTTTATTCCTATTACAAGGAAAGTAAACATCCCTTGTAATAGAACTAAGGGATGACAGGTCCTCTTTTGGAGAGATCTGAGGTCTATAAGACCGCAAATTCTCTTCTACTTTTGAAAGCAAAAGATAAAAAAAAAACAACTGTTATCACGTGGTTGGAAGCTCACATTTATCTAAAATGTCTTTGTATGATGTAACATTAACAATACCCTTCACTGGAAACATCTGAACTCAAAATTCTGAAGGGGTCCACATACAGTTGGCCATAAAATTGGTGTGAGGGTCAGATATCCCACATGCTATTGACCATGTAGTTTATTTCATAATACATGTCACTTTGGGGTTGATTTACTAAAACTGGAGAGTGCAAAATCTGGTGCAGCTCTGCACAGAAACAGCTTCCAGGTTTTATTGTCAAAGCTTAATCGAACAAGCTGAAGCTGATTTGCTGCCATGCACAGATTTTGCACTCTCCAGTTTTAATAAATCAACCCCATTAGGTGAACATCTCTCAACTAAGGTCCTTTCAGTGGTTGCTAGGGGTTCCGTGATTAACCGCTATGTAATCATTAATGTAAAGGACATTCTTCCTCCAAATGTCCACCAATGTAATCGAGGACCTTCTCCACTGATTAATTTTGTAAATGATATTTTTCAACTGTTCACTGAGGTGAGGTGTCCCACCAAGGTAAAGGAACCCATTGACCATAAATGTAAGAGGTCCTTCTCTGCTGACCACCAATGTAAGAGGTTCTTTTTCACTGACCATGGATATCAATGGGCCATTACATTTTTACTGTCTTCTTCTCTTTTCTTCACATTATTTTCAACTGATCATACTCACGTGAGCTTTAGATATTGTGATGGACCACCTGGCACCCTGCCTTGGTGCCTCTGCCAAATGGCGCCCCTGTCTTCCAAACCCTTCCAGCAGACCAATAGCTAATACCAGCCCTTTACCCCAAGCATCATATGCAGACAAAATGTTGAGGTAAAAACTAAAGGAATAACTTTTTTGAACAGAAATACAGGTTTTTATACACTTCAAACCTAGGGGCTGTCACCACATGAACAATAAAAACAAATATTAAACATTGGGGTAAACATCCCACAATGGTTAGGTAACGAGGTAAAGTTGACACAAGCCTAATCACATGCTGTAGGAATCTTCAGGAGGATTAGCCAACAGACAGAAACAATAGGTGACTCAATTGACAATGGGAATTAACACCTAGGAGGCACACAATGGGAAATATACAATGGGAGAAAGACCCTTAACAGTAAACACATAACACCTTAATAAACAGATTACACATAACAGCAGGAGACCTCAACATCAGGTTGTTTTGAGCTGATTATAATCTTCTGCTTTGAGTCTCTGAGTCTAGGAGGGGGTTGAAGCAGTCATTGCTGGTTTGGAATATTGATTCTATACACCCACAAAACACAGAGGCTCCATATATCTATCCAGGTCCTCCAGTTCTCAGAATCTGTGTTTCGGGGAGACATGGACTTGAATCCGAAGTAGAACTACTCCCCACCTCTCAAAAACAAGGGCACCCTCAAACGCCAGGGTCCATAGTCAGTTGGTCAAGGGTCTAGCCTGCAGCCCCTGTCATGGTTGTGTCTGTTACAGATATAATAATTTTTAACAAGACCAGCTGCCGCAGTTGTACTGCGGCAGGTTGGCTCTCCTGGGCGAATTGCAGTCATTGTACATCGGGCGCGGTGCCGAAACCGATGTGTGTGGCCGGCGGCTGCGATGTCCGCCAGTCACCCGCTATCGCTCCTGACAGAGACAGAATGGGGATCAATGTCAATGTAAATACATAGATCTCCGTTCTGTCAGGGGAGGAGAGACAGATCTGCTGTTCTCCTCCTCCAGTCAGTCCCATCTGACCCCAAAGTTAGAAACACCTCCCTAGGGAACACATTTAACCCCTTGATCACCCCCTAGTGTTAACCCCTTCCCCGACAGTGACATTTATACAGTAATCAGTGGCTTTTTTAAGCAGTGATCGCTGTATAAATGTCAATGGTCCCAAAAAGGTGTCAAAAGTGTCCGATCTGTCTGCTGCAATGTCGTAGTCCCGCTAAAAATCGCAGATCACCGCCATTACTAGTAAAATGAAAATTAATAATAAAAATGCCATAAATCTATTCCCTATTTTGCAGACGCTATAACTTTTGCGTTAATCAATCAATACACACTTATTGCGATTTGTTTTACCACAAATTATTATACAGAATTTATATAGTAATTTCAATATGTAGAAGAATACATATTGGCCTAAACTGATAAAAAAATTTGTTTTTTTTTTTAATTGGGATATGTATAATAGCAAAAAGTAAAAAATATTTTTTTTTTCAAAATTGTCAATTTTTGTTTATAGCGCAAACAATAAAAACCGCAGAGGTGATCAAGTACCACCAAAAGCTCTATTTGTCGGAAAAAAACATCAATTTTGTTTGGCTACACACGACCACGCAATTGTCAGTTAAAGCGACGCAGTGACGTATCGCAAAAAATAGCCTGGTCAATAAGGGGGCAAATTCTTCCGGTCCTTAAGTGGTTAACAGGGGTTTTCTGAGACCTGAACATTACTTGCCGTATCTGGATCGGGGTGGGAGGAACCACAGATTCATTGCTGCAATGCCCCCTATGAGATCGCCGGTCTCTACTCTTCCCTACCATCGCCCTGTGATGATATCATTCTCTTCTGGATCCTTCGAGGACCTGACTGCTGGACATCCAATAGGAAGTGTCCACAATATGCAGAAAAGGATGTGGACACCTGAAGAAGGACCCAAAAGAGACAAAATGAAAAGAGAAGAAGACTTGGGCTGTGGAGCAAATTAATTGCTGCAATGCCCCCTACGAGATTGCCGATCTCTACTCTTCCCTACCATCGCCCTGTGAAGATATCATTCTCTTCTGGATCCTTGGAGGACCTGACTGTTGGACATCCAATAGGAAGTGTCCACAATATGCAGATAATCATGTGGATACGTGAAGAAGAACCCGAACAAGACGATATGAAAAGAGAAGTGAAGACTTGGGCTGTGGAGCAAATTCATTGCTGCAATGCCCCCTTCGAGTTTCCTGGTCTCTGTTCCCTACCATCGCCCTGTGAAGATATCATTCTCTTCTGGATCCTTGGAGGACCTGACTGCTGGACATCCATTAGGAAGTGTCCACAATATGCAGATATGGACACCTAAAGAATGACCGGAACGAGAGGAGATGAAAAGAGAAGACTTGGCCTATGGCATCACATGACCTTAAGGTTAAGTTAAGTAAGAATTGGCATGTAGGGAATCAAAGAGAGGGGGTTAGGAGGAAGTGGGGAACAGGGGTAAAGGAAGGCATTCACCCCAGAGTGGGGCTTTAAGGGTTTTAGAAGGAAAGGGTTACCTGAACCTAAGAGGGTTGATTTACTAAAGAAAAATAGACTGTTCACTTTGCATGGGAAGTTGCACTTTGCAGGGAGATTTTCCCCAGACCAGATCTTTGAAAAGATCAATTTCATCGCATCCACTGATAGCTCTGGGGCAAATTCCCTTGCAAAGTGAACAGCCCTACTTGCCTTTAGTAAATCGACCCCAGGATCATACCTCCCAACCTTCAGAGATGAACATAGGGACACCTATGAGCAAAAGTATGTAGGCAAAGGACACACCCCCTCCTGCAACGCCCCCTTAAAGGAGAATTGTACAAAAAAAATGAATGGTTAAACCCACAAGTGTTTTTTTTTGGTTTTTTTTACCACTACTATTGCTTTATATTGGCTTTTGGAATTTACAAATACATCAATTTAGAAATTGGATGAAAGGTTTAGCACTGGAAAACACTTTTTGATAGATAAGCAGTGCATTTTCTATAGAACTATACAGATCAGACCAAAATGAGG
Organism: Lithobates clamitans; assembly: GCA_037952925.1. Classification (NCBI taxonomy): domain Eukaryota; kingdom Metazoa; phylum Chordata; class Amphibia; order Anura; family Ranidae; genus Lithobates; species Lithobates clamitans. The sequence continues at coordinate 422,388 of JBBGZY010002111.1, forward strand.
GACGAATGAGGAGGAATGAGGGACAGAGGGACTTTCTGAATGAGGGACAGTCCCTCGAAATCAGGGGACAGTTGGGAGCTATGCAAGATCTATAAGTGATATAATCAATTTACATGTAGCATGGTTCTCATGTGAACATCTGAATGGAATACTGCAGATGGGGAATTTGACGCCGCTGTCCCTTGGAAGACATCCAATAAAATGTGAATGATATGTTTATAGTGACAGCACGGAACATTTTTTCGTTTAAATGGTGAATTTGGCCCGAAGCCCTCCTCTGACATCCATGGGGCTTTTTCTGAAGGACTCATGGGTTTTTTTCCTTACCCAAGAATGAGACAAATATTCAGAAAGTGTTCTCTCTCTTTAATTACTAGGAGTTGAGTGAGCGCAGAGTAATTTTCTCGCCCAGCCGGATGTACGGCCCCTGTGTGCATTGTATGTCTACGTCTGTGCATTGCACTGCTGGTGAATAATGTATATTAGATCAAGGAAATAAGTGGAAGGACTGGAGAGAAGAGCTGTTACATCGCAGAGCGGTTTCACTTTATCGTCTGCTCAATACGCTCGGGGACAAGCCGTCTTGTTTTCAATTATCCTCATTGCCTGTAATGATACATTGTAAGGGATAATGTAGTCTGTCTGTAGGCTGTGTCTGTAAGGCGATGGGGGAGCCGGTTGGGGCACAAGAGCTTGCAATCAGGTTAATGTTTTCTTAAAAAAGGTATTTTTAGAAGGGTATATTTTGAAGGTTAGGTATAGGCTGAGGCAGACAGATAAACACAAAGCAGCAAAGTAACAATCTTTCTTGTTCAAAGATCTTATTGAGAGGCATAAGTGGTACAGACACACGATGGTCCAACAAAGAAAGACTAGAAACATGTGAATAACACAATGGTAGCTATACTGTACATGGTTGCAGTAAGTAGATCCAGACAGACAGGGCTGGCCCAAGACATTGTGCTGCCTGGGTCCAAGAATGAAATGCTGCCCCCCCTCCCTAAAAAAAAAAACATGCCCACCAAACCCATTATTTTATATCATGATAATTAAAACTAAAATTAAATGTATCGGGAAGTCGGATTTACATGCAACAGCACCTTATCTATATGCAAAGTTAGATGACATACCATTATGTTCAATTCCAAGGGGTGGGCTAGGGCAGTATAGGGCAGTGGGCTAGGGTAGTATATAGACAGGCTAAGGTAGTATATAGGCAGACTAGGGTAGTATATAGGCAGGCTAGGGTAGTATATATTTAGGCTAGGGTAGTATATAGGCAGGCTAGGGTAGTATATAGGCAGGCTAGGGCAGTATAGGGGCAGGCTAGGGTAGTATAGGGGCAGGCTAGGGTAGTATAGGGGCAGGCTAGGGTAGTATAGGGGCAGGCTAGGGTAGTATATAGGCAGGCTAGGGCAGTATAGGGGCAGGCTAAGGTAGTATATAGACAGGCTAGGGCAGTATATAGACAGGCTAGGGTAGTATATAGACAGGCTAGGGTAGTATATAGGCAGGCTAGGGTAATATATAGGCAGGCTAGGGTAGTATATATTCAGGCTAGGGTAGTATATAGGCAGGCTAGGGTAGTATATAGGCAGGCTAGGACAGTATAGGGGCAGGCTAGGGTAGTATAGGGGCAGGCTAGGGTAGTATATAGGCAAGCTAGGGCAGTATAGGGGCATGCGAAGCGTAGTATAGGGGCAGGCTAGTATAGTATATAGGCAGGCTAGGGTAGTATATAGACAGGCTAGGGCAGTATATAGACAGGCTAGGGTAGTATATAGGCAGGCTAGGGTAGTAAGTGGGCACACTAGGGTAGTATATAGATAGGCTAGGGTAGTATATGGACAGACTAGTGCAGTATAGGGACAGGCTGTGGTAGCATATAGACAGGCTAGGGTAGTATAGAAACAGGCTAGGGCAGTATAGGGGTGGGCTAGGGTAGTATAGGGTCAGGCGATGGGCATGTGACCGGAGCTCAAACCACAGAAATTCAGAAAAGAGTGCCAGACTACAACCAGATGAAAGAATCCACGATCATTTAATTTTTTTGAAAAAAAAGTCACATAAAAACAGGCAACGCGTTTCAGTGGCAACACCACTCCCCTTGCCTGACGAAGGGGCCCTGGGTGGCTCTGAAATGTTGTCTTCTGTTTACCATGTGACCACGATAATAAAGCTTTGGACCCTTCTTGAGGAATCCTTGGTGTGCTGATGACAGATCTTCACTTGGATCGTTTACGGTTCCCAGCCTGTGGTCATTGCACCTATCATTAATGGAAAGTCATCTACAGGAACATGTACGCGGGAAATATTTTGTTTGCATTCAGAGGCAACACCACTCCCCTTTCATCAGGACTCAACACAGGATAAAGCTTGGAATACAGTATGGAGGCTTCTCAGCAACATCACTTTTTTTACCAGCTATTAAAATGATCTTAGAGCCTTTCATCCGATTTTGGTCTGGTGCTCCTTTCTGTATTTCTAAGGTCCCATAGGCTTGGCAGAGACCCATGACATATCTGCACAGTCAAGAGACAATGATCCAAAATGGCAGCATGGAAGCGAAACAACAAAGAAGAACACAGGACTGGAAAGAAGACAACACTGGACTGGAAAGAAGACAATGCTGGACTCCATATATTAGATCAAGGAAGTAAGTGGAAGGACTGGAGAGAAGAGCTGCTACATCACCGAGTCGTTTCATTTTATCGTCTGCTCAATACGCTCGGGGACAAGCCATCTTGTTTTCAATTATCCTCGTTGCCTGTAATGATACATTGTAAGGGATAATGTGGTCTGTCTGTAGGCTGTTTCTGTATGGTGGGGGGGAGCCGGCTGCGGCGCAAGAGCTTGCGATCAGATTTTTTTTTACAAAGGTATATATAGAAGAGGTATAGGCCAAGGCAGACAGATAAAAACTGTAACAGAGCAGCAAAGTAACAGTCTTTGAGGATAAAAGCAATCAATGGCAGCAGTTCAGTGACTTGCCAAGTGTCACACATCAGCAGGTTGAAGCTTGTCGCAATCATTTGCATTTTCTGGAGAACCTCGGTGTCTGGTGTGATCTAAGCCAACCCTTTGGGGGGTTCACAGGAATGTCACTTGATGGGTTGACATCAACACTCTCTGCACATGTCCAAGTGACTGGCATTGGCAGGAGCTCCATCCTTCAAAAGCCTCCTATGAGGACCGGAGCTGCCACATTAAAGACTTTTTGCAACATAACATGACTTGAAACGTAAGCCACCTGGGAGGTACAGCTGGGTCCAAGCAGCATGGAGGATGCTTTGCGCCCCAAATGACCTGGAGGGTGCATTCTAACACCAAAACATCTGAAGGTTGCTTTGTGTTCCAAGCCATCTGAAGGGAGCATTGTTTTACACAGCCACCTGGAGGGTACACTCTATTTTAAGATACCTGTAGTATGCATTGCATTCTAAGCAACCTGGTGGGTGCATTGTGTCCCAAACCACCTGGAGAGTGCACTCTATACCAAAACATCTGGTGGGTGCATTGTGTGCCAAGCCATTTGGAGGGAGCATTGTGTAACAAAACCTCCTAAAGGGTACACTCTATTTTAAGACACCTATAGTGTGAACTGCATTCCATGCAACCTGGAAGGTGCATTGTGTTCCAAGCAGCCTGGTGGGGGCATTGAGTTCCAATCAACATAAATGGTGCACTTTATTTCAAGCCACCTCAAGGGTGCACTGTGTTCCAAACAACCTAAAGGGTGCACTGTGTTCCAAGCAACTTGAAGTGTGCATTGTGTTCCAAGCAACCTAAAGGATGCACCGTGTTCTGAGTAACCTTAAGGCTACATTGTGTTCCAAGCAATCTGAAGGGTGCATTGTGTTCAAAGCAACCTGGTTCATTGTGTTCCAAGAAACTTGAAGGGTGCATTGTGTCCCAAGCAGCCTGAAGGCTATATTGTGTTCCAAACAATCTGAAGGGTGCATTCTGTTCCAAGCAGCCTAAGGGGTGCATTGTGTTCCAAGCAACCTAAAGAATGCATTGTGTTCCAAGCAACTCAAAGTGTGCATTGTGTTCCTAACCTCCTTGGAGGAGGTATTGTGTTTCAGGCCACCATTAAGAGAAAGTGTCTGAAAGCTTAAAATGCTCTGTCTCTTCTGATTCATACTGATTACTCAATAAAAACACTCTGGACTGTTTCACCTTTGGTATGACACCCTTTGTGCGCCTCGACACTCTCTGCACATGTCCAAGTGACCTACAATGGCAGGAGCTCCATCCTTCTAAAGTCTCCCAAGAGGACCAGGGTTGCCATATTAAAGACTTTCTGCAACAACATGACTTGAAGCATAAGCCACCTGGTACTCTTTTGCCAAAAATTATCTTAAGAGTCTTTCATCCGATTTTCGGTCTGGTGCTCTCTCCTGTCTTTCTAAGGTCCCATAGACTCGACAGAGACCCATGACATATACTATATTACCAAAAGTATTGGGACGCCTGCCTTTACACGCACATGAAGGTTAATAGTATCCCTGTCTTAGTCCGTCGGGTACAATGTTGAGTTGGTCCACCCTTTGCAGCTATAACAGCTTCACCTCTTCTGGGAAGGCTCTCCACAAGGTTTAGGAGTGTGTCTATGGGAATGTTTGGTTATTCTTCAAGAAGCACATTTGTGAGGTCAGGCACTGATGTAGGACGAGAAGGCCTGGCTCGCAGTCTCCACTCTAATTCATCCCAAAGATGTTTTATCAGGTTGAGGTCAGGCCAGTCAAGTTCCGCCACCCCAAACTCGCTCATCCATGTCTTTATGGACCTTGCTTTGTACACTGGTGCGCAGTCATGTTTAAATAGGAAGGGGCCATCCCAAAACTGTTCCCACAAATCTGAAATTGTCCAAAATGTCTTGGTATGCTGACGCCTTAAACGTTTCCTTCACTGGAACTAAGGGGCCAAGCTAAACCCCTGAAAAACAACCCCACACCATATGATTTGGATGGGGGTGGCCCAATACTTTTGGCAATATAGTACAGATGAGCGAGTTTGGGGGTGGAGGAACTTGACTGACCTCAACCTGCACAGGGTCCTGATCTCAACCTGACAGAACACCTTTGAGATGATATAGAACAGAGAGTGCGAGCCAGGCCTTCTCGTCCAACAACAGTGCCTGACCTCACAAATGCACTTCTGGAAGAATTGGTCAAACATTCGAATAGACACACTCCTAAACCTTGAGGACAGTCTTCCCAGAAGAGTTGAAGCTGTTATAGCTGCAAAGGATGGGCCAACTCAATATCGAACCCTACGGACTAAGACTGGGATGCCATTAAAGTTTGTGTGTGTGTGTGTAAAGGCAGGCGTCCCAATACTTTTGGCAATATAGGGTATCTGCACATTAACGAGGCCATGATTCAGAATGGCAGCATGGGAGCAAAGCAACAAAGAACTCTGGCCTGGAAGGAAGACAATGCTGGACTCCATATATTAGATTAGGGTTTCTCAACCAGGGTCTCATGGAACCTTAGGGTTCCTCCAGAGGCCGCTAGGGGTTCCTTGAGCCATTAACAATTTCTGCCTCTCAGACTCCATGGACTAGCAAGTATGTGTTCTCTAATATTCATATCGGGGCAGTTATCAGAGATTGAAAATAAAATTTTAGGAAGCTTCCTCTATAACCTCATCAAGCTACGAAATACTTGGTTCGGGTGCAACTGTTACCGACACAACGTCCCACCCGAAAAGATGTACTTTTGCTGAAAACCCTTGATGTTTTCTTCCAAAGTGGGAGACAATGGCTGGTGAGTTGCTGCCAACTTTTTGACCTTGGGCGAGCTTCCGCGTCTCCGAATGCCTCTCGCTGAAAAAAAGCCAACTCCTTTTTTTTTTTAATCCCATTCATTGTGCCTGAAAGTCCCTAGCAAGGCTCTCTTTTTAAAATGAATTATTAGAATTTAAATTAGGACTTGTCATGCATGAAGGGACCGGGCTCCCTTCTCCCAACCCACAGATCCAAAAAGAAATGCGCTGGATGCTGCTCATACATGTGTGACAAGAAGACTGAATGAAGTCATTAGTCAGATAACCACATTTTAAAATGCTCGCCCCCCCCCCCCCCCCCCAAACAAAGCTTCGCTCGTGAATTGGACCTGTCCGAGGTGCTGATTGTATTTTACTGCTTGCTCGTAAAATCCAACATTCCGGCCTCTTGGCTGCGTGACCCCGGACATTCGCACGCAAATCACTCTACAGCGGGGACAGGAAAGTAAGTGGAGCTTTTAATATTCTTATATTGTTATTATTTTATTATTACCTTTTTTCTTTTTTTTTTATGCGTTCATAACAGCTTGTTCTAGAAGCTTCCTGGTGGAACTATTAAGCAGATTAGGTCCGTAAACGTCAGAAGCAGAAGAGAGTAGACAGGACACTGTACCCTTCGATTTTATAGGCCTTCAGCCATCATGTTAGAATTGTGGAAATTTAGCTAATGCACAAATATTTTGGGTTCAAACCAAAAAAAATGTTTGTTTTTTTTTTTCCTTTTCATTGAGCTCCGTGTTGCTTGTCCAATCCCTATAAACAAAAAAAGGGAACTGTGAAATCACAGCAAACACAAAAAAAAAAAAAAAGTGCACGAGGGTACAGAATAGGACCAACCTCCAAAAGGAAGGGCCTTCATCCCTGAACGGGGGGGCAAGACAATATGGTAGACGTGTGCGGTTCGTTTAGTTCCCGAATTAAAATTGTATCCGAATTTCCGAATGAGAATAGTACCGAATTTAAACGAATCCGAAATAACAAAAAAAACATTCGGACGAAATTCGAATTTGAATAGCTTTCATTTTGTTTTCGAATACTTTTCAAATTCAAAGTTTTTCAATTTTTAAAGAGAATGAAATATAATAGAAAATAAAGGAAGAGAATAGATATTTTTTTTTTCTATTCTATTCTATTGGTCTCAATGGCTACGGCACTCCCTTCTATGGCCTTAGGATGTGCTGATCCCAATAGCTTTGGTGCTCCACCTAAGGCACTAGGGGGTGCTGGTCCCAATGGCCTCGGTGCTCCCTCCCATGGCAATAGGGGGTGCTGGTCCCAATGGCCTCGGTGCTCCCTCCCATGGCAATAGGGGGTGCTGGTCCCAATGGCCATGGCACTCCCTTCTATGGCACTAGGCGGCATTTGACCCAATAGCTTTGGTGCCCCCTCCTATGGCACTGGGGGTGCTGGTCCCAATTGCTTCAGTGCCCCCTCCCATGGCAATAGGGGGTGCTGGTCCCAATGGCTTTAGCACTCCCTTCTATGGCACTAGGGGGTGCTTGTCCCAATGGCTTTGATGCCCCCTCCCATGGTAATAGGGGGTATTGATCCCAATGGTTATAGTATCCCTCCTATGGCACTAGGGGGCGCTGGTCCCAATGGCTTTGGTGCCCCTCTTTTGGCACTAGGGGGCACTGGTTCCAATAGCTTTGGTTCTCCTCCTATGGCAATAGGGGGTGCTGGTCCCAATAGCTATGGCACTCCCTCCTATGGCACTAGGGGGCGTTGGCAGAGCTGGGAGAAGGGGTGGGCAGGAGGGGCGGCTGCCCTGTGCACTGAGGTATCAAGTGAGGTGGGGGGGTGCCACAAGGAGATTGAGGGGGGGGACTATTTGAGTGGGGGGATGCTAAGAGTGGTGATTTAGGGGGATTTGTGTTGAGAGGTGGTAAAAAGATTTGTGCTAGCAGGGGGGATTTGGGGGGAATTTGTGCTGGGAGGAAGGGATTTGAAGTGTGTTTGGGGGGGAGGGGGGAGATGTGTGCTAGGAGGGCAAACTTTTGGGGTATAGGATTTGTGTTAGAAGGGGCGTTTTTTTTTGGGGGGGGGCATTTGAGCTTGGGGAAATTGGGGGATGGGGGGGTCAAAGATTTGTGGTAAGAGGGGGAATTCAGCAAGGGGGGGATTTGTACTGGGAGAAGGGTGAATTTATGCTTAGCGTGTAAGCATGCAGATTAGTGCTTAGTGTTTTTTATTTTGGGGGGGGGTTTGCTGACAAATAATGCTCATACATCTGAGGGCGGTGCAGTTTGGCATGCTCCCCCTGGGCTCTTGACGACCTTGCCCCGACACTGGGCGCTGGTCCCAATGGCTTTGGTGCCCTACCCATGACACTAGGGGGCTCTGGTCCCAGTGGCTTTGGTGCCCTTCCTATGACACTAGGGGGGGCTTTGGTGCCCTTCCTGAGACACTAGGGGGCGCTGGTCCCAGTGGCTTTGGTGCCTTTCCTATGACACTAGGGGGCTCTGGTCCCAGTGGCTTTGGTGCCCTTACTATGACACTAGGGGGCGCTGGTCCCAGTGGCTTTGGTGCCCTTCCTATGACACTAGGGGGCGCTGGTCCCAATGGCTTTGGTGACCTACCCATGACAGTTGGGGGCGCTGGTCCCAGTGGATTTGGTGCCCTTCCTATGACACTAGGGGGCGCTGTTCCCAATGGATTTGGTGACCTACCCATGACTGTTGGCGGCGCTGGTCCCAGTGGATTTGGTGCCCTTCCTATGACACTAGGGGGCGCTGTTCTCAATGGATTTGGTGACCTACCCATGACTGTTGGGGGCGCTGGTCCCAGTGGAATTGGTGCCCTTCCTATGACACTAAGGGGCGCAGGTCCCAGTGGCTATGGTGCCCTTCCTATGACACTAGGGGGCGCTGGTCCCAGTGGTTTTGGTGCCCTTCCTATGACACTAGGGGTGCTGGCCCCAGTGGCTTTGGTGCCCTTCCTATGATACTAGGGGGCGCTGGTCCCAGCAGCTGCTTCCTTCCTACAATAACTTGTGATGGAGCCATCACAGGCCGAAGAGCATTTTAATAAGATGTCTTTAAATGCAGTTTTGGACTACCTTCTTTAAACAGAAAGGTAGCCAATGGCTGGAAGGTAGGTTCAGCACATTATCCACCTATAGCCATATGGGACAGCATAGTGTGCTTTTGGTAGAGGTGAACATACACTTTAAATCTTAGCAGTCTATATAGTTCACCCAGAAGGGATTACTGGGTAGCTGGATTATTACTTTAAAAAGGAGTTTTGTTGAGGCCGCAGAGCGAAGTTATCCTGACACTGACTGTTCCATCTGCATGCTCCTCCATATTGACTGCAAGCTGATAAACAGAGGTTGGCAAGTGTCAGAGCGGGGCTCCCCAGGGTGGACTGATAGAGGTCTAGAACACACAGACAGCTGTGCCAGTTAAACGTCCATGCGGTGAGCTAAATAAGAACTGCTCAGCAGAGGAAAGCAACGCATGCGGCAAACTACCAATTACCGCCCTCCGCCTGATTACAGTCCTGAAACCACAAGCTGGTGTTCCAGGGCACCGGGGGCCGCCAGACAAGAGTCTGTCTGTCACTGCCAGCAAACCGCCGCAATAAGGAGGAAAAGATGTTCAAGAGAAAGTCGAAACCAAGCCTCAGTTGGCATCCTGCGGACAAAGCGTGGCGGTTGTGCGTGTCAGATTTATTCAAGAAGGGAAAACCAACCCAACTGAATTTACTCACCTTAATACATACATGAAGAGATTGTACAGAAAGTTCAGTGGAGAGCTGTCCAATTCTGTAAATCCAGACATTTTTTTTTTAATCTCTTGTCCACCAGGGAAATTGGGGATGTGGAGGGTGCTTTTAGAAAAGAATGTATCATTTGTTTTATAATTTATATATTTTTTTAAACACTTTTTAAAAATTTTTTCGATTGACTTTACTGCTATCACAAGAGGCGTGAACATAGCACCTATGTATGTCATAGGCAGGTGACAGGTCCTCTTTGTGGAGAGGGGACATCAGGTGTCTCTTAGAACTCAATAACTTCTTGCCCTCCATTGCAGCTAATCAAGCACAGATTGCCTAGCTTCCCTCCCCTGCACGTGCATGCAGATCTGCAGAAGACCAGGTAGAATCCTTCAGGTCACATCTGCGTATGTGTCAGAATAACAAATATGGTGGTGCTGCATGTGCATGCAGATGTGCCAGGACTGGAAGGCCAGGTAGAACTCTTCAGGACACATCTGCAGATATGTAAGAATAACAAATATGGTGGTGCTACACATGCATGCAGATGTGCCGAGAATGGAAGACCAGGCAGAATCCTTCAGGACACATCTATGCACTTGCCAGAATAATGAATTTGGTGGTGCTGCACGTGCATACAAATGTGCCAGGACTGGAAGGCCAGGTAAAACCCTTTAGAACACATCTGCCCGCCTCCCAGAATAACAAATATGGTGGTGCTGCACGTGCATGCAGATGTGCCAAGACTGGATGACCAGGCAGAACCCTTCAGGACACATCTACACACCTGCCAGAATAAGGAATATGGTGGTGCTGCACGTGCATACAAATGTTCCAGGACCGGAAGGCCAGGTAAAACCCTTCAGGACACATCCGTGCCAGAATAGCAAATATAGCAAATATGGTGGTGCTGAATGTGCATGTAGATGTGCCAAGACTGGGAGGCCAGGTAGAACCCTTTAAGCATAGTTCCCAACTGTCCCTGATTTCAAGGGTCTGTCCCTGATTTGGAACAAAGTCTCTCTTTCCTCCTCATTTGTCCCTCATTGTGGTCTGATCTATATAGTTGCATATAAAATGCACTATTTATGTTTCGAAAGGTGTTTCCCAGTGCTAAACCTTTCATCCAAATTCTAAATTGTTGCATTCGTAAATGTCAAAAGCCAGTATGAAGGAATAGTAGTGGAAAAACAAAACACTTGTGGGTTTAACTAATAATTTTTTGTATAATTCTTCTTTAAGGGTGCATGGCAGGGGTGTATCCTATGCTTACATACTTTTTCTAATAGGTTTCCCTCGTTCCCATCTCAAAAAGTTGAGAAGTATGCTTTAGGACACATCAGAATAACGAATTTGGTGGTGCTGCACGTGCATGCAGATGACAAGACTGAAAGGCCAGGTAGAACCCTTCAGGACACATCTGCGCACCTGCCAGAATAAGGAGTATGGTGGTGCTGCATGTGCATACAAATGTGCCGAGACTGAAAGGCCAGGTAGAACCCTTCAGGACACATCTGCACATGTGCCAGAATAATGAATATGGTGGTGCTGCACGTGTATGCAGATGTGTCGAAAACCAGAAGACCAGGTAGAACCCTCCAGGACACATCTGCACACATGTCAGAATAAAGAATATGGTGGTGCTGCACGTGCATGCAGATGTGCCGAGACTTGAAGACCAGGTAGAACCCTTCAGGACACATCTGCCCGTGTGCCAGCATAACGAATATGGTGGTGCTGCATGTGCATGAAGATGTGCCAAGACTGGAAGGCCAGGTAGAACCCTCCAGGACACATCTGTGTACGTACCAGAATAACGAATATGGTGCTGCTGGGTGGGACCAAAACTAAAGGGGGCTTAAAGGGGTTGTAAACCCTTGCCGTTTTTCACCCTAATGCATTCTATGCATTAGGGGAAAAACCTTCTGTTATGCTGCAGCCCCCCAGACCCCCCCATTTTACTTACCTGAGCCCTGTCTGTCTCCCCGGGGATGAGCACACCAGCTACAGCCAGTGTCTCATGTCCTGATTGGATAGATTGATAGCAGCGCAGCCATTGGCTCCCGCTGCTGTCAATCAAATCCAATGACGTGTGAGCCAAGTCCTGCTGTCTGTGTCTACGGACGCAGCAGCAGGACATGGGAGCACGGGTGTCCCGTCGGAGATCGCTCCGGCGGGACACTCGAGAAGAGGAAGAGCCAGGAGCACCTGGGGTCCCACCGCGGAGGGACCCCAGAAGAGGATGGTCGGGGCCACTCTGTGCAAAACCATCCTCACAGCGGAGGTACGTATGACATGTCTGTTATTTATTATTATGTTATTTATTTAGTTATTATTACTGAACATTTACAACCCCTTTAAGTTCCTTCAAGGTTGGCCAATGGCACATGGCCAATTTTTGCAGCATTTTGTTTTATTGGCTCACTGCTTTTCCCAGAAGCCTGCACTGGGTCAAATTCCTGGGATCAATCAGGAGTCTCATTTTTGATAACATACTATTTAAAGCTAAACTCCAGGCAGATATAAAAGACACAAATTGCATCTCTGTAATTAGTAACATGTCATTACATTTTTTTTTTTTTAATTCAGTACCTAGTCATGACCTGGTATCATCCTTTTGCAGTCCCCATTCTGCAGCAGAGCTCAGAATGAGAGAGGCAGAAGCAGCACAAGGAGCTGATAGGGGGGGGGGGGAGCAGATTGGCAGAGGGAGGCGCTCATCACAGCGCTGCTTCTCCTTTCACTGTCCAGACTGAGGGCGGATCCAGGAAGAGGAAGTGGTCAGAATGATGCTTGACCTGAGACTGAGGACACCTAGTGGCAGAAAAAGGTATTGCTGGGGGGGGATTTAAGGTTATGGCAGCAGAAGTTGGTTTTTGTTATTTTTATCTTTTAATGAGCCGTTTATTTTATCTTGGTATTTTGGCCTTCTCACGTTGAGACTACATTGATCAAGGTGGCTCAGCACAACTGGCATGAACGAGCCTTAATACGGTGCAGTCACCTGCTGTGTAGAAAAGGCCAAGCAGAGATCACAGGATGACAGAATAACATTGTCTACAGCACATAAGGCGGCATATGTTAATGATGCGTCTATCGCTCTCTCTCTCTCTCTCTCTTTCTCTCTCTCTCTGATGATTTTTTTCTCTTGAGCTCAATTGAATAATGAGCAGACTGGGGCGACTCTGGCAAATGGTATATATTTGCATTTACTGTACATTTGCGAAACAAGGAGGATAAATGATAAATAGGGTGCAGCAAATCCATCGGCACAGTCAGGCAGCTCATTGTTCCTCCGCCGCGTTCCCGGCTTTTCTTAATTCAGCAGGAAAGAGAATTCAAACAGCTTGCGGCGCCGGCAAGGTGAGTCAATGGCATTTAATGATATGGCCGGGAGGTTCAAAGACTGCGATACAAAGTTACACCAGCACCCGGAAGAACAAAACAGTGACTCGGAAAAGAGGAACGAGGCGCCTTATGTATCTTCTTTACTACAAAGCTCCACTGATAGAGAGACATGAAAAAATAATATTCGGATTCCGGGTAATCAGATTTGCGCTTTCGCGGTGGTTGCCTGAATGCAGGACTGCATCCAAACAGCTAAAGAAAAGGCTGGAATTACATATACACTCACTGACCACTTTATTGAGTACCAATTACTTGGTAACACAAATTTCCAATCAGCCAATCACATGGCAGCAACTCAAAGCATTTAGGCATCTAGACATCGTGAAGACATCTTGCTCAAGCTCAAACCGAGCATCAGAATGAGGAAGAAAGGGGATTTAAGTGACTTTGAACGTGGAATGGTTGTTGGTGCCAGACGGGCTGGTCTGAGTATTTCAAAAACTGCTGATCTACTGGGATTTTCACACACAACCATCTCTCGGATTTACAGAGAATGGTGGGAAAAAGAGAAAATATCCAGTGAGCGGCAGATGTGTTGAGGAAAATGCCTTGTTGATGTCAGAGGTCAGAGGAGAATGGGCAGATTGGTTGGAGATGATAGAAAGGCAACAGTAACTTAAATAACCACTCGTTACATCCAAGGTATGCAGAATACCATCTCTGAACGCACAATACAACCAACCTTGAAGCAGATGGGTTACAGCAGCAGGAGACCACACCGAGGAGCCACTCCTGTCATCTAAGAACAAGAAACTGAGGCTACAATTCGCACAGGATCACCAAAATTGGACAATAGAAGATTGGAAAAACGTTGCCTGGTCTGATGAGTCTCGATTTCAGCTGCGACATTCAGATGGTAGGGTCAGAATTTGGTGTAAACAACATGAAAGCACGAATTACCAAGAGAAGATTGGAGTTTAAACTCCAATCTTCTCTTGGTAAATTTGGAATTTATTTAAAGGAGGTGGTGTATATAGTGAACTCTCCAACCTCAGATACTAAATTTACCACAACATGAAATCATGGATCCATCCCGCTTTGTATCACTGGTTCAGGCTGGTGGTGGTGGTGTAATGGTGGGGGGGGGGATATTTTCTTGGCACACTTTGGGCCCCTTAGTACCAATTGAGCATCGTTTAAACCCCATGGCCTACCTGAGTATTGTTGCTGATCATGTCCATCCCTTTATGACTACAGTGTCCCCATCTTCTGATGGCTCCTCCCAGCAGGATAATGCACCATGTCACAAAGCTCCAATCATCTCACCACTGGACAATGAGGTCCCTGTACTCCAATGGCCTCCACACTCATCAGATCTCAATCCAATAGAGCACGTTTGGGATGTGGTGGAGCAGGAGATTCACATCATGGACGTGCAGCCGACAAATCTGCAGAAACTGTGTGATGCTATCATGTCACTATGGACCAAAATCTCTGAGGAACGTTTCCAACACCTTATTAAAGTGTTTGTAAACCCACGGGGAAAAAAAAACGTGCAAGACAAAGGCATAATGAGCTAGTATGCATAGCATACTAGCTTATTATGAAATACTTACCTTAGATCGAAGCTCCCGCAGCGGTTCCACCACACTGCTGTGGTCAGCGGCATGTCTCTTGAAGTTATTTCTGGGTATTGCGGGCTCCAGCGCTGTGATTGGCCGGAGCCACGTGCAGAAGCCGCCGGTAACGGCACAGCAGCTGAAGAAACGTCACGAGCGGGCCGTTTCTTCAGTGCGCATGTGCCGATGACGTCAGCACGTACTGATACAGTGAATATCTCTTAAACGGTGCAAGTTTAGGAGATATTCACGGTACCTACAGGTACAGCCTTATTATAGGCTTACCTGTAGGTAAAAGTGGTGTGTAAGGGTTTACAACCACTTCAAATCTATGCCACAAAGAATTAAGGCAGTTCTGAAGGCAAAAGGGGTCCAACCTGGTACTAGCAAGGTATACTGTACGTAATAAAGTGGCCGGTGAGTGTATGTGGAAGGTTTTAGCTACAGGAATTCTGTTCAGCCAGTCTTCTGACCCAAGCATCCTTCCGCACCGAAGAGCAAGAAGGTGGTACCATTATTGAGACACCCCCTTATGTCACTCTCCCACATCTTGCCAAGATCATGGACATTGGTAGGTTCCTCACTTGCTGTGCTCTGCTGAGAGTCCTACTCCAGTAAGTGGTGCCCTTCCTGTGCCTGGACCTCATGGCTGTATATCTTCAGATCATCCATGGCACCGCTCCCTCTGACTGCTAGTTATACCAGATTTGGAGTGAGATTTGGTAAAGTGACTACTGTGTTGCTCATTGTATTCCTTTCGGGACAGCAAGCTGTACCTGAGGACCTGCAGAGCAAGGATCTCCCTACTTCTGCTTTATCCTTTTTGAGTATTCCCTCACCAGTCATTACCAGTCTTTAACTCTGATGTGAGAAAACAAAGCCCTGCCTCTACCAAGATGGCCAGTTCCCCACAGTGATGCTGTGGGGAAGCTGAGTGTCATTATTGTGCTGCATTGTATTCCTCCCTGGGGAGGAAGCTGTACCTGGGGACCTGCAGTGGAAGGATCTCCCTGCTTCTGATTCATCCATCCTGTGTGCCTTTGCTTACTCTACGTTTCCTGCTGCTTTTAAGCATTCCCTCACCAGTCATCCGTTCATCAGATTTTAGCGCTGATGTGAGGAAGCAAAACCCCACCTATACCAAGATGGCCGCTTCCCCACAGAGACAACGTGCAGAACAAGGCAATAAGAGAGTCAGTCATGGGGAAAATATCTGCTGCAGGGAGACCATGAGCAACAATGATGGCTAGTCCTTTGTCCTCTGCTTGTCTTGCTTGAGTTCCCCAGTTCAGGTCTTCTTTAAACTCATGGCCATATTTTACATTTGAGTGTACAGTCCTCCAAAAAAAAATCCACCAACAGTGATTATGCTTATTAGGCATTTTTTTAAGCTCCTTGGTGAGGTGCTTTGTCAAACCCTTGTTAATAAAAAAAGTGACCCATGAAATCACAGCACGCAAAAAACTGCACAGAGGCTACAAAAAAGCCATCTCTCCAAATAGAAAGCGCCTCCAAACCTGAAATTCCTGGGGTGCAAGTCTCCTGACAGAGGGAAGGTATGCCATTGTCTATCTAAGCCGAAGCCTTGGTGACCCCACTCCTTAGGGATCAACAGAAGCCAGTCCTCCAAGCAGGGACACGCAGTCAGGGGAGGCAGGTGAGGCAGAGCCTCAACTGCCATGAACATATAAATAAATAAATACATTAAAAAAAAAATGATCGACTTTAAGAGTCGTAGCTCTGCGACCTGGGGTCACAGACTGAAGTCCTACCCCACCACTGGTCAAAATTTGGGGCTACTATCATCTATGGTTCCGGAAATACGGGGCTCCTTGTGCAGCCTGTCAGAAGCTACATACAGAGCGGCCAGTTTAAATACAAGCTGGCACACTCTGTTTGCAGCAGACTGTGAGGATGAGCTCACAGTGCCTCTCACTTCTTGCCAGAGGCACTGAGCTCAATGGATAGCTTGGAGTCTTGGACCAATGGTAAAGTACCATTGGCCCAAGCTGTCCAATAAAAATGCTGCAGTGGAGGCACGCCTCTCACTGCAGTGTCATAGAAGCGGGTATGTGTCTAAAAGATAAATGCTCCCTTCCAGCCCAGCCCTCCTAACTACAAGGAAATACATGTGTTTATGGATATAAGATTTACCCACAATCCCATGTTTTTCTCACACAGTTAAGAGGGAGAATGAGAATCTGCTGCTGCTGGACAGTCAGATACTGTTATAATCAAGCTAAATCATATATTTATATGCTATATGTTATAAGATAATAATTTATTGTTTATCTATTTATTGTGAAATTACTAGTTGAAAGTTATAACTTCAAACTTCAGTAATTTGTCCGTTGAGCCACCTGCTTGAGTACAGTTTGTGAAAATATAGCAAATTACCTTAAAAATAATATATAATAATTATTTGTATATTACTTACTTATGGTAATTAACTCCTTGCCACCCAGGCCAATTCTGACACTTCTCTCCTACATGTAAAAATCATCACTTTTTTGCTAGAAAATTACTCAGAACCTTATTATTATTTATATTGTGTTAGCAGACATCCTAGGGAATAAAATGGTGGTCATTGCAACTTTTTATGTTACACGGCAATTTTTCAAACGTGCTTTTTTTTTTGGAAAGAAACTGTTTCATGAATAATAATTAAAAAAAAAAAAACCCACTAAAGTTAGTCCGATTTTTTTTTTGTATACCATGAAAGATGATGTTATGCTGCGTAAATAGATACCTAACACGTCATAGTTTAAAATTGCGTACACTTGTGGAAAGGCGCCAAACTTCAGTACTTAAAAATCTCCATAGGTGATGCTTTAAAAATGTTTACAGGTTACATGTTTAGAGTTACAGAGGAGGTCTAGTGCTAGAATTATTATTCTTTCACTCTAACGTTTGTGGCGTATGTAACCTGTGTGTATCTGGCTCTGATACTAGCCAGTGCCTCACCAGCCATTCACCTCATTGCGTGTCCCTGCCTCCAAGAACTTGGTGAGGGGCTCTTCCAGGGCTCTCTCAAAGAGAGATCCCTCCAGACGGGGATCTGAAGGCCACAGAACCTCCCACCGACATCAGGGCAGGCCCCCCGATGACCTGTACCCTCTTTGTGCAAGCGTAGGTGATGTGTCCTTGTGCCAGTGAAATACCAATGGTGTGGTGTAGCCCAAATGTGTTTTTCTGGCACCCCTTAGATGCCACCACCAGGGGGCAGATCACCAGGAGCTCCCTATGCTTGCCAGCCCCAGGACATACAAATGTAACCCCATTCAAATCAGGAAGGCAACAGAGAAGAAGATACTACACTTGATCTAAGCCAAAAGGTCAAATTATACAGATGATTATAAATGTTCACACCACTTACCTCCAAGATCCTTCATTGTGTATTATATTCCTGCAGATGGGGGATGTTTTAACTACCTAAATGCTATATCTCTCATGAACCCCAGAGTTGAAACATCTAAGAAATACTCACACTCTCTATACTTAGGGCAGTGCAGAAACAGGAGGGTGAACATGCCAAGTTGAACAGGAGCACCCAAAGTTTCAACTCCATGGTGGGTGGAAAAGGCATGACTGCAGAGGCCCAATGGGCTTAGGTTCCAATAACGTAACACAATGGCATCAAATCCCTCACCACCCTTGCCCTTTACCCCTTTACCCCTTTAAATAAGACACTTACAACCATTAGGTTGGAAAGGGCAAGGCCACAGCTTTATTAAATTCCAACACATAACATGTGAACATATTTAACCAGTGCCAGTCACAGTCATACTGTGAGCACTTAACCAAAAGAGGGAAGTGGGGCCTGTCCTTACCATAAGTGCTGGGCAGACAGCCTACCTCCGATTTTCCATCAAGGGCATAGTCCATTACAGCAACTTTAACTGCTGGCAAGGTCAAGAAAACCACAGCAAGCTGTGACATACCATAACATAGGAAAAAAGGGGGCGGGAGGATGGGCAGCTCTTCCAACGACTCTTCCGAAAGACCCAGAATTCCGTGGGGCACATGATTTCCTGAGCTCAGGCCCATCCCATCCCACATGTCCCAACCAATCGTTCCCCTTGATGTGCACCTAGCCATGCCCCCATCAGTCAAGGCTCCCTTTCCCGAGGGAGGGGCTCAAGAGGCCTTCAAGAATCATAGCAAAGAGACTTTGCTATGGTCCTTCTCAATTTATAACTGAATAATCTCTACTTGGTGTTCTAATGCCGCGTACACACGGTCGGACTTTTCGTCTACAAAAGTCCAACGGACGCTGACGGACTAAAGCTGGCTGGTAATCCGATCGTGTGTGGGCTTCTCCGGACTTTCAACTGACTTTTTTTGCCTCAAATCCGACGTACTTTAGATTTGAAACATGCTTTAAATCTTTCCGACGGACTCGAGTACGGTCGAAAAATCCGCTCGTCTGTATGCTAGTCCGACGGACAAAAACCCACGCTAGGGCAGCTATTGGCTACTGGCTATCAACTTCCTTATTTTAGTCCGGTGTACGTCATCACGTAAGAATTCGACGGACTTTTGTGTGATCGTGTGTAGGCAAGTCTGTTCGTTAGAAAGTCCGCCGCAAGTCCGTCGAAAGTCCGCCGCAAGTCCGTCGAAAGTCTGTCGGACAGGCTGTCGGACTTTTGTAGACGAAAAGTCCGACCGTGTGTACGCGGCATAACTCTTTAAAGGGGATCTCATTTGAAGCTCAGTGAAGATTAGCTATCAGTCCCAGTTAAAGTTTTCAGCCCAGCGCAGGAACTCTAAGTGCCAGCCTGACATACTCGATGTGTATTTTACCTGTGGAACTCCAAGTCGCAGCATGCCTTCACTGTACAACCAACTTCCAATCCATTCTCAGGCTTTTTAGTCTCACCACAGGTGCAGTAAAGACACCCTTTGGCTCATGAGGCTTGTTAGGTTTACAGCCTTTATATTGCTATTGCCATGACTGTGTGGTTGCAATTGGAGAGTATTTAGAGGTGCTATAAAAAGATATAGACCTGCAGATGTAGCTGAGATTATAGCACCTTCTGGGGCAGTGGAGCATCAAAGCTGACACTCCACTTCCCCCTGCCCCTTCCAATCTCCCAAATGACAGCTCCTGTGGGGGTTTTGAAAGAAGTAATTTACACCAACATTTTACACAGGAAAACCTTTAAAGAGAACCGGTCATTTATTGGATCTAGTTGGAGCTGGAACATAAGTAGGGGATGACAATCGGGAGGTAATTTGCAACCACAATTCAATTAAATTGTATGTAAAACCAAAACTTTTTTTCTTTTGTTTTCAATACGGCAAAAGTCCCCTGTCAGAGTTTTTTTTTTTAATCTATTGAAAGCCTGGATATATCCTCTTATGCAGTTATCAGAACAGGTTTCCCCTTGCAACACTGGAACCTCACCTTACTTTAAATTTGCCTTATACTTCAGTCAGTGCAGAATTAGGAGTATAACCATGGCAAGTCAGACTGGAACACCCAACTTACTCCATGTTGGGTGAAACAGGCAGGAATCATGGCAGGTTCCAGAGATCAAGGAGACCATAAGAGATCATTCTCCATTCTAACCCTATAAAATTCCAAAATGTTATTAAAAAGTTATGGTTTTACATACACTTTAACCCTTTTAGCCTATGTTTAGCATGTAGTGTACAGAGTTGCTATTCTCTGTCCTCAGCATGCTGTTTAAAGGAAAGGAAAGTTGAGGAAGGTCAAAGCCTTGACGGACAGTCTACATGACATAAAGCTAGTCTGATTACAGGACAGGAGACAGGAAACTTGCCTGTAGAAGTCATGGCAGATTAAATATGGACCAATATTTTCTCCTGACCTCTGCTGTACTTGTAGGCAGGTAGCCTACTGTATGACCAAAAAACAGCCAAGGAAAAATCCAAGCTACTTACTGACCAGCTTGCGACCAACCAAATGAACCTGTCTAACAGTATGCACTAAAAACAGGGGTTTATTTGCAAATGTGTGCAGACTAAACCCCTGTTTTTAACGCATACTGTTAGACGGGTAATTTGGTTGGTTGCAAGGCGGTCGGTAAATAGAGCTTGGGTTTTTCCTTGGATTATTCGTTGGCTGTTTTTTGTCATTTGTTGCCCTCCAATGCTCCTTGCTGCATAGGCCAGTTATAGATGGGGGCAGTGGCTCACTTTTTGTATGCTTGGTATTTAGGTCAGGTAACACACTGACACCTTTGCAGCCATGGTGCTATGCGCTGAGTGTTTCGTGAATCCCTGCACCTTAAAATAGGGGTGGACTCCCTCCAGCCCATCTGCCCTTCATCTATCTCATCAGAATGCATGTGCTCCCACTGTGGAGCCTCTTATAAGTTAGAGGTAGGAACTACAGGTAACAGGGTGTCTTGCCGGGGCTCTGTAGCTTACGCATGTATATGAAAATGTGTGCAGACAGGTTAATTTGGTTGGTCACAAGCTGGACGGTAAGTAGAGCTTGGATTTTTACTTGGCTGTTTTTTGTCATTTGTTGCCCTCCAATGCTCCTTGCTGTATAGGCCAGTTATAGATTGGGGCAGTGGCTCACTTTTTGTACGTAGGTAGCCTACTGTATGTAGAGTCAGCACCCGGCTGCCCAGGTTAGGGGAAATACGGTTAATGTTTTTGCCACCTTTCCCTGGTATGTTTGCTGGCTTTTGCTGGAGTCCAGCCTCTCTCCCGTGTTATATAAAAGATAAGAGGTCTGAATCCAGGGGGGGCTCTGGGAAACACTTGGGAAACACATGGGGAATCTATGGTAAAGACTTGCTGGGACCTTTGGTCCACCTGGAACGTCAAATCGCTGGAAGAACCCTGCTATGTGGAATTCTCTGTTAGAGCACCTCCAAGTTTGGACTTTCCTCTAAGTGGCTTTACCCGTGCAGGTAACCTCGGGCAGCCACAGTTAGGTTCAATAGAATGTTATTACATGTTATACATGGGTCAGGCAAATCTTATGCACGGTAGTGAGCGAAGATGTTCACATGCTCATAATCATTCTTGAGTGACAATTAGACATGTCCTAACTTGCTTACTTGCCTATTTAAAGTGACTCCAGAGACTAGAGGATTGCTGAGTGGTCATCAGCTTCAACCGCTTGTGTCTTGATCCTATACTACCCGGCTTGTCTTGAGCCTGCTTGTTCCCGATACCCCCTTGCTGATTATGGCTTGTGACCTGACCCTGCCTTCTGCATGCTGTTTTGGTACCTGCCCTGCTTGCTTGATATCGACCCCGGCCTGGCTCTGACTCTGTTTTGGTTTCCGATTCTGCACCTCTGCTGCCCGGCTGATACTGACTCTTGGCTGCCTGACCACCCGAGATCCTGCACCTGCCTGCTTGCCAGCCTGCTTGCTGCCTGCTTTTCTGTACCTGCTACAGTGCCTCTGCCAGGGTGTCCTACATCTGCCTGCTTGCCAGCCTGCCTGCTGCCTTCAGTTCTACACCTGCTGCTGTGTCTTTGCATTGGCCAGCTCATTAGTCCGCCTGCTGCTCGGCACCTGCTGCAAGGTTCTTCTGGCCAGGATCTCCTGCAAGGCAACTGTCCTATTCTATGCCCTCTTATATACTGTCATCACCTCCAGGAGGAACAGGACAGGAGATGTAAGGGGAAGCCCTCTCGTCAGCTCGGCCTCGACCACATACATGGGAACATGTTGCCAAGTTTACAGTAAACGTTGATTCGACTGCTCAGAACCTGGTCTGCAGTAATTCAAAGAAGTGCATTTGAGGTCTAGGCATACTACTAAAGAACTTGGTCTGCAATCACAATATGTAACACAGTTACAGCAAAAGTTCATGAGTAACTACAAGAAAAACAGCAACCAGTCATTGGTGTGGTACCTGGTAGAGGATGGGTTTTCTGGCAGTGAAGGGGTCGGTGCTTGGACTCCCTAGCTGCCTGTCTCTTTCAGTCACCGGGAATGGACTAGCGTTGCGGAGATTTATGGTTGGTCATTTGGTATGGAAAGGGAAGAGTTAATGGAGAGCGTGTATGAGGTCCGCGCTTTGTACTTAGTGGGACCCTATTCTGTTACTGGGAGTTAGGTAACAGAGGTACACTGACTGGTGGAGTGGACAGCAGCTTAACCTGCCCCTCTGAATACAGCACAAACATCAGGACAAGTATGTAGGACATGGGACGAGGAAGCTAAGAAGGATCTCTATATTCTGTGTACTGTACACACATGGCTCATCATGGAGTTAGTAGACCGCCATAATGTTTGACTTTTCACATGACCACGGCTCCTGCCTGGTCCTCAGGCTTTGGTAAGCACACCTTTGGGCTAAAAATTGCTCAAGGTTTAGTGACCCCATTCAATGCCTGGCGTAGTCCAAGAACCCACACTGAGGGGGAACCTCTTATGTCAGCCTTGATTGGTGCTCAATGAGAAACATGGAACACGTGACAGCCAACCAGCCAGCCAACCCCACTTTACACACAGCCCACTGGACAATTCTGACTCCCTATTGTTTGGCTCAACACTTTTGAGTCGTGTGAGATTGAGTCATTTTGAGCTCACATCATCTCAGCTTATCTGGGCATTGGACCTTCTGCCCCTCTTATTAACTGCTAGCTGTAAATTCATAGTCTTCCAGGAAGGCTCTGTGGAGAAGCAGTAGGGGGCAACAGCACTAACAGTGCCAGATCTCTTTGTGAAAGGATAGACTGTAGAATTCCACACATTATTATGGCAAGGAGGAGCTGGTTCTCAGCCCAGAGGAACCTGGGTCATCTCTTGGAGCAGGCTCTGAGCTCAAAAGACCTGGGTCATCTTTAGGGGCAGGTTCTCAGTCCAGAGGAACCTGAGTAAACTTTCAGAGTGGTTTCTCAGCCTAGAAGAACCTAGGTCATCTCTAGGAGCAGGTTTCCAGCCCAGAGGGAATAGGGTCAACCTTAGGAACAAGTTCTCAGCACAGATGAATATGGGTTACAATTAGGAGCAGGTTCCTAGCCCAGAGGAAATTGGGTCATTCTTAGGAGCAGGTTCTCTGCACAGAGGAACTTGGGTAACATCTAGAAGCAGGTTCTTAGGCCAGAAGAATCTAGGCGTAGGTTATAAGTTCAAAGGAACCTGGGTCATCTTTAGGGGCAGATCCTCAGCCCAGAGGAACCTGGGTCATCTTTAGGGGCAGTTCCTCAGCCCAGAGGAACCTGGGTCATCTCTCAGAGCAGGCTCTGAGTCCAGAAGGACCTAGGTCATCTCTAGGAGCAGGTTCCTAGCCCAGAGAAAACTGGGTCATCTCTAGCAGCAGGTTTTCAGCACAGAGTATCCTGGATTACATCTAGGAGCAGGTTCTCAGACTAGAGGAATCTGGTCTGTCTCGGGGGGGTAGGTTATAAATCCAGACAAACCTGGGTCATCTTAGGGGAACTTCATCATTCCAGAGAAACCTGAGTAATCTCTCAGAGCAGGTTCTCAGCCCCGAAGAACCTAGTTAATCTCTAGGCGCAGGTTTTCAGCACAGAGGTTCTTGGGTTAAATCTAAGAGCAATCTGGGCTATCTCTAGGAGTAGGTTATATGTCCAGAGGAACCTAAGTTCTCTCTAGGAGCAGGTTCTCAACTCAGATGAACTAATGGAATCCATTGGAACAAGTTCCCAGCACAGAGGGACATGTGTCACATCTAAGAGCTGGTTTTTAGCCAGGAGAAATCTGGGTTATCTCTAGGTGCAGTTTTTCAGTCCAGATAAACCTGATTCATCTATAGGAGCAGGTGTTCAGCCCATAAGAAACATTAACATCATATTAAAATTGAGCAGTTGGTCTTATGTTACTGCCTACCTTTTGAACTTTCAGTGCAATAAAAGTCCTGAATCAGGCATATTCAGTGGCAAGGCAAAACGTTCTCTTCCAAAATAAAGAAAACCTGTGGCCAGGCTATGGACATTTAAATATTTACACATTGTTTACGGACAGTAAATTCACTTTAAAACACTTTACTAACCTTTGCAGCTGCATGCTCTATGGAGTAATTCATCCCCAAATTCCACAATAGAAAGTATTATCAATTGCATTTCATAAGCTCAGCTCATTTGTTTCCCCCTCCCAACAATAAGTTGGCAACCTGCTAGCCCTTCAATCTTTAAAGTGCACCTTGCACTACAAGCAAGATCCACTTATTTATTCATAACTCCCCCATACCTCATCATACTTCCAGAGAGATGCCATGTATATCTCACAGGATGATGCTACAGCACAATGCAGGAACCCCTTCTTGTGAGATTTGGGGTAAGAGGCACATGAGCGGTCTGCTTTAACCCCTTCCCACCCAGCCCCGGAATCCCTTTAACAGGGTCTTTACGCCTGGGGGGGGCGAGAAGGATCAACTGACCATGTGACCACTGTGATTGGCTTTTCAAGTGGTCACATGATTGGGAGCCAGTCCCACTGGTTCCCAATCAAGAGTTGCCTTTCACAGCTCAGTCAATGTGCTGGGAGTATGCAGTGAGGGTGTGCTCAGCACAGAAAGCTCTTCCAGCCACGGATGTATATGCGCAGCCTGTGGGCGTTAAAGCGTACCCTCTTTGCTGCTGCACATTGCACTCAATACGTGAGCGGCAAGAGGTTAACGTCATCACAGAGCAGGTGCACAGGAAGAGGAGAGAACAGAGTGCTGAGACCTGTTTTGAATTACCTCCCTGGTTCTCTAGTGAATTTTGAGAATGAATTACTCCACAGTGTCTGCAGCTACAGAGGTCAGTGAGGACTTATTTTAAAGCTTATTTGTCGCTAGTTATGAGTATCAATATGTAAATCCTTGAATGTTCATAGCCTGCCCACAGTCAGAAATAAATGCTATGAATATCTTTCACCCTGCAAAACAGATCACGGCGAAACGATTTTCACACACTTGCTCCTCGGCACCTGGAATTTCAGGAAGTCAGAGAATGCCAAGCTTCTCCCACAGGTGCAACAGACTCTCTTTAATCTTTTCCCAAACTACTTTAAAAAAACAAAAAACAAAAAACAAGCAAATAAATAAGTAAAACTCTAGAGCCCCGTTAGGCGCAGCAAGAAATGAGCTCGGAGGTAATGGGGCTGCCAGGTTTCACATTGTGCTAATGACCTCCGCAGCGAACGGAGCGCACAAATGCCGCAGCATCGAAACAGCATATTTCAGTTTCATTAATGTGATTATAAAGGTCGTTCCCGTCAGGCTGTAATGTGCTATAAGGGAACATAAAGGATTAGAGTCGCAGACACGCGACGACACTGGAGATTGAAGTCCCTTCGTAAATGACACGAGTGGAGGCGGTTGTGAGCTCTGAAGGCCGGGAGACCGTATTAAAGATTCATCAGGACTTTTTCACTAAGGAATGGCGTGGTTGGCGGGCATTGTTGGTGGGCAGAGTGGCAAGGTAGGGGGGGGACCATTTTCCTCTGCTAACATTATCAGCAGCCAATATAACTAAGAGGCAACAGTAACAGTAATTATCAGAGCTGTCATTATATACGGCATGTGCATTCTATTGTTCCACATACTTTGTATTTTAGAGGGATTCTACAGCATGTGTAGCCATCATGTAAGGATTGGTAAGTTGCAATATATTACAATTTTGTTTTTGGGGTTTATAACCTTTTTAACTTGCATCCGCCACCAGGAGTGAAAGAAATTATCCATACTTCTGGGTATGGCTGGTGGTGGGGGGGGGGGTCATGTGACTCATTTATTTTCCACCCAGTGTTGGTGCTTTCTGCTGGAGCTGGTACATGGGGCAGGAGAAGAGTTCTCAGCTTCATGTAAGCTTCAAGTCATGATTTGGGCTCATGCTGTGTTCTCAAGAGCTGAATGGAGCAGCCGGTCAGCAAATTAAGTGAAAGCAGCTGGTGGGGTTGCTATTAAAATTATTAAAAATGTACAGGTTCACTTTACAGAAAACAACGTTACAAATAATTTTTTATAAGAGCCATTGTTACAGTATGTACATGTAGCTTATCATATCCCCCTTTCATTCCCTATTCAGCACCGGGAGTGGTTCACCCAGAGCTCAGGTCAAGAATGACACATTCTTGACCTGCTCCCTCCTCCCTCACTGCTAATGCATGCTGTAGAGTAGGTGTAGCTTTAGGCAGGTGCAGTCTACTTTCTCCACTGCAGGTGGCGCTATCCACAGGGGCACTGCAGTTAGGGAGAAAGTAAGGAGGAACATGGTTCCTCTATGGTTTCCTTTGTCACTGCGGAAGCAATCCCATAGGAGGCCCCCCTCCATGTGACTCTGGCAACCATCTTGGGTCAGGCAGAGCCTTTTTAAGGCCCTGGCTCTGGCAAATCAGTAGAGTAGGGAGAGGTTCCCTGCTTGTGAGGGACAGTACTAGCGCTAGGGAAAGGTTCCTGATGAGGAGGGAAAGCGGAGGGTTGCATCTATTCTGGACACATTCCCAATTGGGCGAAAGACGGCCAAGTCGCATTCTACTCCCTCTCTAGAGACGCTGTCAGTCCAGCTGGAATCAGATCCTACTTTGGAAAATGTGAGTGCACCCGGCTGGGTAGCCTTCCCACCAGGTTTGTTGTGAATTGTTGATCCATTATTTCAATATAAGTTTTAACTTGCACCCAACTGTGTAAATTATTGCTGCCACACATGCTACACCCCACTTACATACCGCCCTGTGCTCATTCTCTGCCCCCTTGCTCTGCCTCAGTGGCAGCCCGTCCATAGGTGGATGCTCGGGCGCCGCCCCCCCAATCTGTTAAGAGTGACCGGGCGCCGGACATGCGGCAGTCTATGGGAAGCTTCCCAGCCTGCAATCAGCTGATTGCAGGCTGGGAAGCTGATTTGCCCGTGTTTAGGGTGTGGTCGGGGCACACGCAATGCGCCCGCAAACACCCCCACTCTACTCTCATTTGCTAATATGCCAAATTACCTGGCTAGGATTGGCGCAGCGGGGATGGAGGAGAGGACAATGTGTGTTTCCTCATTCACTGACATCATCATGTGGGGGTAAAGTTGACTCTGGGACCAGAGGAGAGGACACTGAGCACTCGTCACTTCCAGTTTCCCGCCCACAGTGGGGGTGGACTAGAGTCGACAGGTGGATTCAGACGAGACAAGCGTATTGGCGCCTTTGAGCTAGGTAAGTGCTGGGTGGCAGTGGCAGGCTGGGCAGGGAAGCATTAGCCCCCCCCCTGGCCACAACTATGGCCAGTAAAGGCCATGTCACTTCTGACGCCCGCAGTAGCATGGCAGTAGAGTCGTGAGTCGAGCTGTATCTGCCTGTCGGCCCGGTCGTCGCCACTGTCTTGCTAACTGAGCTCCTCGGCCGCCTGTCCAATCCGCCATTTTCTGAATCCTCCTCCCATTTGTTTCAGCCCAGGCACCCAAGTGGTCAAACCCCGCGCACACACCAGCCTTCTGAATACACTGGTGGGGGGGGGGTAATTGTGCAGACTGGGAGACTGGGGGGGTTAATTGTGCAGACTGGATTGGTAATTGTGCAGACTGGGGGATTAATTGTGCAGATGGGGGTGTGATTGTGCAAACTGGGGGGGGGGGTGATTGTGTAGACTGGGGGGGGGGTAATTGTACAGACTGGGAGGGGGTAATTGTGCAGGATTTGTGAGACATGCTATATACCAGGATTTGTGAGACATGCTATATACCAGGATTTGTGAGACATGCTATATACCAGGATTTGTGAGACATGCTATATACCAGGATTTGTGAGAAATGCTATATACCAGGATTTGTGAGACATGCTATATACCAGGATTTGTGAGAAATGCTATATACCAGGATTTGTGAGAAATGCTATATACCAGGCTTTGTGAAAAATGCTATATACTAGGCTTTGTGCAAAATGGTATATACCAGGATTTGAGGTCTGATGGGTCAGAAATTGGGACTGATCTCAGGGGTGAAGGGACAGGAATTGGATCGATGGGCACAGTGGCTGCGTTTGATGGTACAGTGAGGCTGCAATCGATGGGGGTTTTTTCAGAATTTTCAGTTTGTTTGCACCCCCCCCAAAAATTTTGAGCACCAGCCGCCACTGCTCTGCCTCATAGACAGCATAGAGTGTGCACTGTGCATGCACGGCCAATCACTTGCATTGTAGCACCTAGGGGTGTGCAAACTGCAGCCCTCCAGCTGTAGCGGAACTGCATGTCCCATTAAGGCATTGCAAGACTGATAGCCACACGCATGATGCCCTATGTTGCAGAACTACACACGATCGGAATTTCCGACAACGGATTTTGTTGTCGGAAAATTTTATCTCCTGCTCTCCAACTTTGTGTCGGAAAATCCAATGGAAAACGTCCGATGGAGCCCACACTTGGTCGGAATTTCCGACAACACGCTTCGATCGGACATTTTCCATCGGAAAATCCGACCGTGTGTACGGGGCATAAGACTGGGATGCCATTAAAGTTCATGTGCGTGTAAAGGCAGGCGTCCCAATACTTTTGGTAATATAGTGTATGTCATTTTTCTTTTTATTATGCCTGTAATTCCATTTTAGAGCCAAAGTGGAACTTTGCTTTATAGATATCATTTTCTTTTTATTTAATGTGCTTGTTTATAGAGAGGCATTATTAAGATTTCCATCCCGTAACAGACATTAATTCCTGGGCTGGTGGAAATGTAGATTCTAGACACACATAAAGGATAAGACGCTCACCGCTACCTAGACACTTGTTAATGTAACACCTACAGCCATTAACACCTCTAATGAAAGAGTCAAGGAAAAATGACATCTGATGCTTTTTACCATAACAATATGCTGTATGATGGACTTGTGTCTTTTTTCGGCCTCACCTACTGAGTGTCTGTGTAACTATATGTGTAAGACTGAAATGTGGTGAAGATTAACTCAGAAAATTTACTAGCAAGTACAGTAACATCAACGGATGTCCAGCTAATCCTATCCAAATGACACCATAGGCGTGCGCACAGGGTGTGCCAGGTGTGCCCGGGCACACCCTAATTGCCTTGTGTGGTGAATATTCCCCCCTGTTTAGACCACTGATATTTCACCCCCCCCAAAAAAATTTTACAAAAGAAAATAATTTTTGGAAAAATAAAATCAACAAAATTACACTGTCCACTACCCTACTGACACCATCAGTACATATACACATGCATATTTTTTTGAGCTTTGGGGTGCACACACCTATGAATGACACCATAACTGTGCCATAGCTGTAAAATCCAGTTAACGTGTATAAACAGTATATTGCCAAAAGTATTGGGACGCCTGCCTTTACATGCATGTGAACTTTAATGACATCCCAGTCTTAGTCCGTAGGGTTCAATATTGAGTTGGCCCCGAACTTTGCAGCTATAACAGCTTCAACTCTTCTGGGAAGGCCGTCCACAAGGTTTAGGAGTGTGTCTATGGGAATGTTTGACAATTCTTCCAGAAGTGCATTTGTGAGGTCAGGCACTGATGTTGGACGAGAAGGCCTGGCTCACAGTCTCCGCTCTAATTCATCCCAAAGGTGTTCTATCGGGGTGAGGTCAGGACTCAAGTTCCTCCAACCCAAACTCGCTCATCCATGTTGTTATCGACCTTGCTTTGTGCAAATCATTTGGTGGAGGGGGGATTATGGTGTGGGGGTTGATTTTCAGGGGTTGGGTTTGGCCCCTTAGTTCCAGTGAAGGGAACTCTTAAGGTGTCAGCATACCAAGACATTTTGGACAATTTCATGCTCCCAACTTTGTGGGAACAGTTTGGGGATGGCCCCTTCCTGTTCCAACATGACTGCGCACCAGTGTACAAAGCAAGGTCTGTAAAGACATGGATGAACGAGTTTAGGATGGAGAAACTTGACTGGCCTGCACAGAGTCCTGACTTTAACCTGATAGAACACCTTTTCGATGAATTAGAGCGGAGACTGCGAGCCAGGCCTTCTCATCCAACATCAGTGCCTGACCTCACAAATCTGCTTCTGGAAGAATGGTCAAACATTCCCATAGACACCCTCCTAAACCTTGTGGACGGCCTTCCCAGAAGAGGTGAAGCTGTTATAGCTGCAAAGGGTGGGGCCAACTCAATATTGAACCCCACGGACTAAGACTGGGATGCCCTTAAAGTTCATGTGCGTGTAAAGGCAGGCGTCCCAATACTTTTGACAATATAGTGTATGTGGAAGGTTTTAGCTACAGGAATTCTGTTCAGCCAGTCTTCTGACCAGTGACGGGCCGTAATGCAGGGTGCAGGGGCGCCGCCCCCCTAATCTACATGCAAGGTGCTGGACGCATGGATTTCAATGTTTTTTGGGTTTTTTTAAGCACGTGATTAGAGCTAGAGGCTCTAATAGGCTTCAAAAAAGGGTGGGCTCACCCAATGGTGTGACAATAGTGAATGGAAATTCGCTATTGTCTTTCTGATTCTCCTCCCGGCCATTCAGGAAGCGGATACTGAGACCCAATTGGCCAAAAGGAGAGCCTGCGGCTCTAATTAGCTTAAAAGAAAAGGGTGGGCACGGGGAGCAGAGCACTGCGCCCTGAGCCCACCCAGTTGTGTGACCTTAGCGAATTAACATGTCTTCCTGCTTCTCCTCCTGGCCAATCAAGCGGCACGTCCTGAGACCCGACTGGCCAGGGAGTCTTAGTTTCAGGAGCCGCTTCCTGTTCAGCCAGGAGCAGGAGCAACATTCCGACTCTTCCCTTGGCAAGCTTGCAGCGGGTGGAGGGACAGCTTCCAGGAGCCCTACCCCAGATCCAGCACCACCTCCTAAAGGTAAGGACATGGTTGGCCTGCTGGGGGTGCTAGTGCTAGTGAGGGGGCCAGGGGCAGCTTCCAGGAGCCCGCACCACCTCCGATCATGACCCACCAATCCTGCCAGGTTCTGTGGCTGATTAAGGTGGTAATTAAACTCACTTGGTGCCTTATTTGCATTAAATTAGCCTCAGAACTTGTGTAAGCAATATGTGTTCGGGTTTAAAGGGATGAGGTGGCAACCCTACTCCTGCGGTTGGGGGGGGGGGCAGGTTTGTTTGAGTTGGGGGGCAGGTTTGTTTGCTGCCCCCTCCCCCCCCCCCCAAATATTGAGCACCAGCCACCACTGCTTCTGACCCCAGCACCCTTCCACACTGAAGAGCAAGAAGGTGGCACCATTATTGAGACACCTGCTTATGTCACCTGCCCTCATGGACATTGGTGGGTTCCTCACATGCTGTGCTCTACTGAGAGTCCATTCCAGTAAGTGGTGCTCTTCCTGAGCCTGGACCTCATGTCTGTATATCTTCAGTGTGGGATCATCCAAGGCACCACTGCTTCTGACCCAAGCACCCTTCCACACTGAAGAGCAAGAAGGTGGCACCATTATTGAGACACCCACTTATGTCACCTGCCCACATTTTGCCAAGATTTTGGACATTGGTGGGTTCCTCACATGCCGTGCCCTACTGAGAGTCCCATTCCAGTAAGTGGTGCTCTTCCTGAGCCTGGACCTCATGGCTGTATATCTTCAGTGTGGGATCATCCAAAGCACCACTGCCTTTGACCCAAGCACCCTTCCACACTGGCGAGCAAGAAGGTGGCACCATTATTGAGACACCCACTTATGTCACCTGCCCACATCTTGCCAAGATTATGGACATTGGTGGGTTTCTCACATGCTGTGCTCTACTGAGAGTCCCATTCCAGTAAGTGGTGCTCTTCCTAAACCTGTACCTCATGGCTGTATATCTTCAGTGTGGGATCATCCAAGGCACTGCTGCCTCTGATTGCTAGTCTTACCAGATGTGGAGTGAGATTTGGTAATGTGACAACTGAGTGCTCATATACTTTTGACAATATAGTGTATAAGCCAGGTGGGGGGAAGGTAACTAGAGCTGGCCTTTATCCACTTCAGCCTCGGAAGGATTTACCCGCTTACTGACCAGGCTATTTTTTGTATTACGCACTGCGCCGCTTTAACTGACGGACGTGCGACATTGTAACCCAATCAAAAATGATATCCTTTTTTTCCCCACAAATAAAGCTTTCTGTTGGTGGTATATGATCACCTCTGTGATTTTTATTTTTTTGCGCTATAAACAAAAAAAAAAGCGCCAATTTTGGAAAAAAAAAATAATACATTTTTTACTCTCTGCTATAATACACATCAAAAAAAAAAAAATTTAAAAAATCAAATTTCTTCATCAATTTAGGTCAACATGTATTCTGCTACATATTTTTGGTAAAAAAAAAATCCCAATAAGCGTATATTGATTGGTTTGCGCAAAAGTTATAGCGTCTACAAAATAGGGAATAGATTTAGGAACTTTTATTTTTATTTTTTTATTGTTTTTACTGGTAATGGTGGCGATCTGCGATTTTTAGCCGGACTGCGACACTGCGGCAGACAAATCTGACCCTAAGTGACACTTTTTGGGGACCAGTGACACCAATACAGTGATCAGCGCTAAAAAAAAATGCACTGATCAATGTATAAATGACACTGGCAGGGAAGGGGTTAACACTAGGGATTGATCGAAGGGTTAACTGTGTTCCGTGTGTGTGTTCTAACTGCGTGGGGGATGGGCTCACTGGGACAACACAGAGGTAAGCTGTTCCCGATCGCTAGGAACAGCCGATCTCGGAGTTGTCCCCTGTCAGAACGGGGATCCGCCTTGTTTACATAGGCAGATCCCCGTTCTGCCTCTCTGTGCCGCGATCGCGGGTGGCCCCGCGCACGCGCTCCCTCTGGCGCGCAGTGGCGCAGTGGCGCGTGCCCACACTATCTTATGCACGGACCGCCATACAGGTTTGCGCAGCCGAGCCGCCTTGCCGCAGTATATATGCGGAAGGCGGTCGGCAAGTGGTTAAAGCTGAACTCCTAGATTGCAACGCAGTAGCGCATCATTTAAAGGGTTAAATCAGGTGGTGAGGAAGGGACATAGTGCTTGTTCACCACCTAACGAGCACCTCGGAAAATAGTTCTCAACACATGTGAACGAGTCCAAAAGAGATATTTCCTGGAAGCTTGGAATCCCTTGCAGCGTGAAGCTTGGCAGTGAGCACTGTTTTTTTTTTTTTTTTTTTTTGTTTTGTTTTTTTTTATTTATTTTTTTTTTTTATTTATTTTTTTTTTATTTGTTTTTTTAACTGCTCTTCAGCTAACGAGACCATTTAACACGAAGCTGCACAGAAACCCTCCAGAACAGCCAAACATATTTATTCATATCGTGTTAGCGATGGTGCGTATTATTCTCCCAACAGACAGCTACCCACTTTATAAAGATTTAGAAAGTAACATTTTATGGCTTTTTGATCGTAATCTTTCCTTTTGAGTTTGCATGCGACTTATCCCGGCGCTCAAATGCAGCGTTAAATGAGGGAAGGAGCGAGATTGTAAAAGCGTTCCGCGCCGTACGGCGGGCGGCGCACTTCTTCTTTTTTTTTTTTCTTTTTTTCTTCGCCGTTCTGGCTGCTCAATAATGCAGAAAAAGAAGAACGGCGGTATTACCGCCAGTGTCGGCGGAACAGCCGCCTGTAATCACATTACGATTTATATTCATACATTTAATTGCGCGAACCCTGAAAATACACGGCGCCGCCGATTGAAATTCATTTTTATTCAAATTGGATTGGAAGCCAATGAGAAGGGAGAGGGTGAGATTCGCTCAGGTAGAGGTTGAAAGCTGAACCGTTGTCACATCACGGATTCAAGGTCAGATTAGCTGCGAATACTTTCCTATATTTCTTTTTATTTTTCTATTCTTTTGAAGAAAACATTTTTTTTTTTTCCCTTTTTAAGACTTGACCCAGATGCATAATGCTCAAATCGAATCTCATTTCATCCAAATAACTTCTGCTCTATCTGATTCTCGCTTTATTTTGGAAGCATTTTTAGACTTAAAGAGAAATCATCTCCTAAATTGAATCATTGAAAAGTGAGTATATAAACCATATACTATATCTACAGTACTGAGGCGTAGCTTGAAGCTTGTGGGCCCCCCCCGATGCAAAAGTTGACCTGGGGCCCCCCCACTACTACCCGCCAGTTGAGCTCAGTCCTGCTCAACCGTGCATGTGCACACAAGGTGAGCCCCACCCCCACACCTACATTGCAGTTCTCAGCCCCCCCGGCATTACAATCCTCAGCCCCCCCACAATATGAGTGGAGTGCGGATAATTACTGCGCTAAACCCAAAAGTGGTTCGGATGTCAAGCAGCTGCATAAAAATGTGACAAACATATATAGAATCGGACAGGTAAATAGTGCAGCGCTAACCAAGCAAATACATAAATGGAAGGGGTGGTGGAGAAAAATAATGCAACAAATCAGATATACAAAGTGTCCAATAAATGTACATAAACTCAGTGAATGAGTAACCAAACACCAGGGGGCCCTGGAAAATGTGAAAAAATATATATACAGGTGTGTGGGTTATAGTCCAATCAAGGCTGATCTTCTAGTGAAGAGTGGTGAGTGGTTACGGGGCATTTAAGGTGGCCCGGTAAATTGATTATAGGTAAAAGTGGTCTGGGTGGCTCTAAAGCCATCTGAACTCTTTACAGGGCCCTGAAAGTGGCCCCACAACATCCATTCCACCTCCCAAACTAGTCATGCCCGCAGTATTACCAGTTTCCAATATTTTGGGGAGCCTAGGACCATAGTAAAACTGCCATAGCTTTGAGAGCAAGTGTTCACCGATCCCCCTGTGACTAATGAAACTGGAAGCGATTTGCATTAAGTCACTTCTGGGTTCACAGCTGTCATTGCCCAACTCACATGTATTGCTCAAACTTCTACCCCAGCAATGTACGCAGAATCCCAGTACACAGGCAGCTCCATTTCTGCAGAGCGGCTACTGATACCTGCAGCAGATCTCACAGCCCTTCAGAGTAGCCTTCAGAGAAGACAGGGCCTGGCATCGTCCTTTATCCAGCCAACAGTCCCATCAGCCAATGCCACCTTCCTCCTGTACATCTGGCTCACCCTCCAGATTTTCCTGTGGTCCCCCAACATTGTGTGGCTGACCTGTGGTTTTGGTTACTGCCACCTGAGATCCAGGTCTCACTGGTACCGCTCTTCTGGCTTTAGAAGCCTTCTATAATCACAATTCGTGGTCAATGTCATAGGACCCATCATGGCTGCACATTTCCTTAAAGGTCCCATAATTTCAGATAACCATCAAAAAGAATTACAAAAGGCCTAAAAGCACACATTAACAAGTTTAAATATTATATTTGAGTATTCCAAAAAAAAAAACGAATCTAGTAGAAACCTAGTAGTAGGTGTAAGTGACATTAAAATGGCTTCCTCAGTTTATACGAGTGACAGGAACATACATTGATAGCTACATGGACATCTCATCATCCATCCTTAACTCATCACCTACATACTGTATAATGCTATTTTAATATATTCACAATAGTGTTTCCACAACCATTCACACCTTCAGCCAATGAACTCAAACAATTAACACCTGCCATTGGTGTGTGTGTATCAGAATAAAGTGTTTTCATGGCTTTTCACACCTCCAGACATGTTCTTGCACACAATTTGTAACACCATGATCTGGGATTAAGGTGACTGACATCCCCATGTGGGTATATATGCTGGGGTATGCTTTTGGGCTGTCATTTGAACTGAAGACACTTAAAAAGTTCTTAAACATCTTCAATAATACAGAACAAGTCCAGATTATGTAACTACTGCTAGCTTATATATGAAGCCCAAAACGATTAAAAATAGTACCACCTCTAGAATTAAGCCCCAAAATGGGTGAAAATGTCTGAGGAGTTCTCTACAGGTGGAAAACGGGAGTTGAAGCCATCTTCTACCCATTTCATTCACATACACGCAACACTGAGTCGGTATGGTGTGTGCAGACGATTGCTATTTTGTTGAAATCTACTGTTTGCTTATAGACCGGGATAACTGTAAACCTTCGAAAATATGGTTTTGAAACCTTCAAATAATACCCTCAAACTTGTCATTAGTACCACATCCAGCAAAAGAGAGGGGCACACTCTTGACTCCAATGAAGATGATTGATGGTCAAATGTTTGTGGGCCCCTGACCATCACACCATATTGGACACCCCTATTACAAAACCATGGTTATTATTTTGGAGTCCCCCTCCCCTTTTTGTGGCCATGAGAGCCTCCACTATGGAAAGGCTTTCCAAGATTTTTGGTCAGGTGCTGATGTTGGATGAGAAGATCCGGCTCACAATCAGCCTTCTAATTCATCCCAAAGGTGTTCAGTAGGGTTGAGGTCAGAACTATATGAAGAACACTGAAGTTCCTCCACTCCATCCCAAAGATATTCAGTAAGGTTGAGGTCAGGGCTCTATGAAGGACACTCAATTCAAGTTTCTCCACTCCATCCAAAAGATGTTCAGTGGGGTTAAGGTCAGGTCTCTATGAAGGACAGACAATCAAGTTCCCCCACTCCATCCCAAAGATGTTCAGTACGGTTAAGGTCAGGTCTCTATGAAGGACACTCAAGTTCCTCCACTCCACCCCAAAGGCATTTAGTAGAGTGGAAGTCAGGTCTCTATGAAGGACACTCAAGTTCCTCCACTTAATCCCAAAGGTGTTCAGTAGGGTTGAGGTCAGGGTTCTATGAAGAACACTCAAGTTCCTCCACTCAATCCCAAAGATGTTCAGTAGGGTTGAGGTCAGAGCTCTATGAAGAACACTCAAGTTTCTCCACTCCATCCCAAAGATGTTCAGTGGGGTTGAGGTCAGAACTTTATGAAGGATACTCAAGTTCCTCCACTCCAAACTCCACAAACCATGTCTTTATGGAGCTGGCTGTGTGCACAGGGGTACCGTCATGCGGGAACAGAAAAGGGCCTTCGCCAAACTGTTACCGCAAAGTTGGAATGACACAATTGTCTAAAATGTCCTTTTATACTGTAGAGTTAACAGTACCCTTCACTGGAAACACCTAAGCTGCATTTTTGGAGGGATGTCCTGGTAGCATTGGCCAATAAGTAGGTGTGATGGTCAGGTTTACATATACTTTTGGCCATATAGAGTACCTAACCTTCATTTGTTATTTTATTTTATGAGTATTATCTAAAAAAGTTCAAATTATAAACTCAAATACTACGTTGAATCATATTTTTTTGCATGAAAAGGGCATTTAAATATTGACAGATCTATTTTCTCATGAACATTTTATCACTGCCTCAAAAGGCTCTCCTCATTGAACACCTCTTTGTAACTCACAGTTACTGACAGCAAGAATCTAGCTGTGGTTTATGGATCAATAACCAACAAGATCTTTGTGAATTAGTTTATACAGTAAAGAGGAACAAATCCATAGAACATGGGGTGTTTATAGGAAATACTTTTCAAAGCTGCTTGTCTTTTGAAGCCTGCAAATATACATTCATCCTGTGCAATTGGGGCAACATGGAATGTTCCCAGGATTTTCTCTGCACTCCAAATGTGTAAAAACTGATAATATCACATTACGGTCACCAGAGAACGCTAAAGAGGGCGCTAAAGAGCATACTTATTTCCTATGATAGTCAGTGCCATCTAGTGATCATACCCCATTATGGCCACCAGATGGCGATGACTATCATAGGAAATAAATATGCTCCTCATAGGAAATAAATATGCTCCTCATCAGAGTCATAAAAAGCAGATAATGCAGTAAAGTTATGGATGTTGTTGGCTTTTAGACCTTCATATGTATCCTATCCATTTCGGATACCCCAACTTGGATACCGTGAGATCTATTTCTGTTTTCACAAAGCTACAGTAATTGGTAAAATGTAACAGACCAGGACATGGCGGTAGTATATAGAGCA
The DNA here is from genome assembly GCA_037952925.1 of Lithobates clamitans. Lineage (NCBI taxonomy): Eukaryota > Metazoa > Chordata > Amphibia > Anura > Ranidae > Lithobates > Lithobates clamitans. The sequence goes on from JBBGZY010002111.1 coordinate 460,584, forward strand.
CTCTCCTTCGTTCCTTCTGTCTAGAGTGACAATTACCCACAGAATTTCATCAAAGTTTTGGTCAGGACAAGTGACATCTTCAATATCAGATATCAGTAGATCCAGAACACAAGAAGAGAGGCAGAAGAACGTCCACTTACCTGCAAAACAGCAGAAAAAAAGTGTTTTTAGTACAACCATTATTTTAAAGCATTACTATTTCATTTTATAGTTAACATTTACAGTGGTTGGAAACCTCAGACATGAAATATGAACAAAGCATATCCCTCTATAGTGTGTACTTGTCTCAATTAAGAGCGCCAAGTGTCATTTCTGTCTGCTGCCTCCTTCCTATCAGCATGAATCACTTCTGACAAGTTTTCCTGACACCAAGCGAAAAAAAAAGGTGACAGGGGAGGGAGTTCTAGCACACAGCCTGTGATTGACAGCCTCAGCTCTTTTCCTGTGTGCTGTGTGAAGGGGTGTGTTTCACTTCCCTCCAATCAGCTCTCATAACTCTCCTCACTGAGCCCCCGAAGAGTGTAACTTCAGCTGTCCGCTCCTGTCATGCGAATTGGATGCGCCAAAAACCACATCCAATTCGCATCAGTGTGAACCCAGCTTAAAAGGAGAATTCCATAAGATCTGCTTAAAGCTGGGCTTGTAACAGAAAATGCATTTTTTGGGGGGGTTCCAGACCCCAATCTAACCATCACATAAGACTTAATATCTTAAAATTTCTTAAAGTGTATAAATACTCAAAACTTTTTTTTTTTTGGACAGACTTGGGAAGGATGAGACTCCCCATTAAGTTTTTATTGCTGATAAAGGTAAAATTGCAGCGCTGAAACTTCAAGAGAACAAAGACCATTGAATAGGTCTCACAATGATCAATACAAACAATGTGGAACTCTAATTGAATGAATGCACAGTGATTTTGCATAAAAAAGAATAAAAGGAAAAAAAATGTTAACATAAAGTCCATAAGTGAAATAAAAATGACCCTTAAAGGGGCATACGCCAAGTGTTCATAACATCATTTTGACATCAAAATAGTGGATGAATGGTGGAACAATATGTGAAGGTGAGTAATCCCTCACTGATAGGATGAAGGCTTACCAGATGGTTAGAACTCAAAAGGACGTACGTCCTATGAGTCAAACAAGCTTGTATCGGCAAACGCCAAAGTTGGAAACATTAGATCTGGAGACCTTTGACGAATAAGCCAAGTCCTCAAGCAGTCCATGGGGTAGTAGTCTCCATGGAAGGTATTTTCATAAAGGAAAATGGATAGGTTCTCCAATATGCTCATGTATATAGTTCAAGAGAGGAGAACAAAAAGGGCTACATAGCGTAATTCCGTATAAAAGGTATAACATTTAATGAGATGTAGACGTCGTCTACGCGTTTCGTCTACATAGACATCATTATTGCTAAATTTGTAGTATTATAATAACAATTTTTTTTTTTCATGACTGTGTTCTTAGGCAAAATTGTGAGTGAGCCCACTCCCTTGGCTGAGAAGCAACCCCAACCATGAATGGTCCCAGGATGCTTTGCTGTTGGCATTACACAGGACTGACGGTAGCCCTCACCTTTTCTTCTCCGGACAAGGTTTTTACCGGATGCCCTCAAACAATTGGAAAGGGGATTCATCAGAGAAAATGACTTTCCCCCAGTCCTCAACAGCCCAATCCCTGTACCTTTTGCAGAATATCAGTCTGTCCCCGAGGTTTATCCTGGAGAGAAGTGGCTTCTTTGCTGCCCTTCTTGACACCAGACCATCCTCCAAAAGTCTTCTCCTCAGTATGTGTGTAGATGCCCTCACACCTGACTGGTTCCACTCCTAAGCAAGCTCTGCACTGGTGGTGCCCCGATCCCCGCAGCCGAATCAACTGTAGGAGACGGTCCTGGCGCTTGCTGGACTTTCTTGGGCGCCCTGAAGCCTTCTTCACAAATGCAGTGGAAATGTTTTTTTTATGGGATTAAGTTCATTTTCATGGCAAATAAGGACTTTGCAATTAATTGCAATCCATCTGATCATTCCTCATAACATTCTGGAGTATATGCAAATTGCCATCATAAAAACTGAGGCAGTAGACTTTGTGAAAATTAATATTTTTGTCGTTCTCAAAAATTTGGCCATGGCTGTACACCGGCGTTATTCCGGCTGGTAAATGGTACAGTAACGAAGGCGGCGGAGGATATGTTGGGGGGGGGGATTACATTAACCTGTTGCTTTTCCTAGCATATTTGCTTTAAAACAAATGTTCCTTTGATGAAGTTTTTGTAGCGTAGAATCCGAGCAGCCAGACAAATTAGTGAACTTTGAAAAAGCCAGCCTAAGTGATAGGAAAATGGCGCGGAGGTGACAATGACACCGGCATACCGCAAACTCGAAAAGAAACATAAAAAGCGTCTTGTCAGGATTTTTTTTTTTTTTTTATCTTTCTTGGGCTCTGAATGTCACATTTCAAGAATTTTTGCAGCCTTTCACCGCGGCAAAGTCTGAGTACCTTTTATCGTTTGATGTTGTCTCAGCGCAGAGAAAAGGAATTTGGGAATAGTCGGGTATATTAAAAAAAAAAAAAAAAAAAGAGGTGTTACACAGATGGATAATGAATCGGTGTATTCAGGTGATAATTTATGGGAGCAACAAGGTGACAAATTATCATAGCACCGCCGACGCAAGTCTTTGATTAGAGGAATATATTACAAAAAGCCCGGCACAGAGTCCCTTGTGCAAACATTGACTTTTGTCTGCCTGAAATCTCTCTTTTTTTCGTTTTTTCTTTTTTTTTTTTTTGAAGGCCATTTAAATCCGAGGTAGCACCGTGAGAAGAGCAATTTGAATTAAGACTCTTTGCTTGGTGTGTGGATCAGGCAAAGGAAATGGAGCATAATATAGGAGATATACCACAAAGGACACTCCTGAGACCAGACAAGAGAATAGAGCCTAATATATCTGTTAGAGCGGGGAGGTTGGTCATACGGCATCCTGGTGCAAGGGAGGGGACAATAAGAGAGGAAAAGTGTTATCACTACAGGAGTATGAGGGTTACAGGGAAGGATAGTGTTAGGGTACAGGGAGGGATAGTGCTTTTAAACCTTTATTCGGCCGCTAGCGGGGTTAAAAGCGCCCCGCTCGCGGCAGAAAAGCACCTCTAAAGAGAAAGTAAAGCGCCGCTAAAACTAGCGACGCTTTACCATTAACGCGGGAGCGCTGTCAATGTGAACGGGCTCTTAATGTCTAAAACGCTGGCAACAAAAGTGAGTACACCCCTAAGTGAAAACGTACAAATTGGGCCCAATTAGCCATTTTCCCTTTCCGGCGTCATGCGACTCGTTAGTGTTACAAGGTCTCAGGTGTGAATGGGGAGCAGGTGTGTTAAATTTGGTGTTATCGCTCTCACTCTCTCATACTGGTCACTGGAAGTTCAACATGGCACCTCATGGCAAAGAACTCTCTGAGGATCTGAAAAAAAGAATTGTTGCTCTACATAAAGATGGCCTAGGCTATAAGAAGATTGCCAAGACCCTGAAACTGAGCTGCAGCACGGTGGCCAAGACCATACAGCGGTTTAACAGGACAGGTTCTCCTCAGAACAGGCCTCGCCATGGTCCACCAAAGAAGTTGAGTGCACGTGCTCAGCGTCATATCCAGAGGTTGTCTTTGGGAAATAGACGTATGAGTGCTTCCAGCATTGCTGCAGAGGTTGAAGGGGTGGGGGGTCAGCCTGTCAGTACTCAGACCATATGCCGCACACTGCATCAAATTGGTCGGCATGGCTGTCGTCCCAGAAGGAAGCCGCTTCTAAAGATGATGCACAAGAAAGCCTGCAAACAGTTTGCTGAAGACAAGCAGACTAAGGACATGGGTCACTGGAACCATGTTCTGTGGTCTGATGAGACCAAGATAAACTTATTTGGTTCAGATGGTGACAAGCGTGTGTGGCGGCAACGAGGTGAGGAGTACAAAGACAAGTGTGTCTTGTCTACAGTCAAGCATGGTGGTGGGAGTGTCATTGTCTGGGGTTGTATAAGTGCTGCCGGCACTGGGGGGCTACAGTTCATTGAGGGAACCATGAATGCCAACATGTACTGTGACATACTGAAGCAGAGCATGATCTCCTCCCTTCAGAGACTGGGCCCCAGGGCAGTATTCCAACATGATAATGACCCCCAAACACACCTCCAAGATGACCACTGCCTTGCTAAAGAAGCTGAGGTTAAAGGTGATGGACTGGCCAAGCATGTCTCCAGACCTAAACCCTATTGAGCATCTGTGGGACATCCTCAAACGGAAGGTGGAGGAGCGCAAGATCTCTAACATCCACCAGCTCTGTGATGTCGTCATGGAGGAGGGGAAGAGGACTCCAGTGGTAACCTGTGAAGCTCTGGTGAACTCCATGCCCAAGAGGGTTAAGGCAGTGCTGGAAAATAATGGTGGCCACACAAAATATTGACACCTTGGTTCCAATTTGGACATTTTCACATTAATGGCTGTGTGTTGAGTTATTTTGAGGGGACAACAAATTTACACTGTTATACAAGCTGTACACTCACTACTTTACATTGTAGCAAAGTGTCTAGGAGGGGACATGGGGGGTGGGATTTGTGCTTGGAATATATTTTTTTATGGGGGGGGGGGGGGATTTGTGCTCAGAACTGATTTTTTGGGGGTGGGGGAATTGAGCTAGTAGGGATGATTGGTGGGTATTTGTGCTAGGAGGGGACATGTGGGGAGTTGTGCTAGGAGGGGAGATTCAGACTTTGAGGGAGAGGATTTGTGCTCTGAGTAGGACGTGTTTCTTGGGGAGGGGGGATGTGCTGTGGGCACATGGCAAGAAAGAATTTGAGCTGTGGGGATGACAAAGTCTTGTGCCAGGATGGGGAATATCAGGGGGGGGGCGGCTTGTACTGGGAAGAAGGGGGATTTATGCTTAGGGGGTAAGCATGCAGATTAATATACATTTTTTTGGGGGGGGGGATTTTTGCTGACACGTAATCATACATCTTGGGGGGGGGGGGCTTTTGCCATGTTCGCCCTGGGATCTAGATGATCTTGTCCTGGCACTGTTAACAGCTGTGGCGATAAAGCAGCAGCCTCATAGGGAGTGCATTGTTTTGGGTGTCATCCAACTCATAGACTTACTGTACATTGTGAGAAGCAGCAGTAAAGCGCAACCACTGTGTGGGGTTGCAAAACAATAAGCAAGTATGCTATACTTCAATATGTTTGCACCCAAAAGAAATACAAACTATACAACAATTTTTTTTTTTTTAAATATACATTGATAGAAAATAAATACATCAAACAGATCTACATGTTTATCTAAAATAAAAAAAAATAAAAAAATCAACACATTCCCTTAAGACTGCTATCCCGCGTTTATGTATTTTTTCTCTTGACTGGGCAAAAGACAAGCAAAACAAAAAGATCTCATATGCAAAAGCGAGCTCCCTGCACGGGGAGGTGTAAATCATTGGCGCCGGCTCAGCGGGGAACTGATGAGGTTTGATACAGAGGAATAAAAGGCATGTGTGTGTTTTATGGGGATGTTCTATGAACATTTTGTGGATAATGGATTTCCTTAAATTCGTCTCCAGGAAGGAAATCCATCCGCAGTATAAAATCCTGCCTTCGTGTATTTTATAGCCTATCAATTCAAGATGATTTGTATAATAAAATGATGGCATGTAACAACCTCCATTCTACATTAATACATTCCTGACATGTCACAATATACAGCCCATGAAAATATAAAATAACAAAACCAGCTGTTGCTTCAAGATTTACCTTCAGTCCAGAGATTTACCCCGCAGCATTTTTTTTTCTGCCATTAGATGTCCTCAGTATAATGGTCAGAATCATTCCTGTGAGCCCGGGTTATCTGGAACTCCACCAGAGAGCGTGCCCCCACTCCCTCTGAACCATATTATGCCACGTGTCTTCAACGAGAGGAGGTACCTTGTCATGGGCCAGTGTCCCCCCCCCCCCTCTTCCCCGGAAAAGCTCCTTGTCTCCATGTTAATACCTCTTCCTTCTTCTTCCCCACATCCCTGGCCCAGTGGATGTAGAGATCTTTTGAGTGGGACCCCATGCCATTCCTTTTTTTATTTTTGTATCGGGTTCCCCTCTGAAAACCCCATACCGGAAACCAATAGGGGTCTGGTATGGGTTTTGGGGACGACCCCATGTCTCTTTCTTTTTTTTTTTCTCCTTTCTCTTGCACTATAACAACCTATGACTGTTTTGACCATTAGTGTCCAAACAACCAATGATGTCATCAGTTGCTAGGATGTAGGTGTCCAGCCCACACCGTGTCCTTGGTTTCTGGCAGTAACCTGCGTCCTAGCAACTAAAAAGAGGGACGTAGAGGCACAGCCCTGAGTCCCTGGTGTAGACTTCCAGATAGTGCCAGCTATCCCCTTAAATCTCAGGACACTATTTGGGCTTCTCCTAGGGTCTGCTATGGGTTTTGGAGAGGACCCCATGTCTTTTTTTTTCTTTCTCTTACACCATAACAACCTAGGACTGTGTGCCCATCATTGTCCTAGAAACCAATGATGTCATCAGTTGCTAGGATGTAGGCGGCCAGCCCACACCATGACCTTGGTTTCTGGCAGCCGCCTGTGTCCAGCCCACATCGTGTCCTTTGTTTCTGGCAGTAACCTGCGTCCTAGCAACTAAAAAGAGGGACGTAGAGGCACAGCCCTGAGTCCCTGGTGTGGACTTCCATATAGTGCCAGCTATCCCCTTAAATCTCAGAACACTATTCGGGCTTCTTCTACAGGGGTCTGGTATGGGTTTTGGGGAGGACCCCATGTCTTTTTCTTTCTCTTGCACCATAACAACCTATGACTGTGTGCCCATCAGTGTCCCAGAAACCAATGATGTCATCAGTTGCTAGGATGTAGGCGGCCAGCCCACACCGCGTCCTTGGTTTCTGACAGCCGCCTGTGTCCAGCCCACACCATGTCCTTTGTTTCTGGCAGTAACCTGCGTCCTAGCAACTAAAAAGAGGGAAGAGGAGGCAGAGCCCTGAGTCCCTGGTGTAGACTTTCAGCTAGTGTCAGCTATCCCCTTCTCCTATAGGGGGTCACACCTTGGTTTATGGCAGCCGCCTGTGTCCTAGCCAGCAGGGGGGGGGGAGGCACAGCTCTGAGTACCTGCACTGGTGTTGACTCCCAGATAGTGCCAGCTGTCCCCTTAAAATCAGGACTGTGTGGCCAACTGGCCATCAGTGTCCCAGCGACCAATTATGTCATCCGTTGCTAAGATGCAGGTGGCCAGCCCACACCGTATACCTGGTTTCTGGCAGCCGCATGCATCCTAGCCACCAACGAGGGGGAATGCAGGCTCAGCTCTGAGTCCTTGATGCAGACTTCTAGATAGTGCCAGCTATACCCTTAAAAACTCAGGACACTATTTGGGCTTCCCCCTATAGGGGACTGATATGGTTTTTGTGGGGACCCCATACCCTTTTCTTTTATTTTTCCTTTCTCTTGCCTCAAAAAAAACCTATGACTGTGTGCCCATTGATGTCCTAGAACCCAATGACCTAATTGGTTGCTAGGATGTAAGCGGACAGCCTACACTGTGTCATTGGTTTTTGGCAGCCACCTGCGTCCTAGCAACCGACAAGAGGGGAGCGTAGTCACAGCCCTGAGTCCCTGGTGTGGACCAAATAGTGCCAGCTCCCCTCTTAAAACTCTGGACACTATTTGGGATTACAATAGAGCTGCACCAAAACCAAAGAGCCCTCCAACCAAATCAGCACATAGTCTTCCTAGAACAGAAGATATTCATTCATCTCATTCCATCACATATCCCAAAAATTAGAGGAGTAATCCTTATTTCAGGACATTGGGCAGAGCCGTGCAAATCAGGCCTTTATTCCCCATAAGCCAGTTTTGTTGTTCATCATCAGTGCAGTGTATGGAAACCATGGCTTTTATGGAGTAGGGCTTGGGACCCAAATGAGAGAGTATAACCATAAAGGTTATAGCAAGAAGGGACTAAAGGAATCAAAAAGACCTCCAACCAAGTCAGTGCAGAGCACCTTCTTAGAGCAGAAGATATTCACATATCTCCTTTCATGGCATATTCTAAAAATAAGAGGATTATTCCTCATTTCAGATATTTAGATAGTGACACATGTGGTGGAAATCCATGACATACCTTAGGACCGCAGCGGTGTCACTAACTCACAGATACATGGCTGTCACGGTAATGCTTCCCGTCTGAGCTTTCCATCAGCGCACCTCTCTCCTCCATTCTTGTTACGTCATTCGAATGCAATAGTTACTTTTACTGCTCTATAAACTTCTACGGTGGATATGATGGCATTCTGGTAAATTGATCGGATTGCTGCAGACGCCGACACATCGACACACAAAAGCCGCTTTTCACTAAACATCTTTCTCTCAATTATATTTCCGCACAATTGCTTCTTTGTGCGCAAGGAGATTGCCACCGTTACGAAGAATTCCTGTTTTACCAAAATAATGTTTTTCCTTTAGTGACTTCGAAGGGTATTCCACCTCCATAGCAAAAATGAAAAATTGAAACTTAAAATAAAAGAAAGTTAAAATGAGAACATTATGTGAAAGAATGTTCGTTAATGCTAAGGGTGCATGCCGAACCTTTGGCACCTTCGGGAACTTTTTGCAAACTTCGGCCCTCTAGCTGTTATGGAACTGAATGACTCTGAAAGCCACAGGCATGACTCCCAGATGCATGATGGGATTTTTAGTTTCACCATAACTGGCGTGCAGAGGGTTTCCTAACCCTGAAGTAGAGTGTGGTTGGAGGTGAAGGCAATTTTTCGATTTTACCCTCTAGATATTGTGTCCCTCAGGGCAGTGGTTTGCAGGCAGGTGTAGTCTACTTTCTCCACTGCAAGTGGCTCTCATCCACAGTGGAAGAGGACATTGAGAGGAACCTAGTTCCTCTATGGTTTCCTTGATCACCGGGAGGCAGCTATCCAATTGGATACCAGAACCACATGGGACTCTGGAAGCCATTTAGGGTCAGGCAGAGTCTTTTTAAGACCGTGGCTCCTGGGTTTGGCATGCATTTTGCGAGTGGCTAGAGTAGGAACAGGTCACCCATCTGTCAGGGTCAGTGCTTAGCATCAGGAAAAGGTTCAGGAGGAGTAAAGAAAGTGCAGGGACACTCCATCCTTCCTGGAAGCCTTCCTGTTTGGGTGCAGACCGGCCAGGCAGCATTCCGTTCCTTGAGACAGTCACTATCGGTACCTGTAGTCTGTCATGACGCTTTGGTGTTACAACTTGTAATTACGGTTCCCTTCCTGCCGGGCACTCGGAATCTGTTGTCTGCTGCCACATCACACTCAACCTTCCCACATTGCCGGGCCATGGACTCCCTCCCCCTGGGCCTCTTACCACCTGCAGATCACCTAACCTCCCACAGTTCCACCCAACCTCCAATAGTTGTCCACTGTGCCCCCTTAACCTCTCACCGTGACCCCAGGCCTCCTGAGAACCTTCAGGCCACAGTATCCTCCAGCCCCCATAGTGCCCCCAACCTTCAACAGTGTCCCATCTTGAGGCTCCCAGTCCCAACAATGCACTCCAGTCTACCACAGTGCTTCTGGAAAGCCCCCAGCCTCCAGGAAAGACCCACACTTCCCTCCAGAGATCCTATCTTCCACAGCTGCCCACAAATACCTCAATAATCTCTTCGAGAGTCACTAAGTCTTCTGCAGAGACCCCAAACGTCCTTCAGAACCCCCATACCCCCATAGTGACACATAGACTCACCCAGAGCCCTCCAGCATTTCAATACCTATTATGTATTCCCATACTCTTGCTTTTTACTTTGGGGGCATGGAAGGTTTTAAAAGATTTTACAGGACTATGATCTCAATAAGGTTGAGAAGCACTGTGCTAGTGTGAGAACCTGGGCTTTACCTATGTGGGAACATGCAGCAGGTTCATCTAAAGTGGAATATCATTGGATATGTATGTTTTCATGTCAAAAGTTAACCATTCCAGGTATTCATTGCTTCCCACAGAGACCACAGTACTACCACTAACAATGCTTACATATTATTTTCTCTATAAAAGGATGGAGCCATCTTTGTTCAGGCATCATCCAGGATCACCATCTACTTTTTTTTTGTAATATGGCTAGGGGAAAAACATTTTAAGAACATCGTTTTGAAAGTTAATATGTAATATTGCTGTTTATGTATACTTATATTCAGCCAGTAGGTGGTGCTCTTGGTATTCTTCATGTTTTCCAGGCTATCATCTGCTTTGCTGAAAACTATTCTGTGGTTCACAAAGCCCAATAGAGCTCAGAAAAGCTGAATGAGTCAGAGCATTGAATGTCTGCTGTGATAGGAGGTTTGCATCTGGGCTTTCAATTATACAAAGACAGTCTGAAAGCAAACCTCTCCTGCTATGCTCTTCTTTGAAGACCCATAACCGTGTCATTAAAGCCCAACTCCACTTTAACATACAAAATCAATAATCAATTGGTCATTAGGTGTGTAAACAAAAAAAAAAACTTTTGCTGCAAAACTCACTTCCTCTCCAGCACTGAGCACCATAGACTCACTGCTCACTCCTGGTTGTCCAGGTTGCATGACTCCCATCAGCATTCAACCCACTTGCTGTGACCCCAGGCTGTCATAGACCCATGCCCTCATCAAGAGTGGCAACTATGCCCGCAATTTTCACCCCCCCCTCCATTCATAGAAGCTGTATTACGAACATACTTCCCAACTTTTTGAGATCGCAGCGAGAGACACCTATTAGCAAAAGTATGTAAGCACAAGACACACTTATGACACGCCCCCTTGAAGGAGAATTATACAAAAAAAAGTATTAGTCAAACCCACCCAAGTGCTTTTTTTAACCACTATTCTTCCTTTATATTGGCTTTTGAAATGTACAAATGCAGCAATTTAGAAATTGTATGAAGGGTTTGGCACTGGGAAACACTTTTTAACCACTTAAAGAGGAGGGCCCATTAAAAAAAAAATATATATATATATAAGTCAGCAGCTACAAATACTGCAGCTGCTGACTTTTAATTGGACACTTACCTGTCCCGGGGTCCAGCGATGCGGGGGATCGAAGCCCCGCTCGCCTCCCCCTCCGTTCGGCGGTGCCGGCATTGCAACTGTGGGCACCGGGCTGTGGCTTCACAGCCGGGCACCCACTGCGCATGCGCGAGCGGCGCCACGCGCCGTGATTGGCTGCTCACCTGGGACCTGTAATGGGTCCCAGATGATTGACAAGAGGAAGGGAGCAGAGCCGAGCCCTTCCTGTGCCGAGGGGGAAGTGATGTCACCAGCCCAGGCACTGGAAGAGGCAGACTACGAGGGACCCCCTAGCAACAGGGATTTAGAGGTGAGTAAAAAAAAAAAAAAAATTCCAAATTTTTTTTTTAATTTTTTTTAGGAATTTTCATGCACTTTTTTTTTTGGGTGGAACACCACTTTAAGGATCGAGCCTTTTTTTGAGATTTGTTGTTCACAAGTTTTTTTGCTATAAAATTACTTAGAACCCCCAAACATTATACATTTTTTTTCTAACACCCTAGAGAATAAAATGGCGGTCGTTGCAATACTTTCTGTCACACCGTATTTGCGCAGCGATCTTACAAGCGCACTTTTTTTAATTCAAAAATAAGACAACAGTAAAGTTAGCCCAATTTTTTTTTTTCCTATTGTGAAAGATAATGTTACATCGAGTAAATTGATACCCAACATGTCACGCTTCAAAATTGCGCCCCGCTCGTGGAATGGCGACAAACTTTTACCCTTAAAAATCTCAATAGGCGACGTTTACAAAATTCTACAGGTTGCGTGTTTTAAGTTACAGAGGAGGTCTAGGGCTAGAATTATTGCTCTCGCTCTACCGATCGGGGGGATACCTCACATGTGGGGTTTGAACACCGTTTTAATATGCAGGCACTACTCACGTATGCGTTCGCTTCTGCACATGAGCTCGGCGGGACAGAGCGCATTTAAAATACATATAGATTTTTTTTCATATTTATTTTACCTTTTGTTTTTTATTTTTACACTGCTCTTTAAAAAAAAAAAAATTGTGTCACTTTTATTCCTATTACAAGGAATGTAAACATCCCTTGTAATAGAAAAAAAAGCATGACAAGACCTCTTAAATATGAGATCTGGGGTCAAAAAGACATCAGGTCTCATATCTACACTAAAATGCAGTTAAAAAAAAAAATTGCCATTTAAAAAAAAAATGGCCCTTTAAGAGCTGTGGGCAGAAATAACATTTTGACGTCACTTCCGCCCTGCAATGGTATGGAGACGGGTGGGGGCCATCTTCCCCTCACTCGTATCTATACCCAGCATGGATAAACATCTGATCGCCTCTGCCGCTGTCGGTGGCTCTGGTAAGGAGGGCACTGGAGCGCCGCAGGAGGGGGGGGCCTCTCCCGCCGCCGATAAAAGTGATCTCATGGCAAATCCGCAGAGACCACTATTATCGGAAACCGGACCGCCGGCCGAAAAAGAGGATACCGGGGTTATGGCAGCCAGCTGTTGCCATAACAGCGATATTCCTCTTCAAACTTAGGCGTGCGTCGGTCCGGAAGTGGTTAAAAGATAAATAGTGCATTTTATCTAAAACTATATAGATCAGACAAAAATGAGGGACAAATAAGGAGGAAAGAGGAACAGAGGGACTTTGTTCCAAATCCGGGACAGTCCCACAAAATCCGGGACAGTCCCACGAAATCTGGGACAGTCCCAAGAAATCCGGGACAGTCCCAAGAAATCCGGGACAGTCCCAAGAAATCCGGGACAGTCCCAAGAAATCCGGGACAGTCCCACAATATCTGGGACAGTCCCACAAAATCCGGGACAGTTGGGAGCTATGCTATGAATAGGGGGCAGGTGGATGAATGAAAGGCCTGAATCCTTCATTCATAGAGCCCTTTTCAACAATATAAACTATAGTAGAGCTTCTATGAATGGAGGAGGGGGGGTGGAAAAGGTGGGCATATTCTGCACTCTTGACAAGGGCCTATGACAGGTCCCTCAGCAATATTAACCCCCCCCCCCCCCCGCTGCACGGACTAAAATAGCAGTCACCAGCACCAGAGACATTGAATGTATCTACAGTCCTATGTGCTATTTTTTGTTTTTATTTAGGCTTTAAGGATCCCCATAAGCCTCACTGGAGTTTGGAGCCCCAGGCAGCTGCCCATTCTGCCCTATCCTGCCACTGTGGATACCCCACAACTATCTTATAAAGAGAACGAATGAGCGATTCTTTCCAGACAGTCTAATTTTTTTTTTTATCCTTGGAAAGCAAGAGTTTTTTTATTTGTTTTGTTTAAAATAATAATGTGAATTGGTAAGGCTGACTTGTGTCCCCATGGAGTGATGTGGAGTGCGAATTTTAATAATAGGTTTGATTTAATACAGGTGTATTATAGCAGGACGGCTGAGCCTTTACAGCGATACGTCTCCATCTTCTTCCACCGCCACGCAGTGCCGCCAGTAATTCTGGATTATCACTGTGTACCCCACCAAGGTGATAATCATAAAGCTGAGCCACATCTCAATAACAGTGATTATCAGATATTGTAACATTATGAGACAAAACGGCTTTTCCTCGATCTACGCAGAACATCAAGGCTCAGCATGCGAGGGAATACCAGCTCACGGCCAATAACGAACGGAACAAACGTCGAGCGTCAAGATTCTAAATAGAACATTAACCACTTCAACACCTTAGGGCGTCATATGACGTCCTTGACTTGTAGCTACGGGCATCATTCAGATATCATTCTTTCCAGCTGGCGATTCTGCGCACGATAAGAACGATCATAGCGGCACTTCCGCCGCTTGATCATTCTTATAGGCCGCCATCTGGTGCCTCCCCCAGGCTCTCCCGTGCCATGGGGGACCCAGAGAAAGAATCGGCCGGCGCCGGATGACGACAATAGAGATTTCCGGTGACCAGGTGGTCACCAGTCATTTCTATGATCATCAGAGGCCCGGGCGCGACGTTATGACGTCACGCCCGGGTCTCCCGGAAGTAAACGAAGCCGCGTTCGCGGCTGTCAGCATGAGAACGGTGAAATTTTTTTTTCACGATACCATGCTTTCCAGCCTGATAGAGAGATGTGGGGTCTTATTGACCCTGCATCTCAACATAAAGAAGACCTGTCACAATAGATTCCTATTACAAGGGATGTTTACATTCCTTGAAATAGGAATAAAAGTGATAAAAAAAAATGTAAAAAAAAAAAAACGTGTTAAGGGGGGCTTCCAGATTTCCAGACGTCACTTGTGGTGTTCAGCCTTGGAGCAATATAGCGGGAGGTGAGGGGAGTGACGGGAGAGAAAGGTCAGCAAACCAGTCAACAGAGCTATGGGTTACTACTGAGTGGGGGGGGGGGGGGGTCAGTAGAGCTGGGGTCACTGCTGAGTGGGGGGGATCAGCAAAGCTGGGAATCACTGCTGAGTGGGGGGATCAGCAGAGCTGGGGGTTGCTACTGAGCAAGGCATTAGCAAAGCTGAGGATATTACTGAATGGGGCATCAGCAATGCCGGGGGGGTAATACTGAGTGGGAGATCAACGGGGCTTGGGATATTACTGAATGGGCCATCAGCAGAGCTGGAGGTTACTACTAAGTGGGAGATCAATAGAGCTGGGTTACTACCGAGCCAGGTAACAGCAGAGCTGGGAATATTACTGAATGGGGCATCAGCAGAGCTGGGGGTTACTACTGAGTGGGGGATCAGCAGAGCTGGGGGACAGAAAAGACTAGCAGATGTCACAGGTGGTGAGGAGCATGGGAGCAATATAGCGGGGTAGCGGGTTAAGTGGGGACTGGAGTGAGAGAGGACTGACCTGCAGAGTATCAGAAGATAGAATCGGAGCAGGAGAAATTAGTAGATGTCACTTGTGGTGTTCAGCCGTGGAGCAATATAACGGGAGGTGAGTGGGAGCGACGGGAAAGCAAGGTCAGCAAACCAGAGAGTCAACAGAGCTGTATGTTACTACTGAGTGGGGGGGGGGGGGAATTAGCAGAGCTGGGGGTCACCGCTGAGTGGGGAATCAGCAATGCCGCAGGGTAATACTGAGCGGGAGATCAATGGGGCTTGGGATATTACTGAATGGGGCATCAGCAGAGCTGGAGGTTACTACTAAGTGGGAGATCACTAGAGCTGGGGGTTACTACCAAGCCAGGTAACAGCAGACCTGGGAATATTACTGAATGGAGGATCAGCAGAGCTGGGGGTTACTACTGAGGAGGAGGATCAGCAGAGCTGGGGGACAGAAAAAGACTAGCAGATGTCACACATAGTGATCAGCATGGGGGCAATATAGCAGAAGATCAACAGAGCTGTGGGTTACTACTGAGTGGGGGGGGGGGGGGGGGTCAGCAGAGCTGGGGGTTACTACTGAGCAAGGCATTAGCAGAGCTGAGGATATTACTGAGTGGGGCATCAGCAGAGCTGGGGGTTACTACTGAGTGGGAGATCAACAGCGCTGGGGGTTACTACTGAGTTGGGGGAACAGAAATGCTCGGGATATTACTGAATGGGGCATCAGCAGAGCTGGAGGTTACTTCTGAGCGGGGGATCAGCAAAACTGGGGGTTAATACTAAGCGGGAGGAACAGCAGAGCTGGAGATATTGCTGAATGGGGCATCAGCAGAGCTTGGGGTACTAATGAGCTGGAGGTCTGCTAAAGGGGCTACTAAATGAAATGGGGGTATTACTAAGCTGGTGTTCTACTGAGATCTATCTGAAACAAATAGAACATCATCATCACACACAGTGCTAAGCTTCATTAAAACTTTAAACAAGCATCACCGAAGCATCAAAAATGCATGTTGAAGGGGGTAGGTGCTTTTAATGCGTATTAAAATCAAAGCAAGGTGCAAACGAGTCCTTAGAGTCCTTAGAACCCCCGTCATTGGCTAGAGAACATTCTGCGGCTGTCGTATATATTTCGTTCCGTTGACATTCCTTCGCCCACACATTGACTTTCTCAACAATCCCTGCAGATGGCCGTATCGATAATAATCTTGCAGTGCTCCCAATAAACAGATTTTTTGATTTAAGCCTTGTGGCCCGGCACTTGCCGGATGTGAAATACCAGGCCCGGCGTGTGCCGTATATATTACGCTCCGAGCAGGTGCAGCTGTAAAATAATTTGCTGTCTCCGGGAACTTCTGGGAGATGGGACTGTAGTCTACCCAAGAATTATTGAAGTGACCGAGTCAGGACAGCTCTGTTTTCCATATGCTGTGGGGGGCCCCTTGTGCGGAGCAGACTGTGGAACACCCTTGGCCATAAATAGCGATAAACATTTTATGGACTTGTTTGAGTGTAATTGCTTCCAGTAAATTTTTCTTTTAATTTTTTTTATTCAAGTTAATAAACTGATATTGTATATCTTTAATTGCTTGTAATAAATTAACTTAAAAAAAAATATATGAAGTGCATCCATGGCCTTCACTTTGCAAAGCCTGCTGGGCTTTCTATCAAGATAGCCTACCGGCGTTTCGGTTGGAAGCTCTTAACTGGGCAAGCCAGGAGGTCCTGTCTACGATAGGAGAGGTGGGGGGGGGGGGTGTCTACAGTCTGCTGCAACTCCCGTTTGGAACCTTTGAGGGGATTTCATCTCACTTCCTGTTGTGTCTTCAGGACAGGAAGTGATCCGGAGTGCCCCCACCAGACATTCAGAATCGAGTTCAACCCAAACTTATGGGGGTGTTAAATGTTAACAGAGAACCTGTGATCTACTCATACAAGGCGGGTTACCTTCCCTCAGAGCCGGGACAAGGTCATCCAGTGCCCAGGGCAAAGATGCCAAACTGCACCCCTTCTCCCTTTCCTTAGGGTTAGGGTCTCTGCAATAAAACATTGCACCTGGGGCAGCAGCCCCTCCTGCCCCCCCCCCCCTTGTCCCGGCCCTGCCTTCCCTTCACCTACCTTCTGCATTGTTCAGCCTCCGGGAGGAGGAAAGATGTGTGCAGCCTACAAGCGCTGCATTTTATATTTCCTTTTAGCCTACAAGTCACCAAGCTATAGATTTCCACACAGAGCTATGGATTACCCATGTGACAGAGCTGATTGGCTGAGCTCTGTCACATGGGGTGAGTCACATGTTTCTCTACACCTTGAAGTACCGGGAATATCACTCAGCTCCCAACCCTGAACAGGGGTTTGAAGGAAAGGTAAGTACATACTGGGGGAAGGCCAGTAATGACGAACACAGAGTTCAGAGGTCAGTAGTATGTAACACAGAGTGCAGGGATCAGTAATATGCAATGTTCAGAGGTCAGTAGTATCTGACGCAAGAGTGCAGGGGTCAGAAGTACCACAGTGTGCAAGGCTCAAAAGTATTTATCGCAGCGTGCGAGGGGCCATTAATGAGTAACAGAGTTCAGAGGTCAGTTGTATGTAACGCAAAGAACAAGGATCGGTAGTATGTAATTCAGAGTGCAGAGGTCAGGAGTATGTAACTCAGAGTGCAGGGGTCAGAAGTAACACAATGTGCAAGGGTCAGAAGTATGTATTGCAGAGTTCAGGAGTACGTAACGCAGGGTGCAGTGGACAGAAGTATGTAATGCAGGGTTCAGAGGTCAGTAGCATCTAACATAGAGATCAGAGGTTAGTAGTAAGCAATGCAGAGATTGGCACATTGTAGTATGTAACACAGAGTTCAGAGATTAAAAGTAATTAATGCACAGTGCAGAGGTCCGGAGTATGTAACACAGAGAACAGAAGTCAGGCATATGTAACACAGAGTGCAGAGGTCAGGAGTATGTAACACATAGTGCAGGGGTCAGGAGTATGTATTGCAGAGTTCAGGAGTATGTAACACAGGGTGCAGTGGTCAGAAGTATGTAGTGCAGAGTTCTGAGGTTAAAAGTAAGTAATGCAGAATGCAGAGGTCAGGCATATGTAATGCAGAGTGCAGAAGTCAGTAGTATGTAACAAAGACTGCCAAGGTCAGTAGTATGTAACACGGAACGCAGGGAGTCAGAAGTATGAAATGCAGAGTCTAGAGATCAGTAGTATATAACACAGAGTTCAGAGGTTAAAAGTAAGTAATGTAGAGTGCAGAGGTCAGGAGTATGTAATCCAGAGTGCAGAGGTCAAGCGTATGTAACACAGAGTGCAGAAGTCAGGAGCATGTAATACAGAGTCCAGAGATCAGCAGTATGTAACACAGAGTGCAGGGGTCAGGAGTATGTAACCCAGAGTGCAGGGGTCAGGAGTATGTAACCCAGAGTGCAGGGGTCAGGAGTATGTAACACAGAGTGCAAAGGTCAGGAGTATGTAACACAGAGTGCAGGAGTATGTAATACAGAGATCAGAGGTTAGTAGAAGGCAATGCAGAGATTGGCACATTGTAGTATGTAACACAGATTTCAGAGGTTAACAGTAATTAATGCAAAGTGCAGAGGTCTGGAGTATGTACCACAGAGTGCAGAAGTCAGAGGTATGTAATACAGAGTGCAGGGGTCAGAAGTATGTATTGCAGAGTTCAGGAGTATGTAACACAGGGTGCAGTGATCAGAAGTATGTAGTGCAGAGTTCAGAAGTCAGTAATATCTAACACAGAGTTCAGGGGTTAGTAGTAAGCAATGCAGAGATTGGTACCTTGTAGTATGTAGCACAGAGTTCAGAGGTTAAAAGTAAGTAATGCAGAATGCAGAGGTCAGGCGTATGTAATGCAGAGTGCAGAAGTCAGTAGTATGTAAAACAGATTGCAGGGATGCAGATGTATGAAATTCAGAATGTAGAGATCAGTAGTATAAAACACACAGATTAGAGGTTAAAAGTATGTGATGCAGAGTGCAGAAGTCAGGCGTATGTAACACAGAGTGCAAGGGTCAAGCGTATGTTACACAGAGGGCAGAGGTCAGGAGCATGTGATACAGAGTCCAGAGATCAGGAGTATGTAACACAGAGTGCAGAGGTCAGGAGTATGTAACATAGAGTGCAAGGGTGAGGAGTATATAACAAAGAGTCCAGAGAACAGCAGTATGTAACAGAGTGCAGAGGTCAGGAGTATGTAACACAGAGTGCAGAGGTCAGCAGTATGTAACACAGAGAGCAGAGGTCAGCAGTATGTAACACAGAGTTCAGAGGTCAGCAGTATGTAACATGCAATGCAGAGTTACTAACGGATTACAATGCCTATTGCCGCTCTGATCTGAGATCTGTGGGGAGTCAGGCCCGGTCAGAAGCTGGCAGCTGGTACAGAGGGGTTGCAATCCACTTGTCACATGGTTGGGATCAGCTGCGGAGTTTGGGCCAGTATCTGGAGGACACATCAAACTTTATTGCTCTGGACAAAGGATACAGAAGGTACAGTGTGAACGGGCCCTTAAAGGCACAGTAACCCACTAAGATAGATTTTTATTATACAAATGAATATCTGGAGAAGGTGGTTAAAATTTACAAAAAAACCCAAAAAAATCTAAAAAAATGTGTTTCTGTTCTTCAGAATAAAACAAGGTAAATCGTACGGAGGGCGAACGTTAAAAATTCAAGAAATACAAGGGTTAGCTCTTCTAGAAAACACATTTTTTGCCATTGTTGACTCTTCTTCCCTGTCTAGCTATTAGAGCCGGCAGGCAATAGAAGGGCTGTTTATCTATCCATTCCAATTTGTAGCGCAGCATCCAACAGAACATCGCGGCGGACATCTTGGGCCCACTCAGGGCACTTGTATAAAAGGCTCTCAGCCCATCAAGTGAGACAGCCGCGTGTTACGTTTAACAAATTCACATCTAAACAGCTCTTTAGAAACTCTTTTTATTCTACGGCTTGTCAATAAACTTCCAGCAAACGGCGCCGATTGTCGGCATACAGCTGAGGAACAAGAGAATAACAATGCCGCATTGTTCTATAAAAATTGTATAAATCACAGTCTGATCTCTGCGCTTCCCGGATGGTGCATTATTTATTCCATCCTCCGCGAGAAGGACGCTGGAAGTGGACAACAAAGACATGGAACAAAGAGACCGCAGTGTATGCCATGATGCCAAACAATTCTCTGCATAGACTAGCAAATGTCTATATATCTGTCCATAGTCTACTATCCATCTATTTATCTATTCATAGTCTTTCTATAATAGAGATCTATCTATCTATCTATCTATCTATCTATCTATCTATCTATCTATCTATCTATCTATCTATCTATCTATTTCATATCTATCTATCTATCTATCTATCAATCTATCTATCTATCTCTATCTCTCTCTCTCTCTCTCTCTCCCTTCTCTCTCTATCTATCTATCTATCTATCTATCTATCTATCTATCTATCTATCTATCTATCTTCTATTATCCATCTACAGTGCACATAATTGTGAAGTGGAAGGAAAATGATGGTTTTCAATTTTTTTTTTCACAAATAAATATATCAAAAGTGTGGGGGGTACATTTGTATATGGCGCCCCCCCGAGTCAATACTTTGTAGAACCCCCTTTCACAGCAATTACACCTGGAAGTCTTTTTGGGGATGTCTCTACTGTATTTGGCTCCATCCATCTTCCCATCAACTCTGACCAGCTTCCCTGTCCCTGCTGAAGAAAATCATCCCCATAACATGATGCTGCCACCACTATGTTTCACAGTGGGGATGGTGTGTTCAGGGTGATGTGCAGTGTTAGTTTTCTGCCACACATAGCGTTTTGCTTTTGGGCCAAAAAGTTTAATTTTTGGTCTCATCTGACCAGAGCACCTTCTTCCACATGTTTGCTGTGTCCCCCACATGGCTTCTCACAAACTGCAAATGGAACTTTTTATGGCTTTATTTCAACAATGGCTTTCTTCTTGCCACTCTTCCATAAAGGTCAGATTTGTGGAGAACACGACTAATAGTTGTCCTGTGGACAGATTCTCCCCCCTGAGCTGTGGATCTCTGCAGCTCCTCCAGAGTTACCATGGACCTCTTGGTTGCTTCTCTGATGAATGCTCTCCTTGCCCGGCCGGTCAGTTTAGGTGGACGGCCATGTCTTGGTAGGTTTGCAGTTGTGCCATACTCTTTCCATTTTCGGATGATGGATTGAACAGAGCTCCGTGAGATGTTCAAAGCTTGGGATATATTTTTATAACCGAACCCTGCTTTATACTTCTCCACAACTTTATCCCTGACCTGTCTGGTGTGTTCCTTGGCCTTCATGATGCTGTTTGGTTCGCTAAGATTCTCTAACAAACCTCTGAGGGCTTCATAGAACAGCTGTATTTATACAGAGATTAAATTATATACAGGTGGACTCTATTTGCTAATTAGGTGACTTCTGAAGGCAATTGGTTCCACTAGATATTAGTTAGGGGTATCAGAGTAAAGGGGGGCTGAATAAAAATGTACGAAACACTTTTCACAAATTTGTTTGTAAAAAAAAAATTGAAAACCATTTGTCATTTTCCTTCCACTTCATACTTATGTGCCACTTTGTGTTGGTCTATCACATAAAATCCCAATAAAATACATTTACGTTTTTGGTTGTAACATGACAAAATGTGGAAAATTTCAAGGGGTGTGAATACTTTTTCAACGCACTGTATGTATCTATTCATAGTCTTTCTATAATAAAGATCTATGTATCTTTCTTTCTATCCCTCTATCTATCCACCCCACTATCTCTCTCTCTCTCTATATATATATATCTCCAGTCTATTATCCATCTATGTATCTATTCATAGTCTTTCTAAAATAGAGATCTGTGTATCTTTCTATCTATCCTATACTTTTCTGCCTCAATTCACACAGCTAAAACACCAGGTATCCTGATTTTTAAAACTGTGATGTACAGTAAAGAAATTTCTATTAGTTTTGATAATAGAAGTCACATTACTAAATGACTAGAATAATGATGGTGCAGGGATCTCCAAACTATGACCATTCAGCTGTTGCGGAACTAAACATCCCATGAGGCAGCCCTCAAATTGTCCACTTGCATTTTGCAAGTGGAATTTGAGGGCTGGCGAGGAAGGGCTGCCTGGGAGGGGGAGGGGTGGCGAGCACCGCCGGCAGGCGGGTTGAATGGGAGTCCTTCTTCCAGCGCTCGCGGAGGGGGAGAGAGGAGAAAACCGGCCAGATGATCAGAGCGCGGGGAACATCACTGTAACATCAGTGATGTTACAGTAACAGTGTGTTCCCCGCACTCGCTGTCACACACAGCTCCGCCTCCTGGTCCCGGAACTTTAACAGACAGATCACCCATTCAATCCCGGGACAAGTGACGTTTGTCAAAGTTCCCCGGCCAGGGGGTTGGGCTTCATGTGACGCATAGTGGGAGGAACACACTGAAATTGAATTCAAAGCTGTTCCAGTAATGTCCCTTGGCGCTCTGATCATCTGGCCAGCAATCCTCTTCCTCTCTTCTGTTCCCCTGCATGGTGGACACAGGCTGTATGGTGGACATGGGTAGGCTGCATGGCGGGCACAGGTAGGTTGCATGGTGGACACAGATAGGCTGCATGGTGGACACGGGTAGGCTGTATGGTGGACATGGGTAGGCTGCATGGTGGACACAGGTAGGCTGCATGGTGGACACAGGTAGGCTGCATGGTGGACAAAGGTAGGCTACATGGTGGACACAGGCTACATGGTGGACACAGATAGGCTACATGGTGGACACAGGTAGGCTACATGGTGGACACAGATAGGCTGCATGGTGGACACAGGTAGGCTGCATGGTGGA
Organism: Lithobates clamitans; assembly: GCA_037952925.1. Taxonomy (NCBI): domain Eukaryota; kingdom Metazoa; phylum Chordata; class Amphibia; order Anura; family Ranidae; genus Lithobates; species Lithobates clamitans. Next base: position 483,270 of record JBBGZY010002111.1, read on the forward strand.
CACAGTAAGGCTGCTTGGTGGACACAGGTAGGCTGCATGGTGGACACAAGTAGGCTGCATGGTGGACACAGGTAGGCTACATGGTGGACACAGATAGGCTGCATGGTGGACACAGGTAAGCTGCATGTTGGACACAGGTAGGCTGCATGGTGGACACAGATAGGCTGCATGGTGGACACGGGTAGGCTGCATGGTGGACACGGGTAGGCTGCATGAAGGACACGGGTAGGCTGTATGGTGGACACAGGTAGGCTGCATGGTGGACACGGGTAGGCTGCATGGTGGACACAGATAGGCTACATGGTGGACACGGGTAGGCTGCAAGGTGGACACGGGTAGGCTGCATGGTGGACACGGGTAGGCTGCATGGTGGACATGGGTAAGCTGCGTGGTAAACACAGATAGGCTACATGGTGGACATGGGTAAGCTGCGTGGTAAACACAGATAGGCTACATGGTGGACACAGATAGGCTGCGTGGTGGACACGGGTAGGCTGCGTGGTGGACACGGGTAGGCTGCGTGGTGGACACGGGTAGGCTGCATGGTGGACACGGGTAGGCTGCATGGTGGACACAGGTAGGCTGCATGGTGGACACGGGTAGGCTGCATGGTGGACACGGGTAGGCTGCATGGTGGACACGGGTAGGCTACATGGTGGACACAGATAGGCTACATGGTGGACACAGATAGGCTACATGGTGGACACAGATAGGCTGCATGGTGGACAAGGGTAGGCTGCATGGTGGACACGGGTAGGCTGCATGGTGGACAAGGGTAGGCTGCATGGTGGACACGGGTAGGCTGCATGGTGGACACGGGTAGGCTGCATGGTGGACACGGGTAGGCTGCATGGTGGACACGGGTAGGCTACATGGTGGACACGGGTAGGCTACATGGTGGACACAAATAGGCTGCATGGTGGACAAGGGTAGGCTGCATGGTGAGCACGGATAGGCTGCATGGTGGACAAGGGTAGGCTGCATGGTGAGCACGGATAGGCTGCATGGTAGGCACGGATAAACTTGTTGTTAATATATATTTTTATAACTTAATTCTGCATAAAACATTTGAGTGTCATTTCATGAGATCATTTATGAGGGCGTGTTTAGGGGCAGACTAGGGGCAGGGCTGAGTAGGGGTTGGGCGGGTCAACTGGTGGCGAGTAACCCTTGAGGCCTGGCTAGTAGCTCAGGACTGGACATTTTGAACCCTGCCATGAGGCATTGTAAAGCTCTGACATTCACAGACATGACTAGGCATGATGGGAATTGTAGTTCCTAAACTGGAGGGCCGTAGTTTGGAGACCCCTGGTTTAGTGAATTGAGTCTTATGTGTCTCTCCCCCCCCCCCACATCTCAATGAACTGCCAATCAGAAGCATCAATCTTCCATCACACCCTGGGTACGGTTCTTTCTTCCCCGGCCCGAGCGGTTTATTAGTCCCACCAATCAGCAGCTGACATCTTTCTCACGCCGGCACCCGCCAGTCAGAGGCCGGAGAGACCGGGAGATATCTTCTTTTCACGTAGAAGGAGCTGCCGATTTCTAAACTTTTAATGAGGTTCCTCTGAATGCAGACACTTCTCCGATGAGTTTTCTTCCTTTAGTGGAATTTCAAAAGACAATATTTACCGACTTTCTTGCTGGGAGAAAACTTTGATCCAGAACATTCCAACACAAAAAGAAAAAAGAAGAGGAACGTCATGGGAACAGCTCTACCTACACCTTATGACTAAAAATAATCGGTAATTGCTTCCCACGATGCCGCTAAAAACGCCTCCTTGTATGAAACGAGTGAGAGAACAGACAGGGGATGGAGGATCTTATCTTCCTTTGTACCATCCTAACGCGTTCCGTGGTGCAATATCTGCTTTTGTATAAAGATGAAGTTTAATCGGATTATATTCGGCCTTCCCCGCTTCCTCCTAATGAAATTGTTAGATATAACCTTTCAACTTTTCATCCTTTACCTTATTATTGTAGAGATATCATCACCGGGTCTCTGTGTTTTTATATGCAATGCAGGCACAGATCCTATCATAAACCAACAAGTAAAAGTATTGGGACGCCTGCCTTTACACGCACATGAACTTTAATGGCACCCCAGTCTTAGTCCATAGGGTTCAATATTGAGTTGGCCCCGCCCTTTGCAGCTATAACAGCTTCAACTCTTCTGGGAAGGCTGTCCACAAGGTTTAGGAGGGTGTCTATGGGAATGTTTGACCATTCTTCCAGAAGAGCATTTGTGAGGTCAGGCACTGATGTTGGACAAGAAGGCCTGGCTCACAGTCTCCGCTCTAATTCATCCCAAAGGTGTGCACACCTTACATCAGAGTTCCCCTTTACACCAAAGTCCACAGCGTTCCCCCTTACATCAGAGCTCCTCCTTATTAAATCAGGGTTCACAGAGCACCCCTTGCATCAGAGCCCCTCTCCAATAAATGAGGGATCCCAGAGCACCCCTTACATCGGTGTTCCCCTTTACACCAGAGTCCACAGCATTCCCCCTTACATCAGAGCCCCTCCCCATTAAATCAGGGTTCCCGGAGCACCCCTTACATCAGAGCCCATCTCCATTAAATCGAGGTTCCCAGAGCACACCTTACATCGGAGTCCCCCTTAACACCAAAGCCCACAGTGTTCCCCTTTACATCAAAGCCCCTCTCCATTAAATCAGGGTTCCCAGAGCACCCCTTACATCGGAGTCCCCCTTAACACCAAAGCCCACAGCGTTCCCCCTTACATCAGAGCCCCTCCCCATTAAATCAGGGTTCCCAGAGAACCCCTTACATCAGAGTTCCCCTTTACACCAGAGTCCACAGTGTTCCCCTTTACATCAAAGCCCCTCCCCATTAAATCAGGGTTCCCAGAGCACCCCTTACATCAGAGCTCCTCTCCATTAAATCAGGGTTCCCAAAGCACCCCTTACATCAGAGTTCCCCTTTACACAAGAGTCCACAGCGTTCTCTCTTACATCAGAGCCCCTCCCCCTTAAATTAGGGTTCCCAGAGCACCCCTTACATCAGAGTTCCCCTTTACACCAGAGTCCACAGCGTCCCCCCTTACATCAGAGTCCCTCCCCATTAAATCAGGTTTCCCAGAGCACCCCTCACATCAGAGTTCCCCTTTACACCAGAGTCCACAGCGTTCCCCTTTACATCAGAGCCCCTCTCCATTAAATCAGGGTTCCCAGAGCACCCCTTACATCAGAGCCCCTCTCCATTAAATCAGGGTTCCCAGAGCACCCCTTACATCGGAGTCCCCCTTAACACCAAAGCCCACAGCGTTCCCCCTTACTTTAGAGCCCCTCCCCATTAAATCAGGGTTCCCAGAGAACCCCTTACATCAGAGTTCCCCTTTACACCAAAGTCCACAGCATTCCCCCTTACATCAGAGCCTCTCTCCATTAAATCAGGGTTCCCAAAGCACCCCTTACATCAGAGTTCCCCTTTACACCAAAGTCCACAGCGTTCCCCCTTACATCAGAGCCCCTCCCCATTAAATCAGGGTTCACAGAGCACCCCTTACATCAGAGTTCCCCAATACATTAGAGTCCACAGAGCTCCCCCTTCCAGTGTAAGTGGAAATCCTGCAGTGCAGACTCAGATCTAAAGGGGAACTCTGTGGACTCTCATGTAAGCAGGGACTCTTGTGATATATATATATATATATATATATATATATATATATATATATATATATATATATATACACTGCAAAAAAAATGCTGGGCGGCGCCAAAGTGTTCGGGTATGGCTTGAAGAAAAAAAGGTGGCAACCCTAGGAGGCGAGGACTTTCTACAATGTTGCAGTGGAGGAGAGGAGACTGAGGAAAAGCTTCCTCCTGCCTGCAGCAGACTGATGACATCATCTCAGCCTAGCAAAATCACAGGATTGCATATCAAGGATGGCTTTTTCATGGTGGAGCTGTTTCTGCATATTACGACACATCATACATGTTTATAAAAGGTCCACTTTAAATATTGTCCCGGCCACATCAGCTGGGCACGGTAAGCGAGGCGCCTGAATTCATAACAGCGCGTTGTCCTTCTGTTCTAAATGAATTCCATTTCCATTCCTCCGGGGTGCCGCGCTGCAGATGAGATATGTGTTTGCTCGTTCCCATTCCCGTCACCTCTCCCACTCCAGCTTGTCTTGGTTACATATTTTTTAATGAAATCTCTAATACATCATTGCCGATTGCCCGGCGAGAGCCCCGGCTATGCAGATCCGACCGCCGCGTTGCTTTGCGTCTCAGCTTTACAAGTGCGTCTCCTGCTGCAAATCTCATCATAGCCTCACACTTTGCTCGGGCTAGAAAGGCATCGAAATAAATAACTTGGTAAGTCCCCAAAGCTCCGTGACTTCCCGATGGCAACAATTGAAGAGTTTAATTTTTAAAACTTTGGTATCTTAAAGCGCAGCCGTGTAATGACAGGAGGCGGACGGGGGGGGAGGGGGGGGGCCCCGAGGGTCCGCGCCCCAGGCTGACTTCGCTACTGAAAATAATGCAATTATAGACGCCGCAGAGCTTCCTGAAATGGTCTTCTAGTCAGTAAAAAATAATAATAATAATAACATTCTTTGGCAGCCAGCAAGCAATATTTAATTGCAAATATTTATGAGATGGAAATATATATATATATATATATATATATATATATATATACACTATATATACACTATATTACCAAAAGTATTGGGACGCCTGCCTTTACACACACATGAACTTTAATGGAATCCCAGTCTTAGTCCGTAGGGTTCAATATTGAGTTGGCCCACCCTTTGCAGCTATAACAGCTTCAACTCTTCTGGGAAGGCTGTCCACAAGGTTTAGGAGGGTGTCTATGGGAATGTTTGACCATTCTTCCAGAAGAGCATTTGTGAGGTCAGGCACTGATGTTGGATGAGAAGGTCTGGCTCACAGTCTCTGCTCTAATTCATCCCAAAGGTGTTCTATTGGGTTGAGGTCAGGACTCTGTGCAGGCCAGTCAAGTTCCTCCACCCCAAACTCGCTCATCCATGTCTTTATGGACCTTGCTTTGTGCACTGGTCCAAATCATTTGGTGGAGGGGGGATTATGGAGTGGGGGTCGTTTTTCAGGGGTTGGGTTTGGCCCCTTAGTTCCAGTGAAGGGAACTCTTAAGGCGTCAGCATACCAAGACATTTTGGACAATTTCATGCTTCCAACTTTGTGGGAACAGTTTGGGGATGGCTCCTTCCTGGTCCAACATGACTGCGCACCAGTGCACAAAGCAAGGTCCATAAAGACATGGATGAGCGAGTTTGGGGTAGAGGAACTTGATTGGCCTGCACAGAGTCCTGACCTCAACCCGATAGAACACCTTTGGGATGAATTAGAGCAGAGACTTGAGCCAGGCCTTCTCATCCAACATCAGTGCCTGACCTCACAAAGGCTCTTATGCAAAGGGTGGGCCAACTCAATATTGAACCCTACAGACTAAGACCAGGATGCCATTAAAGTTCATGTGCGTGTAAAGGCAGGCGTCCCAATACTTTTGGTAATATAGTGTGAGTGTATATACATATATATAAAGAACGTGTTTTTACCACTTGACCTCTGGAAGATTTACCCCCCCCCCCTTATGACCAGGCCATTTTTTGCAATACAGCACTGCTGTACTTTAACTGCAGGTCATGCGACGCTGTACTCAAACAACATTTATATCAAGAGGGAGGAGGGGAGGAGAGAGTGGGGGGTAATATGAAGGGGGGGGGGGCAGAGGACACCTCTGTGGGGGGGGGGGGGTAATGGGGGTAAAGAGTACATCATTGTGGGAGGTAATGTGAAGGGGGGACAGAGGACACCATTGTGGGGGGGGGGGGTCAGAGGACACCATTGTGGGGGGGGGGGTAATGTGAAGGGGGCACAGAAGACACCATTGTGGGGGGGGGGGGGTAATGTGAAGGAGGGGACAGAGGACACCATTGTGGGGGGGGGGGTAATGTGAAGGGGGGACAGAGGACACCATTGTGGGGGGGGGGGGTGTAATGTGAAGGGGGGACAGAGGACACCATTGTGGGGGGGGGGTAATGTGAAGGGGGGACAGAGGACACCATTGTGGGGGGGTAATGTGAAGGGGGGGACAGAGGACACCATTGTGGGGGGGAGGGGTAATGTGAAGGGGGACAGAGGACACCGTTGTGGGGGGGGGGGGTAATGTGAAGGGGGGACAGAGGACACCATTGTGGGGGGGGGGTAATGTGAAGGAGGGGACAGAGGACACTATTGTGGAGGGGGGGGTAATATGAAGGGGGGACAGAGGCCACCATTGTGGGGGGGGGGTAATGTGAAGGGGGGACAGAGGACACCATTGTGGGGGGGGGGGGGTAATGTGAAGGAGGGGACAGAGGACACCATTGTGGGGGGGGGTAATGTGAAGGGGGGACAGAGGACACCATTGTGGGGGTAATGTGAAGGGGGGACAGAGGACACCATTGTGGGGGGGGGGGGTAATGTGAAGGAGGGGACAGAGGACACCATTGTGGGGGGGTAATGTGAAGGGGGGACAGAGGACACCATTGTGGGGGGGGGGGGTAATGTGAAGGGGGGACAGAGGACACCATTGTGGGGGGGGGGGGGTAATGTGAAGGGGGGACAGAGGACACCATTGTGGGGGGGTAATGTGAAGGGGGGACAGAGGACACCATTGTGGGGGTAATGTGAAGGGGGGACAGAGGACACCATTGTGGGGGGGGGGGTAATGTGAAGGAGGGGACAGAGGACACCATTGTGGGGGGGTAATGTGAAGGGGGGACAGAGGACACCATTGTGGGGGGGTAATGTGAAGGGGGGACAGAGGACACCATTGTGGGGGTAATGTGAAGGGGGGACAGAGGACACCATTGTGGGGGGGGGTAATGTGAAGGAGGGGACAGAGGACACCATTGTGGGGGTAATGTGAAGGGGGGACAGAGGACACCATTGTGGGGGGGGGGTAATGTAAAGGGGGGACAGAGGACACCATTGTGGGGGGGGGGGTAATGTGAAGGGGGGACAGAGGACACCATTGTGGGGGGGGGGGGTAATGTGAAGGAGGGGACAGAGGACACCATTGTGGGGGGGGGGGTAATGTGAAGGAGGGGACAGAGGACACCATTGTGGAGGGGGGGTAATGTGAAGGAGGGGACAGAGGACACCATTGTGGGGGGGGGGGTAATGTGAAGGGGGGACAGAGGACACCATTGTGGGGGGGAGTAATGTGAAGGAGGGGACAGAGGACACCATTGTGGGGGGAGGGACGTGAAGGGGGGACAGAGGACACCATTGTGGGGGGGGGGTAATGTGAAGGGGGGACAGAGGACACCATTGTGGGGGGGGGATGTGAAGGGGGGACAGAGGACACCATTGTGGGGGGGGGGTAATGTGAAGGGGGTACAGAGGACACCATTGTGGGGGGGGGGGGTAATGTGAAGGGGGGACAGAGGACACCATTGTGGGGGGGGGGTAATGTGAAGGAGGGGACAGAGGACACCATTGTGGAGGGGGGGGGTAATGTGAAGGGGGGACAGAGGACACCATTGTGGGGGGGGGGGGTAATGTGAAGGAGGGGACAGAGGACACCATTGTGGGGGGGGGGGTAATGTGAAGGAGGGGACAGAGGACACCATTGTGGAGGGGGGGTAATGTGAAGGGGGGACAGAGGACACCATTGTGGGGGGGAGTAATGTGAAGGAGGGGACAGAGGACACCATTGTGGGGGGGGGGATGTGAAGGGGGGACAGAGGACACCATTGTGGGGGGGTAATGTGAAGGGGGGACAGAGGACACTATTGTGGGGGGGTAATGTGAAGGGGGGACAGAGGACACCATTGTGGGGGGGGGGTAATATGAAGGGGGGACAGAGGACACCATTGTGGGGGGGGGGATGTGAAGGGGGGACAGAGGACACTATTGTGGGGGGGTAATGTGAAGGGGGGACAGAGGACACTATTGTGGGGGGGGTAATGTAAAGGGGGGACAGAGGACACTATTGTGGGGGGGGGTAATGTGAAGGGGGACAGAGGACACCATTGTGGGGGGGGGTAATGTGAAGGGGGGACAGAGGACACCATTGTGGGGGGGGGGGGGGGTAATGTGAAGGGGGGACAGAGGACACCATTGTGGGGGGGGGGGGGTAATGTGAAGGGGGGACAGAGGACACCATTGTGGGGGGGGGTAATGTGAAGGGGGGGCAGAGGACACCATTGTGGGGGGGGGGGTAATGTGAAGGGGGGGACAGAGGACACCATTGTGGGGGGGGGGTAATGTGAAGGGGGGACAGAGGACACTATGGTGGGGGGGGGGTAATGTGAAGGGGGGACAGAGGACACCATTGTGGGGGGGGGTAATGTGAAGGGGGGACAGAGGACACCATTGTGGGGGGGGGTAATGTGAAGGGGGGGACAGAGGATGTGGGGGGGGGTTAATGTGAAGGGGGGACAGAGGACACCATTGTGGGGGGGGTAATGTGAAGGGGGGGACAGAGGACACCATTGTGGGGGGGGGGGTAATGTGAAGGGGGGACAGAGGACACCATTGTGGGGGGGGGTAATGTGAAGGGGGGACAGAGGACACCATTGTGGAGGGGGGGGGGTAATGTGAAGGGGGGACAGAGGACACCATTGTGGGGGGGGGGTGTAATGTGAAGGGGGGACAGAGGACACCATTGTGGAGGGGGGGGTAATGTGAAGGGGGGACAGAGGACACCATTGTGGAGGGGGGGGGGGTAATGTGAAGGGGGGACAGAGGACACCATTGTGGAGGGGGGGGGGTAATGTGAAGGGGGGCACAGAACACCATTGTGGGTGGGGGGGTAATGTGAAGGGGGGACAGAGGACACCATTGTAGGGGGGGGGGTAATGTGAAGGGGGGGGCACAGAACACCATTGTGGGGGGGGGGAATGTGAAGGGGGGACAGAGGACACCATTGTGGAGGGGGGGTAATGTGAAGGGGGGACAGAGGACACCATTGTGGGGGGGGGGGGTAATGTGAAGGGGGGGGACACAGGACACCATTGTGGGGGGGGGGGTAATGTGAAGGGGGGGGACACAGGACACCATTGTGGGGGGGGGGTAATGTGAAGGGGGGGACAGAGGACACTGCAAGGGGTATTGCGATATGGGGGGGGGGGGGGCAGAGGATCTGACGAAAGAATGGGGTTGTGATTTAAGAAGAAAGGGGCTGGCATGTTTTCAGGAAGCTATGTGCAGCATCTTGCTGGCCCCGCCCACCAGCCATGATCTGCCTCCATTGCAGAGAGAAGCACAGAGACCCGGTGATGACATCACTATCTCACAAATAAAGGATGTAATGAATACAGAAATGTTTCATTTAAAAAACTTTTATTAGAGTAAAGAAAGAAGGAAGCAGGGAAGGCAAACTATACAGCGGATTGCTCTCCAGCCTTCCATAGATGATGTGATATTTCATAGTTGGGAGGAAGGAGTCGGATTCCTGCCCTCTGCTCCATTCTTCCCACACAAAGCCCGGAGCCGGCAGAGTGGACTTTGCCCCGGCCATGAATCCTGCAATTATAATGAATATAGGAAAGCAGCACAGGGAGGTCTTTACATCACCTTGAAGTTCTACTTTAATAATATTCATTGCTATTCGCACGAGGGTGCGCGGCGCTCCGGAGCGCTTCATTAGACCTGACACAAGCTGTGTTAATTTGTGTGTGAAATATAAGTTACAGGTGAGGAAAGCATTCCAAGTGTGTTTTAAACGTGTCTTTAAATAATTTAAATGATGTACAAGGCACTGCGATCCATTTTATTCAAGGCGCGCACGCGCGTGCACACAGAAATCCCCCGTTTCTTGCTTTACTGTTAAAAGATTTAATCCAAGAAAGGACAAGACTAAAAGAAACTAGGTTTTAATTGCTTAAAATGTCAAAATTTAAACCTGCATCTGTTTTAAAATCATTTAAATGATGTGGAAGGTGTTGTGATGAAAATCATCCAGCGCGCGCATGCGCATACGCGCACGCAGAAATCCCCCGTTTAACAATTTTCGAATAAAAGATTTCATCCAAGAAAGGACAAGACTAAAAGGAACTGTGTTGTAATTGCTTAAATTTCAATAGTTTTAAACCTGACACTAACAATAGGGCACTGCTCCTCCCACTGACACTAACAATAGGGCACTGCTCCTCCCACTGACACCAACAATAGGGCACTGCTCCTCCCACTGACACCAACAATAGGGCACCGCTCCTCCCACTGACACTAACAATAGGGCACTGCTCCTCCCACTGACACTAACAATAGGGCACTGCTCCTCCCACTGACACTAACAATAGGGCACCGCTCCTCCCACTGACACCAACAATAGGGCACCGCTCCTCCCACTGACACCAACAATAGGGCACTGCTCCTCCCACTGACACTAACAATAGGGCACCGCTCCTCCCACTGACACTAACAATAGGGCACTGCTCCTCCCACTGACACCAACAATAGGGCACTGCTCCTCCCACTGACACTAACAATAGGGCACTGCTCCTCCCACTGACACTAACAATAGGGCACTGCTCCTCCCACTGACACTAACAATAGGGCACTGCTCCTCCCACTGACACCAACAATAGGGCACTGCTCCTCCCACTGACACTAACAATAGGGCACTGCTCCTCCCACTGACACTAACAATAGGGCACTGCTCCTCCCACTGACACTAACAATAGGGCACTGCTCCTCCCACTGACACTAACAATAGGGCACTGCTCCTCCCACTGACACCAACAATAGGGCACTGCTCCTCCCACTGACACTAACAATAGGGCACTGCTCCTCCCACTGACACTAACAATAGGGCACTGCTCCTCCCACTGACACTAACAATGGGGCACTGCTCCTCCCACTGACACTAACAATGGGACACTGCTCCTCCCACTGACACTAACAATAGGGCACTGCTCCTCCCACTGACACTAACAATAGGGCACTGCTCCTCCCACTGACACTAACAATGGGGCACTGCTCCTCCCACTGACACTAACAATGGGACACTGCTCCTCCCACTGACACCAACAATAGGGCACCGCTCCTCCCACTGACACCAACAATAGGGCACCGCTCCTCCCACTGACACCAACAATAGGGCACTGCTCCTCCCACTGACACCAACAATAGGGCACCGCTCCCCCCACTGGCACTAACAATAGGGCACCGCTCCTCCCACTGACACTAACAATAGGGCACTGCTCCTCCCACTGACACCAACAATAGGGCACTGCTCCTCCCACTGACACTAACAATAGGGCACTGCTCCTCCCACTGACACTAACAATGGGGCACTGCTCCTCCCACTGACACTAACAATGGGACACTGCTCCTCCCACTGACACCAACAATAGGGCACCGCTCCTCCCACTGACACCAACAATAGGGCACCGCTCCTCCCACTGACACCAACAATAGGGCACTGCTCCTCCCACTGACACCAACAATAGGGCACTGCTCCTCCCACTGACACCAACAATAGGGCACCGCTCCTCCCACTGACACCAACAATAGGGCACTGCTCCTCCCACTGACACCAACAATAGGGCACCGCTCCCCCCACTGGCACTAACAATAGGGCACCGCTCCTCCCACTGACACTAACAATAGGGCACTGCTCCCCCCACTGACACTAACAATAGGGCACTGCTCCTCCCACTGACACTAACAATAGGGCACTGCTCCTCCTACTGACACTAACAATAGGGCACTGCTCCTCCCACTGACACTAACAATAGGGCACTGCTCCTCCCACTGACACTAACAATAGGGCACTGCTCCTCCCACTGACACCAACAATGGGGCACTGCTCCTCCCACTGACACCAACAATGGGGCACTGCTCCTCCCACTGACACTAACAATAGGGCACTGCTCCTCCCACTGACACCAACAATGGGACACTGCTCCTCCCACTGACACTAACAATAGGGCACTGCTCCTCCCACTGACACCAACAATAGGGCACTGCTCCTCCCACTGACACCAACAATAAGGCACTGCTCCTCCCACTGACACCAACAATAGGGCACCGCTCCTCCCACTGACACTAACAATAGGGCACTGCTCCTCCCACTGACACCAACAATAGGGCACTGCTCCTCCCACTGACACCAACAATAGGGCACCGCTCCTCCCACTGACACTAACAATAGGGCACTGCTCCTCCCACTGACACTAACAATAGGGCACTGCTCCTCCCACTGACACCAACAATGGGACACTGCTCCTCCCACTGACACCAACAATAGGGCACTGCTCCTCCCACTGACACCAACAATAGGGCACTGCTCCTCCCACTGACACCAACAATAGGGCACTTCTCCTCCCACTGACACCAACAATAGGGCACTGCTCCTCCTACTGACACCAACAATAGGGCACTGCTCCTCCCACTGACACTAACAATAGGGCACTGCTCCTCCCACTGACACCAACAATGGGGCACTGCTCCCCCCACTGACACTAACAATAGGGCACTGCTCCTCCCACTGACACTAACAATAGGGCACTGCTCCTCCCACTGACACCAACAATAGGGCACTGCTCCTCCCACTGACACCAACAATAGGGCACTGCTCCTCCTACTGACACCAACAATAGGGCACCGCTCCTCCCACTGACACTAACAATAGGGCACTGCTCCTCCCACTGACATAACCAAAGGGGTACCATTCCTCCCACTGACACCAACAATAGGGCACTGCTCCTCCTACTGACACCAACAATAGGGCACTGCTCCTCCCACTGACACTAACAATAGGGCACTGCTCCTCCCACTGACACCAACAATGGGGCACTGCTCCCCCCACTGACACTAACAATAGGGCACTGCTCCTCCCACTGACACCAACAATGGGGCACTGCTCCCCCCACTGACACTAACAATAGGGCACCGCTCCTCCCACTGACACTAACAATAGGGCACTGCTCCTCCCACTGACACCAACAATAGGGCACTGCTCCTCCCACTGACACCAACAATGGGGCACTATTTTTTTCCCCTGATAACAAATGTGGCAATATTTATTCTTACTGATGTCAGGAAAATTTCCTCACCCGATGACCACATTCGCCCCCCCCCCCCCCCTAAAATATGAAGGACAGTAAACTGGCTATTTGTTTAGAAAGTTTGGAGACTCCTGGCCAATGAAGACACCAGACAATCCCAGGAGAAAACCACCACACCCCCAGCATGTGACTGACAGCCTCAGCTAAGAAACTGTGTAGAAGGGGGTGTTTAGAAATGGGTGTGCCCCTTCCCTCCACTCAGGTCTCAGACTACACTCAGCCTTGTGCTCTATGCTGGGCATTGTGTAATGTCAGAGATCCGCTCCTGCCTCCCGAACATCAGAAATGCTGCATAAACTGTGCACTTTGAACAGCTGTAGAAGAGATAGGGCTGCAGATAAACAGGTGCAACTTATGGAGGAGGATTTCTTTTCATCTCTGTGTATCACCTGAGGCCGGTCACTTCACTGGGTATATGGAAGGGTTTACAACCACATTAAACTTGCCGAGCGGCCCATAGTAAAAATACGTCATCACTTTGACTTTAAATACCGGTTTTATGGCAGCAGCTATCATCTGCCATTTTTACTGTGGGCGATTCCACGCCGGATAAAAGTGGTCACACGGGAGCATTCGCCGCGGAATCACTTTGATCACTTTTAGAGGCGGCGGAAGAGGCGTCTCCCCCTCCCCCCAACGTTTCCCGGTCATTTCCAGGCTTACCGGAGGTTCGGTGAAGCATAGAAGTGATCCGATGCGGCCGTTCGCTGGGCAGGAAGTCGAGTGAGAGCAAGATGACCCCCCACTCAGCTCTATGCCCTTGGAGGACCGGAGAGACCTCTGACATCACTTCCTTTTTTTGGGCATAAAGAATTTTTTTTTTTTAAAGTCAAAATGTCTAAAAACATATTTTTTTGCCTTTTGCTTTTAAAGGTAAATTAGAGATGGAATGGGCACTGATAGGCGGCACGGATGGGCACTGATAGACGGCATGGATGGGCACTGATAGACAGCACGGATGGGCACTGATAGACGGCACGGATGGGCACTGATAGACGGCATGGATGGGCACTGATAGACGGCATGGATGGGCACTGATAGACAGCACGGATGGGCACTGATAGACGGCACGGATGGGCACTGATAGGCGGCACGGATGGGCACTGATAGACAGCACGGATGGGCACTGATAGACGGCACGGATGGGCACTGATAGGCGGCACGGATGGGCACTGATAGACGGCATGGATGGGCACTGATAGGCGGCACGGGTGGGCACTGATAGGCGGCATGGATGGGCACTGATAGACGGCATGGATGGGCACTGATAGACGGCATGGATGGGCACTGATAGGCGGCATGGATGGGCACTAATAGGCGGCACGGATGGGCACTGATAGACGGCATGGATGGGCACTAATAGGCGGCACGGATGGGCACTGATAGACGGCATGGATGGGCACTGATAGGCAGCACGGGTGGGCACTGATAGGCGGCACGGATAGGCACTGATAGGCGGCACGGTGTGGCACTGATAGGCGGCACGGATGGGCACTGATAGGCGGCACGGGTGGGCACTGATAGGCAGCATGGATGGGCACTGATAGGCGGCACGGATGGGCACTGATAGACAGCACGGATGGGCACTGATAGGCGGCACGGGTGGGCACTGATAGGCAGCATGGATGGGCACTGATAGGCAGCACGGATGGGCACTGATATACGGCATGGATGTACACTGATAGGCGGCATGGATGGGCACTGATATATGGCATGGATGTACACTGATAGGCGGCACGGATGGGCACTGATAGGTGGCACAGATGGGCACTGATAGGCGGCACGGATGGGCATGGATGGGCACTGATAGCTGGTACTGATGTACACTAAATGATGGTACAGATGGATGCCAATCAGTGCCAAACAATAATGCCTGCCAATCAGTGATGCCCATTGTGGGCACTGGTTGGCATCCATTGTTGGCACTGATTGGCATCCCTGGTGGTCTAGGGTGGCATACCTGGTGGTGACATCCCCAGTGGTCCTAGTGGCATCCCTGGTGGTCCAGTGTGGGCTTCCTCGAGGAGGGCTGCGCTGATAATCAATCAGCACAGACCCCCCCTGTCAGGAGAGCAACCGATTGGCTGTCCTCTACTCGCGTCTGTCAGACGCGAGTGAGGAAAAGCTGATCAATGGCTCTTCCCGTTTGCACCGTGAACAGCCGTGATCGGACACGGCTGATCATGTGGTGAAGTCTCCATCAGAGACTCTTTACCTAGATCGGTGTTGCGGTGCATCAGACTGACACGCGGCAACATTGACCGCCGCGATGCATGCCCCCCCCCCCCCGATGCGGCTTGATATCCTGAAATTCGTCATATGACGCCCGGTCAGGATATTGAAACCACTTTGCCGCCGTCATTTTGCTATATGGCGGGTGGCAAGTGGTTAAGCTTTACAGCAATAACATCATCCAAAAACACTGACGCGTTTCGGCCTTAGGCCTTCATCAAAAGCAATGCTTTTGTTGAAGGCCTAAGGCCGAAACGCGTCAGAATTTTTGGGTGATGTTATTGCTGTAATGCTTAAATAAATATTTTCTATGCAGAAGCTGCCGAGTTGCCGGCCTGTACTTTCTATGGATCTTTTGCGAGCTTAATCAGCCAGAGCACCGACGACTCTACACACCAACTATACTATATAGCGGTAGAGCTTGGGTGAGTTTTTCTAATGCTTTTCACTTAACCTGTCAGTGGTCATAAAGTTATGGCTGATCGGTGTGTACACTAGGGGCCCATATAGCCAGCGGCCAAATAACCTGCCGGCATGTCATTGGAGGGTGGGAGGAAACCGGAGTACCCGGAGGAAACCCACGCAGGCACAGGGAGAACATGCAAACTCCATGCAGGTAGTGTCATGGTTGGGATTCAAACGGAGGACCCCCAGTGCTGTAAACCAATGCGCTGCCTGCAATAGTACAGAACGCCATTGCTCATACAGAACGCATGATAGATGCAACCACTTTTATTACACTCCATGTGTCCTTGAATATACATAATCACAGTATAAAAGGATTTGCATAGAACTTGTCTATTTTATATCATATTTTTAAACTTTCTGGTGATCGTTGACTTTGGCATCAATGAGCCTTGCAGGTACATTGCATTTATTGGCCATATGCAGTACTGTTACCAGTTAGCTAGGTGGCGCTGTGGCTCTACCCATGGAATTGTTATACAACACAATGTATGTTTGTTTGGACTGTGTGTCTTTTGTCGTGTGCATACAGATGTATGTGAGTATGCAAAGTGCAATACCCCACAGCAACCATTTACAATTCAGCTTGAAAAAAAAAAAATCAAAACTACCCCCCCAAAGGTTAAATATTCTTTTCTGGTAAGGATACCATTTAAACGCAGATTTCCTCACCGTATCGCTTGTTCCTGCAGATTTCCTCCTGTTTTATTTTCTTTGTCGCCCCCATTGGTCGCACTCTGACGCCGTCACGTACAATGCAGGGCCAGGAGTCCTGCCTTGTAAGTCGGCACACTGGTTGCCCAGTCCAGCAACTCATAGCATTGGAAAAATGAATGCCGGCGACCAAGGGTGCGAGGGGGGGGGGGAGGCAAGTAAAATGAATTTTTAAACTCTACATGAAAATTGACATTTAGCCACCTCAATACCGGGCACTTTCACCCGCTTCCTGCCCAGGATAATTTTTCAGCTTTCAGCGCTGTCGCACTTTGAATGACAATTGCGCGGTCATGTGACGCCGCAACCAGACAAAATTTTTTTATAATTTTTTTCCCACAAATAGAGCTTTCTTTTGGTGGTATTTGGGGGGGGGGGGGGGGGGGGTTTATGTTTTGCTAAACAAACTAAAAAAGACTGAAATTAAAAAAAAAAAAGTTTTTCTTTGGTATAAAATGTTTTTTTCTCCTTCACTGACGGGCACTGATGAGGCGGCACTGATAAGGTGGCAATGATGGGCACTGATCAGAAGGCCCTAATATGTAGAATTGATGGGCACTGACATGTAGCACTGATAGGCGGCACTGATAGGTGGCACTGATGGGCACTAATAGGCAGCACTGATAAGAGGGCAATGATGGGCACTGATCAGAAGGCCCTAATATGTAGAACTGATGGGCACTGACATGTAGCACTCATAGGTGGCACTGATAGGTGGCACTGATGGGCACTAATAGGCAGCACTGATAAGAGGGCAATGATGGGCACTGATCAGAAGGCCCTAATATGTAGAACTGATGGACACTGACATGTAGCACTGATAGGCAGCACTGTTGGGCACTGATACATGTAGCACTGATGGGCACTGAAAGGCAGCACTGTTGGGCACTGATAGGTGGCACTGATGGGCACTGATAGGTGGCACTGATGGGCACTGATAGGCAGCACTGATGGGCACTAATTGATGGCACTGATAGGCAGCACTGATGAGGAGGTACTGACAGGCATTACTGATGGGCACTTATTGGCATCCGTTAAGGGCACTGACAGGCGTTACTGCTGGGCACTGATTGGCACATTGATCGGCAATGATTGGCATTTTGATGGGCACTCATTGGCATTGTGGTGGGCACCTCTGATGGGGGCTGCGCTGATAATCAATGTGCTGATTATCAGTGCACACCCTCCCTTGACAGGAGAGATGCCGACCGTCTCTCCCTGTCAGTGAGAACCGAGGAAAGCCATTTACCGGCCCTTCTTGGTTCATGCAGCGATCATCTGTGATTGGTCACAGCTGATCACAAGGTAAAGAGCCTCCATCAGAGGCTCCTTACCATGATCGGAGATGCGGTGTGTCAGAGTGTGACACCACACCACTGATCTCCGCAATGCGTGCCCCCCTGCGGACGTGCGCTGGCTTCTTATCCTGCTGGATGTCATATGACGCCCAGTCAGAATAACTGAACCACCGCCTGCCCGTCATTCTTCTATAGGCCGGGAGGGAAGTGGTTAAAGTGGTTATGAAGATTTTTTATCTGAATGTATTCTCTGCCTTAAGGGAAAAAAAAAACTGCTCACCCCCCCAGCCACCCCTCATACGTCCCTGAGCCCGATCCAGCGCTGTGCATGAGAGCAGTATAGCAGTATCTCCGCGCTCTCTCTCCTCACTGGCCCAGAGGCAGCAGCTGGAGCCATTGGCTCCTGCTGCTGTCAATCACAGCCAGTGCAGAGGGAGTAGTGGATAGGGGCCAAGACATGCTCTGTGTGTCAATGGAAACACAGAGCCCCCTGCTCAGGATCGGGTCTGCACAAGTGCCCCCCATAGCAAGTGGCTTGCTATGGGGGCACTCAGAGGGATAAACTACAGCCCATTCATAATAGCGGTCCATTCCATTCATAATAGCAGTCAATATATTACAAATTACAGCCCATTAATAATAGCAGCCCATTCATAATAGCATTCCATGTATTATGAATTGCAGCCTATTCATAACAGCATTCCATGTATTATGAATTGCAGCCCATTCATAACAGAATTCCATTTATTATGAATTACAGCCCATTCATAAAAGCAGCCCATGCATAATAGCATCCCATTTATTATGAATTACAGCCCATTCCTAGTAGCAGCCCACTTATCATGAATTACAACCCATTAATAATACTGTAGCAGCCCATTTCCAATAGCATTCCATTTAACATGGACTACAGTCCATTCATAATAGCAGTCCATTTAATAGGAATTACAGTTCATTCATAATAGCAGTCCATATATTACAACCTATTAATAAAAGCAGTCCATTCATAATAGCATTCCGTGTATTATGAATTATAACCCATTCATAACAGCATTCCAGTTATTATGAATTACAGCCCATTCATAAAAGCAGCCCATGCATAATAGCATCCCATTTATTATGAATTACAGCCCATTCCTAGTAGCAGTCCACTTATCATGAATTATTTATTTTTATTTATTTATTTCAGGTACTTATATAGCGCCGTCAATTTACGCAGCACTTTACATTGTACATTCGCATCAGTCCCTATACCCTCAAGGAGCTCACAATCTAAGGTCCCTAACTCACATTCATACATACTAGGGACAATTTAGACAGGATCCAATTAACCTACCAGCAATTACAGCTCATTAATAATAGCAGCCCATTTCCAATAGCATTCCATTTATCGTGAACTACAGGCCATTCATAATAGCAGTTCATTTTCTATGAATTACAGTCCATTCATAATAGCAGTCCATATATTACGAATTACAGCCTTTTAATAATTGCAGTCCATTCATAATAGCATTCCGTGTATTATGAATTATAGCCCATTCATAACAGCATTCCAGTTATTATGAATTACAGCTCATTAATAATAGCAGCCCATTCATAATAGAATTCCATGTGTTATGAATTACAGCCCATTCATAACAGCATTCCATTTATTTTGAATTACAGCCCATTCATAACAGCATTCCATTTATTATAAATTACAGCCCATGCATAATAGCATCCCATTTATTATGAATTACAGCCCATTCCTAGTAGCAGTCCACTTATCATGAATATCAGCCCATTAATAATAACAGCCAATTTCCAACAGTATTCCATTTATCATGAACTACAGCCCATTTATAATAGCAGTCCATTTAATATAAATTACAGTCCATTCATAATAGCAGTCCATATATTACGAATTACAGCCTATTAATTATAGCAGTCCATTCAAAAATAGCATTCCGTGTATTATGAATTGCAGTCCATTCATAATAGCAGTCCAGATATTACGAATTACAGCCTATTAATTATAGCAGGTTTTCATAATAGCATTCCGTGTATTATGAATTATAGCCTATTCATAGCAGCATTCCATTTATTATGAATTACAGCCCATTAATAATAGCAGGCCATTCATAATAGCATTCCGTGTATTATGAATTACAGCCCATTCATAACAGCATTCCATTTATTATGAATTACAGCCCATTAATAATAGCAGGCCATTCATAATAGCATTCCGTGTATTATGAATTACAGCCCATTCATAACAGCATTCCATTTATTATGAATTACAGCCCATTAATAATAGCAGGCCATTCATAATAGCATTCCATTTATTATGAATTACAGCCCATTCATAATAGCAGTCCATTTATTGTGAATGACAGTAATAAAGACAACAATAATTAGGCTGCCTTAACACAACACACATTAATGAGCGCCACATTGTACATTAATGCACCACAATAAAATGCTTCAGTGGAAATGGTCCCGGGAGAGTTTTCATCTCTGATTTTTTTTTTTTTTTTTTGCAGATAGCAAAACATTTTACTATTGTGGCAAAATCTATTTTGCCCAAATCGCTCTGCTCACCCCTATTGGTGGGATTTTCTCTATTCCTAATATAACGTTTACACCGGAGAGCCACCCTGGCAGTGCGGAGCTCAGGAGGGAGAACAAGCCTCTTCCCTTCCCCGGGGATCTCAGACGTTTCTATGACATGAGAAGATTGTCACTTTTCGGAGCACAGCGGATATTTTTGGGCCCTCTGAACCCGCCTTTGCTTCCTGTGTATCTGTTCACCGCATAACATTTTACAGTAAGTGTTGCAGTTTATGTTGATTACCTTTTATCGCTACATTTATGCAGCTGTTGATGTTGCCACTTTTATGTTCTCACATTTCTTGGCTCAGCGGGGAAAATATTATAGGAGGATGCAAAGTACCGGAGTAGCCGGCTGCAGACAAAGAACTCCGGGGGAATCCTGCCCCCCCCCGAGTCGGGTTTAGCGCTCCGTTCTCACCATGGAGCGCGGGCGCATTTCCGCACCTTTTCCGCACTTTACCAAGCATCACAGCTAGGGCAGCCCATTTGTTTTAAGAGGTGCAGAAAAAGACGTCCCTGGCGCTTTTTCATCAAAATGCGCCACCAGTCACCAGCTCCAGTCCAGTGACTTTACAGTGACTTTACCTAGGCTGAGAATAAAGTCGGAAAGTTGGGACTTTAAATGAGGCCCGTGGACAAGGTGGAGGTTAGTTGGGTGAAAATACATGTTTATTGATCATAAGAGAATGCATAAAATATATCAATGACAAGAGACCAACATAAAGAAAAGACATTGTAGTAAACATCATATTAAAAAATATTCATACACACATATGTATGTGCGCAAGCAATATGGGCATCAAGGACACATGGAATATATAGATCAACAGGCGCCACCTAGTGGTCTCAACTGATTGGTTATTTACATTCAATGAATACATATATGCAGCACATTGCGAATGGAATAAAAAATGTATAAAAACAATGAAAACATGACTGATTGTTGAACGATGTTCTGAGTTGATATTAGGCTGAGGTGATGTCATCAGTCTGCTGCGGGCAGGAAAAGGCATTTCCTCAGTCTCCTCTCCCCGCCAGGCCAGTCTGCAACATTGCAACTTTGGAGCAAGTCACTAAGTGAGAGACTGCAGCAGGGGCTGGCCTGTGTGCATGGACCTAACATAAAAATAGGTTCAAGGCCGGGTCCATTCAAATATCGGTCAGCAGCTTTCCAAAACACATTTGACAGCTCTGGTGTGAAATATGAGGCTGACCAGCAGGAGAGATCAGACTACATAGTTTCTGGAGGACTCAGAGGAGGGGCGTAGCCACCTCCACTTTCTCTCCTAGCAAAGAAGTGATTATCTGGCTTAGTCAGTTATACACAGGGTTCCGACAAGCATGCAGTCCCTGCAAACTGCTATGGATCAAACAACATAGTTACTGAATTTCTAAGAGCATGCAGCTCCTCCTCTCTCTCCTAACAGAGAAATTCCTTCTCTTTCGCCTATGAGAAGCTCCTCCTCTCTCTCCTAGCAGAGAAGCTCCTCCTCTTTCTTTCCTAGCAGAGAAGCTCCTCCTTTTCTCTCCTAGCAGAGAAGCTCCTCCTTTTCTCTCCTAGCAGAGAAGCTCCTCCTCTTTCTTTCCTAGCAGAGAAGCTCCTCCTTTTCTCTCCTAGCAGAGAAGCTCCTCCTTTTCTCTCCTAGCAGAGAAGCTCCTCCTCTTTCTTTCCTAGCAGAGAAGCTCCTCCTTTTCTCTCCTAGCAGAGAAGCTCCTCCTCTCTTTCCTAGCAGAGAAGCTCCTCCCCTCTCTCTCCTAGCAGAGAAGCTCCTCCTCTCTCTCCTAGCAGAGAAGCTCCTCCTCTCTTTCCTAGCAGAGAAGCTCCTCCTTTTCTCTCCTAGCAGAGAAGCTCCTCCTCTCTTTCCTAGCAGAGAAGCTCCTCCTTTTCTCTCCTAGCAGAGAAGCTCCTCCTCTTTCTCTCCTAGCAGAGAAGCTCCTCCCCTCTCTCTCCTAGCAGAGAAGCTCCTCCCCTCTCTCTCCTAGCAGAGAAGCTCCTCTTTTTCTATCCTAGCAGAAAAGCCCCTCCCCTCTCTCTCTTAGCAGAGAAGCTCCTCCTCTTTCACTCCTAGCAGAGAAGCTCCTCCTTTTCTCTCCTAGCAAAGAAGCTCCTCCTCTCTTACCTAGCAGAAAAGCCCCTCCCCTCTCTCTCTCCCTGCAGAGAAGCTCCTCCTCTCTCTTCTAGGAGAGAAGCTCCTCCTCTCTTTCCTAGCAGAGAAGTGATCATTTGGCTGAATCAATTATATACAGACTTCCAACAAGCATGCAGCCCAGCAGTCCCTGCAAACTGCCATGGATCAAATGATATAGTTGGTGAATGACTCAGAAGAGGGAAATAGCTCCTCCCCTCTCTCTCCTAACAGAGAAGCTCCTCCTCTTTCTCCTAGCAGAAAAGTCCCTCCCCTCTCTCTCCTAGCAGATAAGCTCCTCCTTTTCTCTCCTAGCAAAGAAGCTCCTCCTCTCTCTCCTAGCAGAAAAGCCCCTCTCTCTCCTAGCAGAGAAGCTCCTCCTTTTCTCTCCTAGCAGAGAAGCTCCTCCTCTCTCTCCTAGCAGAAAAGCCCCTCCCCTCTCTCTCCTAGCAGATAAGCTCCTCCTTTTCTATCCTAGCAGAGAAGCTCCTCCTCTCTCTCCTAGCAGAAAAACCCATCCCCTCTCTCTCTTAGCAGAGAAGCTCCTCCTCTTTCGCTCCTAGCAGAGAAGCTCCTCCTTTTCTCTCCTAGCAGAGAAGCTCCTCCTCTCTTTCCTAGCAGAAAAGCCCCTCCCCTCTCTCTCTCCTAGCAGAGAAGCTCCTCCTCTCTCTTCTAGGAGAGAAGCTCCTCCTCTCTCTCCAAGCAGAGAAGTGATCATCTGGCTCAATCAACTATATACAGTCTTCGAACAAGCATGCAGCCCAGATGTCCCTGCAAACTGCCATGGATCAAATGATATAGTTGGTGAATGACTCAGAAGAGGGACGTAGCTCCTCCTCTTTCTCTCCTAGCAGAGAAGTGACCATCTGGCTGAATCAATTATACATAGGCTTCCAACAGGCATGCAGCCCAACAGTCCCTGCAAACCCCCATGGTTCAAACAACACAGTTACTGAAGGCCTCAAAAGAGGGATGTAGTTCTCCTCCCCTTTCTTTCCTAGCAGAGAAGAAGTGACCATCTGGCTGAATCAATTATACATAGGCTTCCAACAAGCATGCATCCCAGCAGTAACATAGTTACTGATCGGTTCAGAAGAGGGATGTAGCTTCTCCTCTTTCTTTTCCAGCAGAGAAGTGACCATCTGGCTGAATCAATTAGACTAGGCTTCCAAAAAGCATGCAGCCTAGCAGCTCCTGCAAACCACCATGAATTAAACAACATAGCTACTTAATGACTCAGAGGAGGGACATAGGTCCTCCTCGTTCTCTCATAGAAGAGAAGTGACCATCTGGCAGAATTAATTATATATAGGCTTCCAACAAACATGTAGCCTGCAAACCCTATAAATTAAACGACATTGACTCATGACTCAGAGGAGGGACATCCTTGTTCTCTCATAGCAGAGAAGGAACCATCTGGCTGTGTCTAATACAAATAGACCTCCAACAAGCATGCAGCCTAGCAGTCCCTACACACTGCCATGGATCAAATAACACTAAATGGCTCTGAAGAGGGACGTAGCATCTCCTCTTTTTTCTCCTAGCTGAAAAGTGACCATCTGGCTGGATCAATTATACAAAGGCTTTTTTAAGAAGCAAGCAGCCCAGCAGTCTCTGCAAATCATCATGGATCAAATGGCATGGTTGCTAACTGACTCAGAGGTGGCACATAGCTCCTCCTCTTTCTCTCCTAGCAGAGAAGTGACCATCTGGTTGAATCAATTATACATAGGCTTCCAACAAGCGTGCAGCCCAGCAGTCCCTGCAAACCATCATGGATACACCCTGCATAAAGGGTTTACAGGAAATGTAATGATCGATTTATCTACTTTACTTTCAAGAAACTAATAAATACAATCAAACTGACCAAAAGCAAGTATTCTTCACTTTTAAATTCCAAATGCCTTTCTATGAATATTGCATACTTTTCGCATTACCAACACATTTATAATGATGGATTTTTTTATTTTTTTATTTTATATTTTTAAATTATATTTTTATATTTTATTTTATTTATATTTTATTATGTTTTGTTTTTTAAATTCATAGTGCTAAATTCCTCTGTATTATTTTTTATTTATTGACAGTTATTGCATGTTGTTTGCATTCGCCATTTTGTGGTGGATATTGGATTGGGATTGGTCAGGTTTGTCTTTTTTCTTTTTTTTTTCTTTTTTTGTGTCCCTCCAGCACCTTAGGGGTTACAATGCTTGCATGCTCACAATGTTGCTTTCCATATTGCTCCCTGGAGGACACAGCCCTACCTACCTGTCACAGCTTCTGTGATAAGATCAAAGTCACACAGACAGAGCTCAGCTGCCTTCCTCTCCCGGCAGCTCTCCCCTGACACTCGGAGGGAGCAGCAAAATATTAAATGGAAATCAGCTCGCTCTTTGGCTCCGGTCTACTTAACAGCTATAGAAGCTGTCAAGCCGTTGGATCTTCTGTACTGGCTGCAGGCCCTGCAAGGAAGACACAAGGATTTCCCCATCTATGGAGAAACTAGAAGGCCCAGAATGGCCAACTGGAGGCCATCACTTTTACAACAAATGTACATTTACAGCATACGCAAGACTGTGCATGTAGGAAGACGTGTTGCATTAGACGTTCCAAATAGGTGACATTGTTGTGTCAAAACATCAGAAATTTGTGGGCCTTTAATATTCACAAGATTATAGTGAGGGACGCAAATTCCAGAAGTATTAAAATCTTCAAAGGCCAAGATGGAAGATTTACACATAAAGATCAACAGTTCTTAAAGGCCGACTCCACTGCACTCAGCATAGTCATCTGCTCCCGGCTGCTGAACCTCTAATTGAATAAAATTCGGCATCATTGAACCCAATTCCGGTGAGCCCAGGGTGTCAAGGTCAAGTCCTTTAGAGGTGCGTCATTGAGGCCGCTCTGGGATTGGAGGAGAATAATGCAGAGAACAGCATTACCATCATATAATCCTGCATGGTGCTCTTCTCAGCATCAATGAAGACCATTCTGGACTCAGGGATGTCATGTGGCTGGATTAATGACAGTCACTGGAAAAATGAGGGAGGGGTGAATATGGCCTCAAAACCAGTTTGATTTTGAGGTCAGATGCACACTTCTGAATCATGGTAATGTGTTCGAGTTACAGCGACATGTTCTATCACACATTAACATGTATTACTGCATCGCTGTGCCATTCATCTTGATGGTGCCTCTATCCCTGATGATCACTCCTCTGCAAATACTCCTCCCCTGGCTGTCATGTTGACTCTCTGCCTTGACTATGACTTGACTTGTTTTGCGTCACTAACACAGAACAAGTATGAATATCAGGAAGTACTTTAAAACAATAGGTTATGATACGTTTTCCTTCCTTCCTCTCTCCCTTCCTTTCTTCCTCTATCCCTTCTTCTTTCCTTCCTTCCTTTCCTCCTCTCTCACATCCTCCCTTCCTTCCTTCCTTCCTTCCTTCCTTCCTTCCTTCCTTCCTTCCTTCCTTCCTTCCTTCCTTCCTTCCTTCCTTCCTTCCTTCCTTCCTTCCTTCCTTCCTTCCTCCCCCTCTCCCTTTCTTCCTTCTTTCCTTCCTTCCTTCCTTCCTTCCTTCCTTCCTTCCTTCCTTCCTTCCTTCCTTCCTTCCTTCAACCCCTCTCCCTTCCTTCCCTCATCCCTTCCTTCCCCTCTTCCACCCTTTCTTCCTTCCTCTCACCCATATTCCTTCCCCTTTTTTCTGTCCTTCCTTCGTTTCTTTCTCCCTCCACTCTTTTCTGCCTTTCTTCTTTTCTCTCCCACACCCTCCCTTTCCTTCTTCATTTCTTCCTTTCTCTCTTCTTCCTTCCTTCCTTCCATCCTTCCTTTATCTTTCTCTCCCTCGCTTTCTTCTCTCTATTCTTTTTGCCTTTCCCCTTTCCTTCTAACTCTCTCGCTCCCTTCCTTTCTTTTTTCCTTCTTCTCCTGGTTCTTCCTTTTTTCCATTCTTCCTCCCTCCCTCTCATTGTCCCTTCCCCATTTTTGTATCCTTTTCTCTCTCCCACCCTCTATTTCCTTCCTTCCTCCCATGCTCCCTTCTTTCTTCTCCTTTCATTGCTTTCTTCCTTCCTTCATTCCTTCCTCCCTGCCTCCCTTTTACCTTCTTCCTTCCCCCTTTCTTTCTTCCTTTCTCACACCCTTCATTTCTTTTGTTCCTTCCTTCCTTTCTCCCTTCATTCCTCATTCGTTCCTTTCTTTCTTAATCTTTTCCTTCCTGCCTTCCTTTCTCTCTCCCATCCTTTCTTCCTTCCTTCCTCTCACCCTTATTCCTTCCCTATTTCTTCTGTCCTTCCTTCCTTTATCTCTCTCTCTCCTTCCACCCTTTTATTCCTTTCTTCTTTTTTTCCCACACTCTCCATTTCCTTCTTCCTTTCTCCTTTTCTTCCTTCCTTCCTTCCTTCCTTCCTTCCTTCCTTCCTTCCTTCCTTCCTTCCTTCCTTCCTTCCTTCCTTCCTTCCTTCCTTCCTTCCTTCCTTCCCCTCTCTCTTCCTTCCTTCACCCCCTCTCCCTTCCTTCCTTCACCCCCTCTCCCTTCCTTCCTTCACCCCCTCTCCCTTCCTTCTCTCATCCCTTCCTTCCTCTCTTCCACCCTTTCTTCCTTCCTCTCACCCATATTCCTTCCCCTTTTTTCAGTCCTTCCTTCGTTTCTTGCACCCTCCACTCTTTTCTGCCTTTCTTCTTTTCTCTCCCACACCCTCCCTTTCCTTGTTCATTTCTTCCTTTCTCTCTTCTTCCTTCCTTCCATCCTTCCTTTATCTTTCTCTCCCTCGCTTTCTTCTCTCTATTCTTTTTGTCTTTCCCCTTTACTTCTACCTCTCTCGCTCCCTTCCTTTCTTTTTTCCTTCTTCTCCTGCTTCTTCCTTTTTTCCATTCTTCCTCCCTCCCTCTCATTGTCCCTTCCCCATTTTTGTATCCTTTTCTCTCTCCCACCCTCTATTTCCTTCCTTCCTCCCATGCTCCCTTCTTCCTTCTCCTTTCATTGCTTTCTTCCTTCCTTCATTCCTCTCACCCTGCCTCCCTTTTACCTTCTTCCTTCCCCCTTTCTTTCTTCCTTTCAAACATCTTTCTATTCTTTTGTTCCTTCCTTCCTTTCTCCCTTCATTCCTCATTCGTTCCTTTCTTTCTTCCTCTTTTCCTTCCTGCCTTCCTTCCTCTCTCCCATCCTTTCTTCCTTCCTTCCTTCCTCTCACCCTTATTCCTTCCCTATTTCTTCTGTCTTTCCTTCCTTTCTCTCTCTCTCTCCCTCCAACCTTTTATTCCTTTCTTCCTTTCTTTCCCACACTCTCCATTTCCTTCTTCATTTCTCCTTTTCTCTCTTCTTCCTTCCTTCCTTCCTTCCTTCCTTCCTTCCTTCCTTCCTTCCTTCCTTCCTTCCTTCCTTCCTTCCTTCCTTCCTTCCTTCCTTCCTTCCTTCCTTCCTTCCTTCCCCACCTCCCTTCCTTCCCCACCTCCCTTCCTTCCTTCACCCCCTCTCCCTTTCTTCCTCTCTTCCACCCTTTCTTCCTTCCTCTCACCCATATTCCTTCCCCTTTTTTCTGTCCTTCCTTCGTTTGTTTCTCCCTCCACTCTTTTCTGCCTTTCTTCTTTTCTCTCCCACACCCTCCCTTTCCTTCTTCATTTCTTCCTTTCTCTCTTCTTCCTTCCTTCCATCCTTCCTTTATCTTTCTCTCCCTCGCTTTCTTCTCTCCATTCTTTTTGCCTTTCCCCTTTCCTTCTACCTCTCTCGCTCTCTTCTTCCTTTTTTCCATTCTTCCTCCCTCCCTCTCATTGTCTCTTCCCCATTTTTGTATCCTTTTCTCTCTCCCACCCTCTATTTCCTTCCTTCCTCCCATGCTCCCTTCTTCCTTCTCCTTTCATTGCTTTCTTCCTTCCTTCATTCCTCCCTCCCTGCCTCCCTTTTACCTTCTTCCTTCCCCCTTTCTTTCTTCCTTTCTCACACCTTTCTATTCTTTTGTTCCTTCCTTCCTTTCTCCCTTCATTTCTCATTCGTTCCTTTCTTTCTTCCTTTTCTCCTTCCTGCCTTCCTTCCTCTCTCCCATCCTTTCTTCCTTCCTTCCTTCCTCTCACCCTTATTCCTTCCCTATTTCTTCCATCCTTCCTTACTTTCTCTCTCTCTCTCCCTCCACCCTTTTATTCCTTTCTTCTTTTCTTTCCCACACTCTCCATTTCCTTCTTCATTTCTCCTTTTCTCTCTTCTTCCTTCCTTCCTTTATTTCTTATTTTATACCTTCCTCCCTTTCTCCTTTCCATTCTTTTTGCCTTTCCCCTTTCTTACTTCCTCTCCCCCTTCTTCCTTTTTTCCATTTTTCCTCTCGCCCTCTTATTGTCCATTCACTCTTTTTTCTATCCTTTCATCTTCTCACCCACCCTCTATTTCCTTCCTTCCTTCCTTCCTTCCTTCCTTCCTTCCCCCCTTCCTTCCTTCCCCCCTTCCTTCCTTCCCCCCTTTCTTCCTTCCCCCCTTTCTTCCTTCCTTTCTCACACCCTATGTTTCTTCCTTCCCTTTTTCTGCTGGGTGGTGCCAATTCATCTCCTGTCCCAGGGTCAGCTATCACATTCTGGATATTCCCAAGGTGGGCACAGACACCCATAAAAACCCGACAGAGGTTCTGATTTACAAAAAAATTGAAGTGTGAGTCTGAGTTTGCCACAGATTGGGTCGGCATGCTCTATACCAGTGATGGCGAACCTTGGCACCCCAGATGTTTTGGAACTACATTTCCCATGATGCTCATGCACTCTGCAGTGTAGATGAGCATCATGGCAAATGTAGTTCCAAAACATCTGGGGTGCCAAGGTTCGCCATTACTGCTCTATACATTCAAGAGAACAATTTTTGCTTATTTTTATTTTATATACTCCTATATTACCACTAGGGGGAACATTTAGAAACCAGCAAATAAGACACAGGAATCAAAATATGGAACAGCAAGCAATTCAAAACTAAGGAAGACCAATGATACAGCAATAACTGAAAACGCATGCTTTCTAGAAATACACTCTAATTTTCCTTTAAGAAAAGAGACGGACAAATTGCCGCCATTATTTTCTGCCTCTGTGCGGCGGATCCCATTAAAAATTGGTCGCCTCTCTCTCCCCGGGGAGATTAATGCTGTGTAATTCACCAACAAGGTTTTCATTAGGGCGTCTATTTCAGCCTATAATTTGTATAATCTCCCCTTCCTTAATGCTCTCCGGGCGAGAAGCGGAGTCACTGGGACAGAAAAGCAGGTTGGGAGGTAGCGCTGAACGAGGAGGTAATGTAATAATTACAATTAACCCAGAAAAAAAAACTAAAAAAAAAACAAACGATAGACGACTTTCTTCGGGGAGGCTTTGGGGAGATCCAAATAACCCTCAAGCTGTTTACTCGCAAACAGAACAAGAATTTTAACTTGGAGGTGAAATGTAATTATAAATGGTTTAATTATGAAAAGGATGAAAGACGTGTTAGGAACAAGATAAAAAATGATAGTCTGGCTTAATTTGGTCCCGGTAGGGCTCCCCTTCCCGTTTTCTTGAGCACCGATCCGGATAATAGCACCGAAAGACAAATTGTTCCGGAGTTTCCAGCAAGCGTCTTGTGTTATTCTAGGCTTCAAACAGTCTCACGTTTCAGGCACTGGGGAGGTGACAGAAAATGCCCCAACATTAAGGTATAAGTGACCTGTGGGCCTATACCGCCACAGAAACCAAGGGAAACTTCTGCCATTTTTTTTCCCCGGATATAATAAAGCTGAACTCCAGACAAATCCTCAGTTTTACCTTTGATTTGTATTACTGTCCACCTAATCCTAGCACAGAAAGGTCCATGACCAGAGTTTTCTCAACTGTAGTTGGTCACAGCATGGTCACCTCCCTGCCCCCATCCTGTGATTGGACAATGAAGGAGCAGACTGGTGAATAGAGATGGGCCGAACACACCAACCCTCCTCCAGTTCGGTTCGCCCCAGAACTCTCGAACATAGCAAATGTTCAAACCAGAACCCTGAACCCCATTGAAATCTATGGCACCCGATTTTGATCAAATCCAAGGTCCCCGTTTTCAAAGCTTATATGCAAGTTATTGTTCATAAAAAGGGTATTGGGGCCCGGGGACTGCCCTGGGAAAGATGTATCAATGCAAACATATTTTTTTTTTAAATAGTTTTTACAGAAGCAGTGATTTTAATAATGCTTAAAGTGAAACAATAAAAATGAAAACATCATTTAAATACAGTGCCTGGGGGTCCCCTTAGTCTGTCTGTAAAGTGGCACATCTGTGGCATGTATAGAACCTGCTTCAGCAAAAATGACATTTAAATTGCCAGCAACACAATACCATTTCCGGCAATACAAAAATGTTAAAGAAAAAAATAAATCGGCATGGGGTCCCCCGAAATCCATACCAGATCCTTTTCGACCATGCAGCCCGGGGTCAGGAAAGGGAGGGGAAAGCGAGCGCCACGTGCCCTCAACATGGAGGGGGAGGGGCTTTGGGGCGGTTGAGGGGGTTGGTGCTCATTATGGGGAACCATTTTAGCATGTTGGAATGTGGGGATTAAAATACAGCAGTGTGAATGGGCCCTTAAAGCTCCACTGAACAGAAAGTAGATATCAAGGCAGGGTTCCGGTACTTACAGTATACCAGTTGTTGTTAAAATACTTTTAATTTTTAGAGCTGGTTCACAGAGGGGTGGCTTCAAAGTCACCCGACTCTGAAGTTGCCCCGTACAGCGCGACTTCAGCGCGGCTTGCACAGCTATTATGTATAGAAGTCAATGCAGGCTTATCTGAAGTCGCCCCAAAGTAGCACAGGAACCTATTTCTAATTCAGAGCAACTTGAGTCGCTCCTATTAGAATGGTTCCATTGTACAGAATACAGCGCAACTTGTCAGATGGCTAAGTCGCCTGGCAAGTCGCCCCTGTGTGAACCGGGTCTTACTAGTATTATCATCACTGTTATTATTATTATTATTATTTTTATACATTGCTACAAGCTGCATTCATTGATTTTTTTTTGTTAAAGTGACCCTGTCACAGAACAAAAACTTCCAATAAACCATATACTTGCAAAGAAGAAAGTACATGCTTGTCCCCCACACTGTCAGAGCTACTCCCATCAAACCCATTACTACAAGTCCGAGGAAAGGGAAGGAAAGGAAACAAATGAAGAAGAAAAGGGAAGAAAGGAAGCAATAGGTTAGGAAGAAAGGAAGGGGCAAGGAAAGAAAGCAACGAAGGCGGAAGGAAGGGAAGAAAGAGAAGGAATGGAAGGGTGGAAGGGAAAGGAAAGGAAAAAGGAAAAAAAAGAAAGGAAAAAGAAGGCTAAAGTGAGAAACAAATGAAGAAGGAGGAAGGAAAGGGAAGAAAGGAAGTTAGGAAGAAAGGAAGGGGTAAAGTAAGAAAGCAATGAAAGATGAAGTGAGGAATCAAAGCAGGAAAAGGAAGGGTAATAGGGAAGAAAGGAATAAAGGAAGGAAGAGAAAAGGAAAGAAAATGAAAAAGATGGGAAAAGTAAGAAGCAAATGAGGAAGGAAAGGGAAGGAAGAAGGTTGGGAAGGGGTAGGGAAAGAAAGCAATGAAGGAGGAAAGAAGAAAGAGAAGGAAGGGAAAAAAAGAAAGGGAGGAAGGAAAAAAGGAAAGGAGGAGAAGAAAACATTTGGGAAAAAGAAAAAAAGGAGGAATGAAAGGGAAG
Organism: Lithobates clamitans; assembly: GCA_037952925.1. Classification (NCBI taxonomy): domain Eukaryota; kingdom Metazoa; phylum Chordata; class Amphibia; order Anura; family Ranidae; genus Lithobates; species Lithobates clamitans. Next base: position 515,460 of record JBBGZY010002111.1, read on the forward strand.
AAAGGAAGTTAGGAATGAAGTAAGAGGTAGGGTAAGAAAGCAATGAAGGAGGAAGTGGGGAAGTAAGGCAGGAAGCAAACGAAGGAAGAAAGGAAGGAAAAGGAAAAAAGAAGAGAAAGGGAAAAATAAAATGAGGAAGGAAAGGGAAGAAAGGAAGGAAGTTAGAAATAAATTAAGGGGTGAGGTAAGAAGGCAATAAAGAAGAAAATGAGGAAGGAACGGAAGGGTCATAGGTAGAGCCGGATTAACATAGGGGCTGTTAGAGCTGCAGATCCAGGCCCCTTCCTCACCAGCGGTGAGTGCAGTCACTAATGCTGCCCAGCCCTGCTCTGTGTGCAGTGTACACATGACTTATATGTAAATTGCGGTGACATTAATATTTAAATCGTGGGTGGCATTGATATGGAGGTAAACAGAGAAGGGATTACAGTTTGGAGGGCAAACATGACCAAAGAGAGGGTGTCCGGGTGGGGGGATGGGTGGCTGGGGTGCACAAATGAGCGGAGGCATGTGGTGTTAAGCAGAGATGAGTGGGTTTGGGGTTCAGGGGATAGTTTGGGGTGCAAAGGTTAGCAGAGGGATTTAGAATGCACAGGTGTACGGAGAGGAGGTGGATAAAGGTGCAGAGATTAGCAGAGAGGCAGGGAAGGGTCCGATTCCTATGCAGTATTTAGGGAAAATGTGTCCGGATACCTAAATACCACATGCAATCTGCTTTTGTGAATAGAGCCCAGTATGTAAAAAAGAAGAAAAAATATACAAAAATAATGTTTTACACACTGTCACCAGAGCAAGTGTAGTGTTCACTGCGGTGACATTGTACTGCTGTGGCAGTGATCATGTACAAAGCTGACTGCTCTGATATCAATCTGTCAGTGCCTCCAACCATTGTCATCACCACAACAGTATAATGTCACCAGACCATTTCTGCCATTCAATATCCTTGATCACCACCACACCCAGGGCAATGTCATGCAGACGTGACAGAGCGCGCACAATCCCATGCATCACGTGTAGGCAGCCCCTCCCACTCTTACTGCAATGTAGCTCCACCCACAGTTTAGTTTGTCACGGCCACATTACTACCCTACTAAAACTATCCAAAGGCACTCCCTCTCTCTCACCCCCCTCTCTCTCTTACCCTTCTCTCTCATTCCTCCCCCCACCCCCCTCTCTCTCTCTCGCCCCCTGACCTACTCTTTCTCTCTCATCCTTTTTACTTTCTCTCACCCCCCCAAATCCTCCTCTCTCTCTCTCACTCTCACCCGCCATCCCCACTCTTTCTCTCTCATTCCCCCCTCTCTCTCTTTCTCTCTCTCTCTCTTTCTCTCTCTCTCATCCCCCTCTCTCTCTCTTTCTCTCTCACCCTTCCCTTTCTCTCACCCCTCTCTTTCTTTCATTCCCCCCCACCCCCTCTCTCTCTTTCACACACCTTCTCTCTCTCACCCCCCATTCCCACTCTTTCTCATCCTTTCACTCTCTCTCACCCCCCAAATCCTCCCACCACTCTCTCTCACCCTCCTCTCTCTTTCTCTCTCTCTCTCTTTCTCTCTCACTCTCACCCACCATCCCCACTCTCTCTCGCCCCCCTCTCTCTCACCCTTCCCTTTCTCTCACCCCTCTCTCTTTCTTAGCCCCCCTCTCTCTCACACACCTGCCATCCCCACTCTTTCTCTCTCATCCCCTCTCTCTCTCTCTCTCTCTCTCTCTCTCTCTCTCTCTCTCTCTCTCTCTCTCACCCTTCCCTTTCTCTTACCCCTCTCTCTCTCTTTCATTCCCCCCACCCCCTCTCTCTAACACACCTTCTCTCTCTCACCCCCAATTCCCACTCTTTCTCATCATTTCACTCTCTCTCACCCCCCTCTCTCTCTCTCACCCTCCTCTCTCTTTCTCTCTCTCTATTTCTCTCTCTCACACACCTTCTCTCACTCTCACCCACCATCCCCACTCTTTCTCTTTCATCCTTCCACTCTCTCTCACCCCCCAAATCCCCCTCTCTCTCTCTCTCTCTCTCTCACCCCCCTCTCTCTCTCTCTCTCTCTCTCTCTCTCTCTCTCTCTCTCTCTCTCTCTCTCTCACCCCCTCTCTCTCTCTCTCTCTCTCTCTCTCTCTCTCTCTCTCTCTCTCTCTCATCCCCCTCTTTTTCTCTCTCTCTCACCCTTCCCTTTCTCTCACCCCTCTCTCTTTCTTAGCCCCCCTCTCTCTCTCTCACACACCTCTCTCTCTCACTCCCCCATCCCCACTCTTTTTCTCTCAACCTTTCACTCTCTCTCACCCCCCTCCCCCAAATCCTCCTCTCTCTCTCTTTCTCTCTCTCTCTCACCCTCCTCTCTCTCTCTCACACACACACCTCTCACTTTCTCCCACCATCCCTGCTCTCTCTCTCTCATCCTTCCACTCTCTCTCACCCCCCAATCCCCCCTCTCTATTTAAATTAATTTGTTTAAATATTGTATTTGTTTTAATAAAAACATTTTCATTTTATTTATGTCCATAAAAACGCCCACCATAATCCTCAGCACCAATGCTGCTCTTATTCCGGCCCTGGTCATAGGAAATGGAAAATGAACAATATACAAGCACACTATGGATATCCCTTTAAAGTTTCTTCCTCTTAGCTCTAGGCAGCTGCACACAATGAAAAACACGTACAGTTGTATTTTCGGGTCGCTCTGTAAGGTGCGGTTTCCCATCTCTGATAATAATAACACATGGGATCGTTACCTGCTAACGCTATAAAAAAAAAACCTCTTCATACATTTTCCAATCACACAGCAGACTGCTCTTCTATAATTTGCAGGCATTGTTTCTTGCCCCTTATATGTTAATATTCTCAGTGATAACGCCAGGCCAGGCCGCGCTCTGATGTATCTCGTTCTCCGCTGAGCGGAAAGCCGCGCTCTGCTGTAACAGCTCTTTAGAAAGCGTACTCTTTGTATTTGGCATTTTCAGAAATAATGTGGCGGGTGATAGCTCTGTTGCCATGACAATTCAATAATTATATAATAATGGATTTGATACAGCAGAATGAGATCCCAAGGTAATATGTCATCATATTTCATGGACTCTCCGGCCCCCGAGCAGACATACAACATGAGAGGGACTGCTCTGGACATGCAAGGAGACAATTACTGCCATGATCTCGCTCTTTATGTGATGATAATTATTATTACTATTACGGGGGGGACCGCTGTCAGAAATAAAGTCGCCGTGCTAGACGAGGCAGCAAACATCATTTTCTTTTCTTATCACATGCTGTAGACATACCTGCCCCAAGGGATAAGGTGTTTCCATACAAACTGAGGTATATTTGCATATCAATTCACCAAGTGAAGGTGCATGCACATTCGTTCTGTGCTAAGAGGGCCAAAAAAAAATGAATGTTATAAGGCTATATCTTGCGCTGGTCAAATGTTTTCCATCGACTTGAAGTGTAACTAAAGTCTACAATAGTTACCTCTCCTTCAATGGTCCAACATCGGCATCTTCTGGTCAGCTTCTTCTGTGTGAAGGCCGTTTGACTGGTGCAGAAACATGCCGGAACCTAAACTGAGCTGCACAAGTTCTGTGGTGAACTGTGCACATGGAAACGTTTGCTAATGGTGGGAGCAGGAGCTGCCTCCCTTATTCTACACTGACATGTTAAAGGAGCAGCTGGGGCTTTGGTTGCCCTGCATGGGTGTCGGCAGTAGTTGGTCCATTTGTTTGCAGATGCTCTGAGGGAAATCGGACCCCCCTATCCCCCTCCTGATCTACACCCCTGCCACTAAGCTCCCATTTATACTTGGGCGTGAGCATAGTCAGGTGATTTAGAGGCCTTTTTTGCACATTTTTCAAGCATTGGAAATTGGCGCATTGGGAAATTTTGCTAATGGTGGGAGCAGGAGCTTCCTCCCTTATTCTACACTGACATGCTAAAGGAGCAGCTGGGGCTTTGGTTGCCCTACATGTCTGTTAGCAGTAGTTGGTCCATTTGAGTGCAGATGCTGTGAGGGAAATCGGACCCCCCTATCCCCCTCCTGATCTACACCCCTGCCACTAAACTCTCATTCATACTTGGGCGTGAGTGTAGTCGCGTAATTTAGAGGCCTTTTTTGCACATTTTTCAGGCATTGGAAATTGGAGCATTGGGAAATTTTGCTAATGGTGGGAGCAGGAGCTGCCTCCCTTATTCTAAATTGACATGCTAAAGGAGAGGCTGGGGCTTTGGTTGCCCTGCATGGGTGTCGGCAGTAGTTGGTCCATTTGTTCGCAGATGCTCTGAGGGAAATCGGACCCCCCTATCCCCCTCCTGATCTACACCCCTGCCACTAAGCTCCCATTTATACTTGAGCGTGAGCGTAGTCAGGTGATTTAAAGGTCTTTTCTGCACATTCTTCAGGCATTGGAAATTAGCGCATGGGAAATTTTGCTAATAGTGGGAGCAGGAGCTGGCTCCCTTATTCTACACTGACACGCTAAAGGAGCAGCTGAGGCTTTGGTTGCCCTGCATGGCTGTCAGCAGTAGTTGATCCATTTGATTGCAGATGCTCTGAGGGGAATCGGACCCCCCTATCCCCCTCCTGATCTACACCCCTGCCGCTAAGCTCCCATTCATACTTGAGCGTGAGAGTAGCCAGGTGATTTAAAGGCCTTTTTTCACATTTTCAGGCATTGGAAATTGGTACATGGGAAATTTTGCTAACGGTGGGAGCAGAAGCTGCCTCCGTTATTCTACACTGACATGCTAGCTGGGGCTTTGGTTGCCCTGCATGGCTGTCAGCAGTAGTTGGTTCATTTGATTGCAGATGCTCTGAGGGGAATCGGACCCCCCTATCCCCCTCCTGATCTACACCCCTGCCGCTAAGCTCCCGTTCATACTTGGGCGTGAGCGTAGCCAGGTAATTTAAAGGCTTTTTTTGCACATTTTTCAGGCATTGGAAATTAGCGCATGGGAAATTTTGGGAGCAGAAGCTGCCTCCCTTATTCTAAACTGACATGCTAAAGGAGCAGCTAGGGCTATGGTTGGCCTGCATGGCTGTCAGCAGTAATTGGTCCATTTGTTTGCAGATGCTCTGAGGGGAATCAGACCCCCATCCCCCTCCTGATCTACACCCCTGCTCTCATTTATACTTGAATGTGAGCATTGCCAGATGATTAGGAGGCCTTTTTTTGCACATTTTTCATGCATTTTTTACATGCACCTTGTAGTACAGGAGCAGAATCATAAAATAAATTAGGTGGTGCATGCAGTGTGCTCTGGTGAACTATGCGCACGGGCATATTTTGCTAACAGTGGGAGCATGTGCAGCCTCCCTCACTCTGCACTGACAGGCTACAAGAGTGGTTGTGGCTTCGGTTGCTCAGTGCGGCTGTCAGCAGTAGCTGCTTGCAGATGTTCTGAGGGTGATTTGAACCCCCCCATCCCCCTCCTTATCTACATCCCTGCCACTAAGCCCACTTTTATACTTGAGCTTGTGCAGCTTAGTGCACATGCCAAATAAGACTACAAGTGGTCAGGTAGTTTTATTTAACCACTTCAGCTCCAGAAGTTACTACACCCTTCCTGACCAGGCCATTTTTTGCAATACGGCACTGCTTTGCTTTAATTGACAATTGCGCGGTCGTGCGACGCTGTACCCAAATAAAATGTATGTCCTTTTTTTTTCCACAAATAGAGCTTTCTTTTGGTGGTATTTGAGCACCTCTGTGTTTTTGTGTTTTTTTTGCGCTATAAACAAAAAAAGACCAACAATTTAAAAAAAAAACAATATTTTTTACTTTCTGCTTATAAACACATCCAATAAAAAAAAATGTAAAAAATCTAACTTCTTCATCAATTTAGGCCAATGTGTATTCTGCTACAAGTTTTTGTTAAAATAAAAAAAAAATCCCAATAAGTGTATATTGATTTGTTTGCGTCAAAAGTTATAGCGTCTACAAACTATGGGATAGATTTATGGACTTCTTTTTTTTTTTTTCTTTTTTGGTTTTTACTAGTAATGGCAGCGATCAGCAATTTATTTTTTTTAACGGGACTGCGACATTGTGGCGGACAAATCAGACAATTGTGACACTTTTTGGGGACCAGTGACACCAATACAGTGATCAGTGCTAAAAAAATGTCACTGTATAAATGACACTGGCCTGGGAGTGTTTTCTAACTGTGCGGGGGATGGCTTAACTGAAGAAACACAGAGATCCGTGTTCCTGTTTAGCAGAAACACAAGATCTCTGTCTTTCTTACTAGCAGAACGGCAATCTGCGTTGTTTACATAAGCAGACCGCCGTCCCGCCTCTCTACGAACGATCGCCAGGTTCCCGCCAGACATCGCATCCGCTGATTGGCCCCCCCGCTGTGTCCCATCACAGGGGCATGTGCGCGTCCCAAACCCAGAAGAAGGAATTGCGTACAGGTACGTGATTTTATGCTCAAGGGCCGCCCTGCCACAGTATATGTACGTGGAGTGGTCCTTAAAGTTGAACTTCAGTAATTGTTTCAACTTTCCATCTATTAGATCCTCTGCCCTTGTTGTTTTTTTAACTTTGGATAGTAAAACATTTTATTTTTTCTGCCGGTAAACACCTTATACAGCCACTTCCTGTTTCTTAGGCGTATGGTATCATACACAGCTCTCTCTCTCTCACTCTAGTGAGAGTTTGCCAGGAAGGGAGGGCGGGAGTCAAAAGAGGGCCAATGAGAGCTGCAGAGCTGGAGGGTATGCCCATAGCTCCCAACTGTCCCTGATTTGGAGGGACTGTCCCTGATTTGGAGCAATGTCCCTCTTCCCCCCTCATTTGTCCCTCACTTTGGTCTGATCTATATAGTTGTATATAAGATGCACTTTTTATCCTTCAAAAAGTGTTTCCCAGTGCTAAGCCTTTCATCCAAATTCTAAATTGCTGCATTTGTAAACTTTAAAAGCCAATATAAAGGAATAGTAGTGGTAATTTTTTTATTTTTTGGGTTGATTCTCCTTTAAGGGGGCGTGGCAAGGGGAGTGTCCTATGCCTACATACATTTGCTAGTAGGTGTCCCTCATTCCCATCTCCAAATGTTGGGAGGTATGGGTGTGCCTCTGTGTGTCTGTGTAAATCCAGGAAGTGAACAGGCAGCAGCTTCAGCTGCCCACAGTTAAAATGGCTGCAGCCAATACCCAGCGGAGGGAGATTTATTTAGCATATTTGGCAAGTACAGAATCACAGTGTATATATAAAATAATATGCAAAGTGGTTGGAGGGAAGCTTCAGAATGGCAAAGAGGTTTTATTTACAAATTACGTGAGCAGACTGCAGTTCCTGTTTAAGCGGTTAAAGAGCCTGCCTGCTCGCAGTCATCCCTTTAATACAGAAAATACAACATCTGGCCACTAGATGGGGCTAAGTATTTTAGAAACATCACAGCGGTTGGCTGTCACAATGATCACATGATTGGGAGCCCATTCCTGATTGGTAAATGTGACCGGGAGCTGTGGCTGACAGCACAGTCACAATGCTGGGGGGGGGGGCAATTAAGTTCACTCCCAGCACATAATGCATATATGTGGCAGGATGGTGTTAAAGCCCACCGCCATGCTGCCACATACAGTATATTTGTACGGCTCGCAGGAAGGGGTTAAAATCGAATTCCTGCAGATGGTAGGTACAGCTGTCACACGCCTTTCTGTTAAAGAACTAAGACTCCAAATATGTATACACTTTTTATTCTATTGTGTCTTTCATAGCGAGCGGGCGATCCAGCGGGATGTTTCTGCATGACGTTAATTACTAACCGAGATGGAAAAGATGTCTTTCCCTTCCGCCAACACATGTTCTTCATTTGTAGTCTGATAGATGCAAGCGAATGATCCGCCACAGCTGCACGCACTGCCACACAATGGCCTGTTCTTACACATGGCGCTGGCTTGCGGGGACATCCATGACCGGATCTTGCTGACTAGGGATGAGCTGAGTGTTCGGTTCTGGACCTCACTTCTTCGTGAGGTTCCCCCTTAAAAATCCATACCAAAACTATAGAGTTTGGAAAGGACCTCATGCCTTTTTTTTTTTTTATGTTTACCGCTTGTACCTGCATCCCTTCAAACCAGCGGTGGTCAACTTTCTTGATATGGGGGCCTCAAGTGCGGCCCCTCACATCACCAAAGGGGCCGCTCAAAAAATTCAGTCAATATTCATTAACCACTTCACTCAAATTAACGTACCTGTACGTCGGTACTTTGGCGATAAATACCGGTGTTATGGTAGCAGCTAGCTAGCTAACGGTGTGTGGTTCTCTTTAAGTTAAAAGAGGTCTCTGCAGCGGATTCGCCGCAAGATCACTTTTATCGGGGGTAGAAGAGGGGGTCCCCCCCTCCCCCACCCACTCCGCTCTGGTCGCCTCCGCCGCTTACCAGACCTACCGGTAGCGGCGGAGACTATCGCATCCTCTCCCCTCCACTGCCTGGATGCCGAGTGAGGGAAAGATGGCCCCCCGCTCGGCTTCATAGCATTGGAGGGCACAAGAGACGTCAAACGTCACTTCCACCCAATGCTCTTAAAGGGGACTTTTATTTTATCTTATTATTTTTTTTTTTTTGCATTCTAGTGTAAATATGAGATCTGAGGTATTTTTGACCCCAGATCTCACATTTAAGAGGTCCTGCCATGCTTACAAGGGATGTTTACATTCCTTGGAATAGGAATAAAAGTGACTCAATTTTTTATTTTTTTTTAAAGGACAGTGAAAAAATAAAAAATAAAAGGTAAAATAAATATAAAAAAAAAAAAAAGCGCCCGTCCCGCCGAGGAAACATCTGAATTAACTAAAACCCGTTTAACGAATTTTTCCAAATATTCAAAAATTTGAATGTTTCAAAAAAATTCATAAATTTGAAAATCCAAAAACCCGAAAATTTTAAATAATAACTAACTGTTAAATTACGAATGAAGCATAACGAATTAATAATAATAAAAACAATAATAAAAACTTTTTATTATTATTATTTATTATTAATTCGTTCCGTTCCATTTGTTTAAATGCAGCATTCATTATTTCAGATAATTCGCAACTTCGAATAAATTCGTATTCGTTACGTTCACTAACAGCCAAATTTGAAAGGAAATCCCAATGCCTATAATTTAATAGTTAGTTATTATTTCGAATTTTCGGAATTTCGTTCTTTCAAATTTTCGGATTTTTGTTCTTATTTTTGATATTTTTCATTTACAAATTTTCGAATTTACAAATTTGCGAATCTACAAAATTACAAATTTTCGAATTGCGATCATAACGAATGACCCGAAGAACGAATGAAACGAAAACGAAAATGAACAAATTTTTCGTCAGTGCACATGTCTACCCCGTACCACTCCTTTTAAGAAATACAGAAGTAAGCGCTATGTAATTTGTGTGGAATTTTTTAACGAGAAAAGCTGTAAAATAGATCTCCTTCAACCAGCAAAAAATATACCAATCCCTCAGTCAGTAACAATAGACCCCCTGCAATAAAATACCCACGGCAACAAATGACCCTTGCCAGCACCAATGGACTCTCCAGTAGCCAGCAACAAAAAAAAACCCTTCCTCAACAGCAGATCCATTCCAGCAACAATTAACCCTCAGCAACAGCAGACCGCCACCAGCAATAATAACTCTCCCAGCAGCCAGCATCAATAGACCCCTACCAGCAACAATAACTCTCCCAGCAGCGAGCATCAATAGACCCCTACCAGCAACAATAACTCTCCCAGCAGCCAGCATCAATAGACCCCTACCAGCAACAATAACTCTCCCAGCAGCCAGCATCAATAGACCCCTACCAGCAACAATAACTCTCCCAGCAGCCAGCATCAATAGACCCCTACCAGCAACAATAACTCTCCCAGCAGCCAGCATCAATAGACCCCTACCAGCAACAATAACTCTCCCAGGAGCATCAATAGACTCCCCAGTAGCCAGCAACAGTTGACCCCTCAGCCACAGTAGATCCCCCACTAGCAACAACAGACCACCCAGGAACAATGGGGGGTTCCCCATATACATTCATACCTGAATGTTAATGGGGGATAAGGGTCTTGTATAGATGAATGGAGTTTTGAGCCATTTATAAATGAAGCAAAGAGGCCGGGAGCTGCAACCTGCGGCATGCTGCCAAAAAAAAGGGCATGCACCATTTTTTGACAGTACAGGGTAACGCACATTGGGTGTACATGAACAGGTTCTCAGAGATCACACCTTGTAGGTGCCTTGTATGTAGAATTTTTTTTTTTTTTACTTTTGTCTTTTTTTTTTTTTTCAGACCGTTGTAACAGAAAATACTTTATTCCCAGCTGATAACAGGTAAGTCCAACAAACAGAGCCGGCTCCCAATCTCGCTATTATCTACCTGCTCAGACTAGAGTGAAAATTACAGTTCCTTTTTCTCAAAGCCTTTGCCGAGCCGGACTTGGCGTCCATCCAGCCATACTCAAGCTCTGTCATCTCTATAGAATCTTTTCTGCAAGAATACAGGAAACACATCACCTTTCCCCCCCGTTTTTCAGGTCTGAAACATTTTTTTTACAGAAGGAACACAGATCAGACCAATGCGCTGAGCAGGTGCTGGCCAAGGGGGGAGAGATGTTTGTTATGTACTACAAACGGAAAGGTAATCTCATTCCATTGGGGTCGGTTAAATGAGCCGACTGTATCAGATTAGAGAATGGTTGGGCAAAAAAAATAAAAGTATTAAACGCACAAAAAGAAAAGCGCTTTATATCTCCACCGCTCACGGGAAAGTTAACACTAAAGTCCGTCAGGAAGCAACACCAAGTTACTAAAACACAAAAATCGAATACAGTCTTTCTCTAATGAGGTGCCGCAGCATGCCGGGGTGCCATTTGGCTTCGTCAGGGATGCCATCCACATCAGTAACATTGTATATACCGGATGTTGCCAGTGATACACACCCACCCTGCCAGGCACTTCATCTGCGCAGGGGTCTACCCAGCCAATGGGTGTACCACCCTCTAATGGGTGTTATCAGTATTGGTAGAGTAGGTAAAATTTATTCTGGCCAGGAATAACCTGAGTCACTTAATTGGGTCCGGATTATTAGAAGCCAGGGCTGGATGACTCATCCTGGCAGCTCTCTGGTGCCTCCCCCTGGTATCTGAAAGGTTGGAGAACCTTCTAGAATTAGAGGGCGAGGGGTTAGGAGGAGCTGCCATGAATGTTTATGCGGCCTCGGCCAATCCCCAGAAGTGGGCTGGTAGGGGCAAAGACTACCTCACAACTAGACATGGGCCATTCCAGCAGGGCAGTCGGGTAGAAGCTGAAGATGCAGTGTTGAAGAGGCTCTCGGTGGCCCTTGAGACGAACCTCCTAGTCTGGGGCTGTGGTGTCCTGCCTTGGGCCGGGGCTCGGGTGCTGGAAGGATCCTGCCAAAGACACAAGGAAGTAAGCTTTCCTGGAGGCATGGGAGCAAAGAGAGGACAGTGTGAGTAGTGCACACTGGTGGGAATTAACCAAGGGGGGGAGACTGCCACATGTAGCCAGTCTCCCTTGTACAGCAGTGGGCTTAAGTCTTCTACCTTTCTCCAAGATCTCCATGGAGTCAGCCGGGTGGTCTGGTGAAGAGTCAGCCGGGTGGTCTGGTGAAGAGTCAGCCGGGTGGTCTGGTGAAGAGTCAGCCGGCTGATCTGGTAAAGAGTCAGTAGGGTGGTATGGTGAAGAGTCAGTAGGGCAGACTGGTGTAGAGAGGCAGCCAGGAGGGCTGGTGAAAGAGGCAGTTACAGCCAGGTGGGTTGGCATTTTCTGAAGAAGTGGTGCTGGAATCAGTGGCCACAGAGGAAACAGAAGGAAAGGTTATGCACTGTTTCACTCCACATTTCAGGGGACTGTGAGTTCCTGCCTGTAATGGGCTGTTACTGAACTGACAAGGAGCCTGTCAGTTCCATCAGGGTGAATCAGTGGAAGTGTGTGCAGCAGGAAAGCTGAAGAGGAGTCTGTATATATCTGTATATAAGACGTTGTCACTGAAGGTTTGCTGATGTCAAATGGGCACCCCATCAAACTCCCTATTCTCATCCAAGTTGTTAACCCCCCCAATAAACAACAAAAACAAAGCTACTGACTTTTTTTTTGACTACTGTGTGCCTGTAAAGATTTGGTGTGCCTGGGTGTGCAGCTCCTACGTGAGGTGTGCTATATGAGCGAGCAACACGCAGGAAGCCAATCAGCAAGTAGGTGATTCCTGCACGCACCATTGCAGCAGATGGGTAAAGGGTTCAGATTGGCAGCTAGATGGGTTGGCAGAAAGGCTGGCTCACTCCAAGCAATAAATAGGGGGTCAGTGTCATTGTTAGCCTCCATCAGGGCCGTCTTTAATATTGATTGGACCCTGGGCAAAACTTTTCTTGGGGCCTGCCCCCATGCAGTTTTGCTCTCCACCTGCTCTGAGACATACAATAAATAGCAGCTAGACTCAAAATGAGTCTACTGAATCAGATCAGGCAGCTATTGCGATTGGTTGCCAGAGGTTACAGTGTATCATTACCGCTCACTGACTGGTTGCAGCACACATTACGGCTCAATGATTATTTGCTAGAGGTTACAGCACATGATTTCTGCTTGTTGATTGGTTGCTAGAGATTACTGTGGATATGATCTCAGGGGGGCATGATATACATATCAATGCCGCTGACTGTCCATATTTACATATGAATGCCGGTAATTTACATGTAAACACAGGGTCTGCAGGTGAGTCATCTTTACACAACAATAGGGCAGAACTGGGCAGCATTAGTAGCAGCACTTCACACTGAGATATTGGGACACAGCACAGGACTAAAACCTCAAGGGACGAGGGAAATTAAACCAGGATAGTTGGCAAGTATGAGACAGCTGCTTTGGGCCCCACAACAATGACAGGGCCCACGGCAGCTACCCCTTTTGCCCTGCCTTAAAAACAGCCCTGGCCTCCATTCAAACCTGAGAGTTTTGCCACTTGATTCCCAAAATGCAGCAACACTCAAGATAAAAAATGTCATTTTTCTCAATGGGCTACATTGAGCATTGTGTTGGTGGTCACCTGTCACGTGAAGCTCAAAAAAATTAAATGAGCTTCTTTGGGGTAGAATTGCATGATTTTGGCTCAATAGACTTTAATAGGAGCACATGAAAAGTGCATGTTTTGTGGAAAACTTGCTCCCAATTAGTATATGGGTATCAAAAATGCATGATTCTGCTCATGTACTACAAGTTTCATGTAAAAATGAATGAAACGCGCAAAAAAAAAGCCTCTAAATCACCTGGCTATACTCAAACTAATATGAAAGGGGGCTTAGTGGCAGGGGTGTAGATAAGGAGGGGGGTAGGGGGGTCCAAATCCCCCTCAGAGCATCTGTGATGCAATGAAACAGCTACTGCTGACAGCTGCGCTTGGCAACCAAAGCCACAGCCCCTCCTGTAGCCTGTTAGTTCAGAGTGAGCGAGGTTGCTCCTGCTCCAACTGTTAGCAAAATGTTTCCGAGCTTACAGTTCACCACAGCATGCTGCATGCACTACCTAATTTTTTCCCCCTGGGTCATGATTCTGCTCCTGTACTACAAGTTGCATGTAAAAATTCATGAAAAATGTGCACAAAAAAACAAATGCCTCTAAATCACCTGGCTACACTGAAGCTCAATCATTAAAGGGGGCTTAGTGGCAGGGGAGTAGATAAGGAGGGGGATAGGGGGGTCCAAATCCCCCTCAGAGCATCTGTAAAGCACTGACTTTCAATCACTTGAAAGGGGATTAACTAGAGCAGGGATATGCAATTAGCGGACCTCCAGCTGTTGCAAAACTACAAGTCCCATCATGCCTCTGCCTCGGGGTGTCATGCTTGTGGCTTTCAGAATCTTGCTATGCCTCATGGGACTTGTAGTTCTGCAACAGCTGGAGGTCCACTAATTGCATATCCCTGAACTAGAGCCTAGTAGTTAAAGGGTAAGTTCACCTTTTCACAAAAAAAGTGGACTAACTCCATTAATCCTATCCACCCCTCCAGGCCCCCCTGTACATAGGCCGCTGTAACAGTCCACACACACAGCCCCAGAGTAAGTATTCATTATAGTGCTTGCAATGGCAAGTGCTCTTTGACAGCACCCAGCTATCAGTCCTTTTCTGATTTGAATAACACCGCCATCCAACCATCTTTCTGTAAACCTCGCCTGTCAATGACACACCCCTGAGGAGCAGTGCCCTCATTCGACCAAGACTCACAGTATCTTCAGCATGCACAGTCCAGAAGGAAGGATTTCCCTCAGCCACTGAGCCATAATGCCATATGACTTACCCAAAGACTGCAGGAAAAATGGAATGCCATTTTTGTTTTTGTAATGGAGGCTTCAAGAAGGGGTGGGGTGGTGTGGATGCTGGAAGTCCACTTTAAAGGATAACTATACAAAAGTACAAATCACATATTGGCTATTTCAGCCTAGACTCACAGTATTTTCAGCGTATTCAGTCCAAAGGGTAGGATCTTCCTCTGCCACCAAAGACAAAGAGGTGATACCACATGACCTGGTCAGAGACTGCAGGAAAAATGGAATGCCCATTTTTTGGGGTAATACAATGGAGGAGGGTTTCAAGGAGGGGTGGTGTTGAAGCTGTAGGTCCAATTTAAAGGATAATTATACAAAAGTACAAATCACATATGGGTTTCCTAGTGTATATTCAAAGTCTAGGATAGGTTGAAGGAGGATTAGAAGACCAGGTTGTCTAAATGATACCCAGCGCCATCCAACCATCTTCTCGTAAGCCTTGGCTGTTAATGACACACACCCCCCCCCCCCCCCGATGAGCAGTGCTATCATTCACCTTAGATTTACAGTATTTTCATCATGCTCAGTCCAGAAGGAAGGATCTCCTTCTTTTGCTGCCACCAAAGACAAAGGTGATGCCACATGACTGCAATGCCTGTTTTTTGGGGGTTTTTTGGTAATACAATGGAGGAGGGATTCATGAAGGAGTGGTGTGGAAGCTGGGGGTCCGCTTTAAAGGATAACCAAACAAAAGTACAAAGCACATATTGGCTTCCTAGTGTATATCCAAAGTTTTGGATGGGTTGAAGGAGGATTAGAAGACCAGGATGTCTAAATGATATCCAGCACCATCCAACCATCTTCTCGTAAGCCTTGGTTGTTAATGACACCCCCCCCCCCCCCGATGAGCAGTGCTATCATTCACCTTAGATTCAAAGTATTTTCAGCATGCTCAGCCCAGAAGGAAGGATCTCCTTCTTTTGTTGCCACCAAAGACAAAGGTGATGCCACATGACTGCAATGCCTGTTTTTTGGGGTTTTTTTTGGTAATACAATGGAGGAGGGATTCATGAAGGGGTGGTGTGGAAGCAGGGGGTCCGCTTTAAAGGATAACCAAACAAAAGTACAAAGCACATATTGGCTTCCTAGTGTATATCCAAAGTTTTGGATGGGTTGAAGGAGGATTAGAAGACCAGGATGTCTAAATGATATCCAGCACCATCCAACCATCTTCTTGTAAGTCTTGGCTGTCAGTGAGACATCCCCGAAGAGCAATGCTATCATTCAATCTATTCTCATAGTATTTTTCAGCATGCTCAGTCCAAAGGGTAGGATCCCCCTCTGCCGCCAAAGACAAATAGTTGATGCCACACGACTTGGCCAAAGGCTGCAGGAAAAATGGAATGCCCTTTTTTTTTTTTTTGTTGCTAATACAATGGAGGAGGGCTTCAAGGAGGGGTGGTGTGGAAGCTGGAGGTCTGCTTTAAAGGATAATTATGCAAAAGTACAAACCACAGATTGGCTTCATTGTATAGTTTTGAAAACAGTGAAGACCAGGATGCAAAGGGGTTTACCTTTATTGTGTAGAAACATTCCCCCAGGGCATGTGGTGCTCAGTAGTCTTTTTTCTTTAAAAATTGGGAGGAGTAGCAGTTCCAGGTCCATGCGCAGGACTATAATGTTTCAAAACCTCAGCTTTTTAGACAATATCGGCTAATGTATGGCATTTATGGATTTTAGGAAATTACACATAATAGATTATGGAGGTGATGATCCGTTGCTTAATACCATACAGAGTGGTCGTTGAAGATACCGAGCTTGTTGAAGATTCAGTGGAGCGTTGCATTAGGAAGGACTTTACAATGCTAAGTCCCAATCTATGCATCCATTCTTAGAGACCCAGGAAAAGTTTCCTTTAACCTGACTAGAGAAGCCTGGCAATGGCTAATCAGATTAATTCTTCAGCAGGGATTTTTAAATAGTCAGGATCGCCTGGAGCGGAAGGACATTCGCTGCACACTAATTGGCCGATGTTTCAGCCCTGATTTGAGCTGTGGCCTCATATATACTTTGTATGTCAGGAACCATTAGACAGGAAACCGTCACCCCAAGTACAGGACATCCTTCCCCACACCAGAACAGATCTACCAGTTCTATTATTAATTCAAATACATGTATTATGTAGCACTTGTGCTATTGAACACATGATTACTCGACTCAAAATCTCTACAAAGCGTGGCTGGGTTTATTACCACCGAGAATTGACTGTTTTCTGGATTCTGTAAAGGATACCTTAGAAGGAGCAGAAGAAGGGAGAGTTTAGCGTGAGTACATGGAGTAGACATAAGAAGTCACTATAAATGACACAATGGGGTGCATTTATAAAAATTGTATAGCAATTCAACAAGTGTATGCAAATTTTCTGTGAAAGCAAAAAAAAAAAGGTTGTTAGGCTGTTACCCATGCTGTTTAGAATTAGTCAGTTTGTGAATTAAATAGTTCCAAAATTGGTCAGCATTGTGATAAACTATATTATCTTTGTAAACAAGGAAATGGTGCGCTTATTTAGTGAATGAACAAATAAATACCTAGTAAAGTGATAGATAAATAATAATAAAAAGTCACATCGAAGAAAGTGGGAAAGAAGACAACAAAAAATGAAAAGTATAAATATAGAGCACAAAATCTAAAAACGAAAGAGTTCAAGTGCAAAATAGTCCAATACAATATATTGGAAGACAAAAAACAAACAAAAAACAAATAGAAAAAAAAACAAATAGAAAAAAAAAACAAATCGATCCGGATCTTGATAGAAGAAATGATATATATATATATATATATATATATATATATATATATATATATATATATATATATATATATATATATATATATATATATGTATATATATATATATATATATATAATTATGATAGTACTCTCCAATAAAAAAGGGATCAGACAGAGATAGACAATACCGATACAATGTTTAAAAGGGCCGCTCACCTCCAGGTAAGACCCAAGGGTCAAAGAAGGCTCAATGAATAGCTGATGGTGTCCTACTGGTGCATTTCCAGGGCCATAATTCCCAACGTAAATCCAAAGATGTTTGCAGGGCCAGAGGAATGCCAGATCACCGCTGTAGAATCCAAAGTGTCTGCAGAGAATCCATCATCCGGAAATGGAAAGAGTATGGCACAACTGCAAACCTACAAAGACATGGCCGTCCACCTAAACTGACAGGGTTCTTTACTGTAAGAGTGGCAAGGATGTGGAATTCCCTTCCACAGGCGGTGGTCTCAGCAGGGAGCATCGATAGTTTCAAGAAACTATTAGATAAGCACCTGAACAACCGCAACATACAGGGATATACAATGCAATACTGACATATAATAACACACATAGGTTGGACATGATGGACTTGTTTTTTTTTTCAACTTCATTTACTATAAAACTATGTAACTATGTAACTTTTTGGCCTAAAAACAAAACACTATGTGTGGCGGAAAACTAACACTGCACATCACCCTGAACACACCAACCCCACTGTGAAACACAGTGGTGGCAGCATCATGTTGTGGGGATCCTTTTCTTCAGCAGGGACAGGGAAGCTGGTCAAAGTTGATGGGAAGATTTATGGAGCCAAATACAGGACAATCTTAGAAGAAAACCTGTTATGCCGTGTACACTGGTCCAACGGAACGAATCTGTCGGACAATCCGACCCTGTGTGGGCTTCATCGGACCTTCAGCTGACTTTTTCTGTTGAAAATCCGAAGGACTTTAGATTTGGAACATGTTTCAAATCTTTCCGACGGACTCGAGTCCGGTCGAAAAATCAGTTCGTCTGTATGCTAGTCCGACGGAGAAAAAAGGACGCAAGGGCAGCTATTGGCTACTGGCTATCAACTTCCTTATTCTAGTCCCTTCGTATGTCATCACGTTCATACCAACGGACTTTTGAACGGACTTTAGTTCGTTCGTGTGTAGACAAGTATGGTTGTCTGAAAGTCCGTCGTAACTCCGTCAAAAGTCCGTTGGAAAGACCGTCGGACGTTTGATGCTGAAAAGTCCACCCGTGTGTACACGGCTTTAGAGTCTGCAAAAGACCTGAGACTGGGGCGGAGGTTCACCTTCCAACAGGACAACAACCCTAAACATACAGCCAGAACTACAATGGAATGGTTTAGATCAAATCATATTCATGTGTTAGAATGGCCCAGTCAAAGTCCAGACCTAAATCCAATTGAGAATCTGTGGCAAGACTTGAGAATTGCTGTTCACAGACGCTCTCCATCCAATCTGACAGAGCTTGAGATATTTTACAAAGAAGAATGGGCAAAAATGTCCCTCTCTAGATGTGCAAAGCTGGTAGAGACATCCCCAAAAAGACTTGCAGCTGTAATTGCAGTGAAAGGTGGTTCTACAAAGTATTGACTCAGGGGGGCGCCATACAAATGCACGCCACACTTTTCACATATTTTTTAAAAAATTTATAAAACCATTTATCTTTTTACTTCCACTTCACGATTATGTGCCACTTTGTGTTGGTCTATCACATCATGTGATACTCTGGAAATTGAATTTAAAGAACAGGCGTTCCATACACAATCTCCAACAAGCTCTCCCAGCTACGAAGATCCTTCAAACGCAGAAACGACTCAAGTCGCGAGTTCTTCCAAGCCTTGAAATACATTAGAAAATAAAGTGTTTCGGTTGATGGAATCAGATTTGGAGGAAACGCACCAATGGACCGTGCTTCGGGGACATTATACAAATCTCGGGGACATCCAGGAACATTCTGACGTTCTCCCATAATCCTTATTTTTGTGACGGAGGCCTGGAAGATAATTTGATGGAAGATAAAAAGCGATATTACGAAGAGTCCATTGCCCTCCGCCTCTGAGATTCCCTTGTGTTGAGAGATACATTCCATTAAAAAGAAATGGCAGAAATGGCCGGTAATGGGGAATAGGTTTGGGGATATTATTTGGAGCAGGATAAGAGTCCTCCTAATGCTTCTCCGCGAGGACACGATAGCGAGCGCGGCATAACACTGAGATGCAAAGTACCAATTTGCTGTGCCGTTTATCTTTTGTGTTATTATACGGGAAGAGTACGCTCGTTCTGCGGGACATCTGCTGCCTCAACTTTTAACTGCGGCTTAGACTTTCCATTTATTTTATCAGCCATACTTATAAAATGAATGGGCTTAAAGCTGAACTCCAGGAAGATATATAAGACACAACTAATGTAATTCTGTGTTCATTGATTGATCATTAAATGTATTTTTTTTTTTAATGCAAGCAGTGTAAGTACCTGAATTTGACTTGGTGTCAATCTCTTTCGGGCGACTGTACAGCAGAACTCAAACTGGAGAAGGGAGAAGCAGCACAAGAAGCAAACCAGTTAAGGTGCCATCAAGAAGCATGCCGATATAAGTAGAAAGCACAGTGGCAGAGAGATGGGCTGCTTCTCCTTTCACTCTACACTCACTGGTTGGGGGCTTGTCCGGGATGACCTGAGCTCAGGGTAAGCAGGTTGAATGATTCTAGTCACTGGCTGGGGGGCTTGTCCGGGATGACTTGGGCTAGTGGATTGAAGTATGTTGGTCTAGCAGCAGTAAAAAAAAAAATACTGTTGCAAAAATCTCTGGATTGAAGCTGTATATTGCAGCAAAATCTGGTTTTGTTGTGTTATCTTGGAATCGGCTATTCATTGGTATTTTGTATTATTATTGTCAGGTCTGGGCTCAGCCCTTCCTTCTCAGAGCTGGCCGTTCAACTGTCGGCTAATTGCCAGCTCCTATCTCTCCACAGTTACTCAGCTGTTGATGATATCCTGCTCTTCAGTCCTGCCTACTTAAGCCGTCCAGTCCAGAGGATCTCTGCCTTCACCTTGGTCAACATCACAGAGACGCTCTCCTGCATTCCTGTTAAAAGACTTGCTTGGCTGACATCCCTTCTGGCTCCAGATCCTGCTTGCTTTTTTACTACGCTCATCTCCGGCTCCCTGGCGTTTTGGCTTGTCTGACTATCCGTTCCGGTTCCTGAACTCTGGCTATGTTCTGACTACGTTTGTTCTATTTACTTTTATTAATAAACAAGTGTGATTTAACTGTACTTCTGTCTCGGTCTGATTTCATGGTTTCTGACAATTATACGGGAAGAGTGCACTCATTCTGCAGGACATCTGCTGCCATAACTGCGGCCTAGACTTTTCATTATTTTTTATCGGGCATACATATAAAATACAAGGGCTTAAAGCTGAACTCCAGGAAGGTTATAACACCCCTTCAGTCACATACCCGAACTGTAAAATAACAGCCAGATGGGGTTGTTTACATCCTGTGGCTGCAGTGCTTTGCTTTACAACCATGGTATTTTTAACTTGGGCTGCAGATTTTGATGATCAATGGGGGTCAATGGGGGCCGCACTACAACCTACACAATAGTAGCGTGGTAGTGTGGCACTAAAGTGTTAAATAAAGCAGCGAGGAGGCAATACAACACCTCCTCGCTGCCTGTAAAATTCCCTCTGAAAAGCCATCTGAACGTGAATCACTCTTCAGAGTGTACCACACTCTGCCCCCCGAGTGTGAAAAAGCCCTAACAGAGAGATGAAGTCATCACTATTCTGCTTCTCCTTTCACTGTTCAATCACTAGTTGGGGGCTTGGGGGAGTTTGGAGTAAGCAGGTTAAATGATGCTAGTCTAGGAGCAGAAAAAAAGTACTGTGGGAAAAAAAATCTCTGTAATGAAGCTGAATATTGCAGAAAAAAAATCCGGTTTTGTTAACTTATGGCTGGAGTTTTTCTTTAAGGCTGGTGTAATAGTTAATGGCTCTGTGCGCAGGTGAATGGTAAGTTTACATTCACGGAAGATGATCGGTATGCCGTACATTACAATAGCAAAGGCGAGCAGTAATTGGTCAGCACAGCCATGTAACAGACACGTGCAATTCGTTTTTGCTCCGAATTAATTTTTTAACGAATCCCGACAAATTCGTTAATTCGAATTTACAAGTTTACGAATTTTTGAATATATGAATTTATGAATTGCGATCATAACGAATGACCCCAAAAAAAAATGAAACGAAAACGAACACGTTTTTTGACAGTGCACATGTCTACCACGTAACCACACTGACCAATCAAAAGCTCCACTTTCTTCCTAGACCTCATTCCAGAACAAGAAGACTCAGAGGAGATTCTTGTTGGTCAGCCCAGTCCCATGCTCGCCATCCTCCTCGACTTCCCTTGCATTACAAAAAACATGCTAGTAGGAGAACACGAGTTATGGAGAGATGAGCTCAACCACTAGGCTGCAAGGGAAGATCTGGGTGCCATTTAGGTCTGCCAAATGAAAATGTGCTGACATGGAACATGCTAACAGAGAAAAAAAAGTGAGCAGAGGGATAACATCATTCATCCATTGCTGCTACTTCACGGTCCAATAAGCAGGTATTTGCTGACAGGGAACATGAAAACAGGAGCAGAGCAATCAGATCCAATGACTTTTAAAGGCAGCTCTGCGTCCTTGTCCAATCTGCAGACTGCAGTAAATCTAGTGATTTCCCTTTGGGATTAATAAAGTGTTCTGAATCTGAATGTGAAGAATCTAGATTTGCAAATCATTTGGCACATAAGACAGACCACATGTATATTTTGGCTGTGTGTTTATATGCCTGGAATTCAACTTTATTATGAATCTTATTAATCTGAGTCAGTGTTTTTAAAGCCTACTGTAGTTATGATGTATGGTTATAATTTTATATTTGCTTAGGGGCAGTCACTATTGTTCAATACATATGCAGACTCTGCTTCCTCCTTTGCAATGCTACACATTTTTTTTTTATTAGTATTACAACTGTATTATTATTATTATAATTAATAATAATAATAACAACATTATATTATTATACTAGGTAACTTTTGTTACTATTGTTATTATTATAAATATATTAATATATATATATATATATATATATATATATATATATATATATATATATATATATATATATATAATATATATATATATTAATATATATATATATTATTATAAATATATTATTAAAAATATATATATATATATATATACATACATAAAACATTTTTTAGATATCTATATATCTATATATCTATATAGATCTATATAGATATATAATATATATATCTATATAGATCTATATAGATATATATAGATATATAGATATAGATAAATATATATCTATCTATAGATATCTATCTATATATATATAGATAGATATATAAAATATCTATCTATCTATCTATCTATCTATCTATCTATCTATCTATCTATCTATCTATCTATCTATCTATCTATCTATCTATCTATCTATCTATCTATCTATCTATCTATCTATCTATCTATCTATCTATCTATCTATATCTATAGATACCGTAGATAGATAGATAGATAGATAGATAGATAGATAGATAGATAGATAGATAGATAGATAGATAGATAGATAGATAGATAGATAGATAGATAGATAGATAGATAGATAGAAAACATTATATATGTATATATATATATATATATATATATATATATATATATATATATACACATATATACATATACATACACACACATACTATATGTTTTTTTTTTTTTTCATTATTTTCTTTAAGCCATTAACATTTCTTTTTATCAAAATAGAGCTTCTCTGAATTACTTTAGTGAAGTGTTGTTTTTTTTTTTTTTCTCCAAAAAAGCCATAGAATGAGAAACACGCATAGTATATTATGAACATGATGACAAGAAAATGGCTTTTGCACATCAAAGGAATAATTTACCTAAAAATGTACTTTTCTAACGTTTACTTAGCAAAACCTTTTACTTTAACTCACAGGCAAATACAGCAACAATATATTTATATATATATATATATATATATATATATATATTTTTTTTTTTTTTTTTGTTTGCTTTTTTGTAGAGGAGGAAAAAAAAATCTTTAAAGTGTATCTATAGCCAAAACTTTTCTTGGGGATAGTGTAGGAAAGAGTTATACCCTGTACACACGGTTGGACATTGATCGGACATTCCGACAACAAAATCCATGGATTTTTTCGGACGGATGTTGGCTCCAACTTGTCTTGCATACACACGGTCACACAAAGTTGTCGGAAAATCCGATCATTCTGAACGCCGTGACGTAAAACACGTAAGTCGGGACTATAGACGGGGCAGTGGCCAATAGCTTTCATCTCTTTATTTATTCTGAGCATGCGTGGCACTTTGTCCGTCGGAAAAACTCTCTGTCATCGTAATGGAAACTAAGTTTTGGGGTTAGGGCGCGGTTCATGCTGGTCATTTCTGGAACTTGTATTGTGCCCTTCGTTCCCTTCTTTGATGATTGGACAGTATGGGGCAAGCCATTTTAGATATCAAGAAAAAAAGGTGACAAATGTTGCCAAGTGATAGCTAGAGAGCCCAACTAGAGAGTCTACGAGTTTCCTTCTGGGAAAATGTTACACGCATACTTATGACAAATAAGTAAACTCTATAACAACCAATGGCAGATGGATGGGAATCTCCAATACCCATATAAGGAAACCAACAAACTCTGCTTACGGTTAAGAATTGTAAAAGTTTTTTTTAGAAGAGAAGAGTTACAAAGTAAAAGTAAGGATTAGAAAGCAGAGAAATTACCACTTACAGAGATCCAAGGCAAGTCTCAAACTAAGGGGATCTGCCCTCTGTGTTAAAAGTGACATAATCCTGGGATCTTCCAATTATAAACATTTTACATATTAACTCATTTAGGTAAAAAAATTCCGAAAGCAGCGCATTACTATTTACAAGAGACATTAATTCCTGTTATTTTGGAACAGACCAATTAAACTAACCATCTCTATATATCATCTCTATATATCATCTCTATATATTGCACAACAAGCCAGTCCAAGTTGGCTGGAGAACTACAAATTGTTCTGCTAACATGAGGAAGGCAACCAAGCTGTTTTGTTTTACTCCAGTAGAGAAAAAGTGAAGTAGCCCATGGTGTTAAGAGCCCTCAGGGAGTGGGGCTCTGAGTATCACCATAGGCATGCGCACAGGGTGTGCTGGGTGTGCTTGGGTACACCCTAATCCCCCCATGCGCATTAGAATTATCGCTCTGTGTGCCAACAGGAAGATGGGAAAGATCTCCCTCTTTCATAAGAGAAGTGTTTATGCACTTCTCTTTAACTGTGCCGGCTGGGAGATCAATGTGCCGGGGTCCTATATATATGTAGACACATAAACACGCACGTAGATTTGAGCTTTAGAGTGCACACCCTAATGCAATAGGCTACGCACACCTATGAGCATCACTATGGGTTTGGGACCTCACTGTGAGAAAAGGGGCACTTACACAGCCCCACAGCTTGTCCTGCATGGGCTAGGCCTTTTGGCTGAGAGCAGGGCATTTTTGACTACCAGGCTGCAAGGCCAAGCCCTGTGTCATGGTTAGGGTTCAGACTCAGAGACCAGTAGAATAAGTAGTAGAGAGGCTCCCATTGACCAGCTGGACAAGTACACAAGCAGGTCACCCTGGCGGATGACGCAGGCTTATCTGAGGTGCGGGGTCTAAGCACTAACCGGAGCTCCTGATGGTGGAGATGGGTTTTGCATGCATGTTAGTGCCAAGTCACGCTTCTCAGGAACACCTTACCAGGAGGTGAGCAAGCCGGGTCCTGTAGCAGACATAGCAGGTGGGGATCAAGCAGGAGCATAGTCAGTAATCAAGCCAAAGGTTGGTAACAAGTGGTTGCAGGCTGGGAATAAGCTGAAGCGTAATAGAGAAACAAGCCAAAGGTCGGTAACAAGTGGTTGAAGGTTGTGATCATGCTAAAGCATAATCAAGAAACAAGCCAAAGGTCGGTAACAAGTGGTTGCAGGTTGGTAATAAGTCGCAGCGTAGTTGAGGAACAAGTCAAAGGTCAGTAACAAGTGGTTGCAGGTTGTGATCAAGCTGAAGCATAATCAAGAAACAAGCCAAAGGTCGGTAACAAGTGGTTGCAGGTTGGTAATAAGTCGAAGTGTAGTTGAGGAACAAGTCAAAGGTCGGTAACAAGTGGTAGTGGAGATAAGGAAAACTGCACTCAAAGGAGCAAGATGTCGGCTGGAGAGAGTACAATAATCAGGAAGTGCAAAGGCATGACTTAAATACGAAGTTAATGGAAGGAACAAACTGTTCAAGGTTCACAAGAAAAAGGTACAAGACATGATTATCTAAGGGTTCAGACAGGATGCTGTCTGGGCTTTTGAGGTGGCTCAGCAACAAGAGCCACTGCCAGATGCAGCAAAGGTCATGGGTTCAGATCCTGTTCTTGACACCTTTTGCACATTGGCACTTTCCTTTATTTTTTTCACTTTGTATGACACTGCACTTATTTTTTGTGTCATATTTCACTCTTGTAGGGTGCTTGTCTTCAAGCCTACCCTAGTCTAGGCGGAAGATGTGTGACCATCAAATTCCTACATGGTGTCTGTCTTTGGAGAGCCCCCCACCCAGTACTCATTGGTTGATCATAAGGAGTGAACCTGAGTGTGCCCTACCCCTGTCAGGAGTCTTGCAACCCAGGTGTCAAGGAGGAGTCCTTCCTCTTCAGGAGGGGACCATGACACACCCTAGTGTACTTTTTTTGTGTTTGTGTTTACATGCACTTTTTTGGTTCACTTTGATGTTCTGTTTTTGCACACTACATGGATGGCTCGAAAAAAATAATAAAAAAAGAGAGATAGGATATATAAACATAAAAGTAGGTACAGACTATTTTCTCCACTGCAGGTCACGTTGAACCACAGCGTCATTGCAGATGGAGGGGAAGTCAAGTGGATCATGGTTCCTCTATGGTTCCCTAAATCAGTGGGGGAGCTGGTTGGATGCTGGTACCCCACGTGACCCTGGTGGCCATCTTGGGTCAGGCAGAGTCTCTTTAAGACCCTGGCTCCCAGGCTTGGCGCCCATTTAGCATGTGGCTAGAGTAGGGACAGGTCACTCGTCTGTCAGGGACAGTGCATAGCATAGAGAGAGGTTCCAGTGGAGTAGGGAAAGTGTAGGGAGACGTCATCCCTCTTGAAAGCCTCCCTGCATGGGTCCGGACGACCAGGCCGCAGTCCACCCCTTGTGACAGATGCTGTCGGCACACCTGAGACCTCATCGCTGTGAGTGTTTTCGACCGGGTGCCACCCCATTGGGATTGTGCATTATCAAACTTTCACTTCAATGCAGTTCTATTTCTTGCAACTGGCCCTTGAGTGCTTACTGCTACTGTACCATGCTACACCCACTCACACAGTAAAGCCTTTTTAGAACAGAAGCTGTTCAGAAGATATTCACATTTCTCATTTCATCACATATAAAAATTGGTTGGAACCAGTGCCAGGACAAGGTCATCTAGAGCCCAGGGCGAACATGCCAAACTTTACCCCCCCCCCACTCCCAAGATGTATGAACATTATGTGTCAGCAAACCCCCCAAAAATAACACAGAGCCCTAATCTGCATGCTTATGCCCTAAGTTTAAACCCCCCCTCCTCCCAGTACAAATCTGCCTTCCCCCCTGCTGAAATTCCTCCCCTCAGCACAAGTATTTGCCCCTCCAAATAAAAAAATATTCAATCCTCTTAGCTCAAATCCTCTACCCCTAAAATTTACCCTCCTAGTACATATCCCCCCCCCCCCACACTTCAAATCCCCCCTTCCAGCACAAATTCCCCTCCAATCCCCCCTCCTAGCACAAATCTCCCCCCCCATCCCTTCTCCCAACATAAATCCCCCTATATCACCCCTCGTAGCACTTCCCCTCCTAGAACTAATACTTACCCCCTGCCGCCCCCCAAATCCCCCCTTCCAACAACAAATCCCCCTCCCCCAATCTCCTTGTGGTGCCTCCACCTCATGTGATGCCGCAGTGCCCAGGGCAGCCGCCCCTCCTACCCGACCCTTGTCCTGGCCCCGGTCTAAACCATGCAAATTATTCCATCAGCCAGATGCACATCCAGGCTTTCCGGCACATAGTGCAAATACAGGCTGATATTATAGAGCCATTATGGATAGAAAAACAAACTCTTTGGCAGGTAAAACATCCCCCATATATGTATTTTAGCTGTTTGCTTTGAATTCAGCTTTGAAAATACGAGAAATGGCAGAGGCGTAGTCCTCGGGGATTCTGTAAAATTTGCTCATCTAGACTCATAACGTTTATTTTCTGGTGCTTTTCCGAGCCGGAGCTAAAATCACAATTACCGATGCTGTCATATTGACAAAGCCTCTCCTGCAAAAAAGAACCTCCAGATCGAAAATGTTACTCTTAACAATCTTCTCTGTTAGAAAACTCTCACTTTTCTTTATCCAGCCCTCAAAACTTTTTTTTTTTTTTTCTCATCAGGATTTATTCTGCAGTTTGCTGAGTGGATCCTCTCACTTCACTGACTCTAGAGTACAAAAAAAAAAAAAAAAAATGAGAGCTCAACGTGATGAGACAACCACTCGAGCATTTCTTTGTGTGTGGAGGTCTTGGCCTTAAAATACGGTTCGCTTCATTGTTTTAGAAGTGGGAAAAAGCTCCAGTGATATTCATAAAAAATAAAGACCTGGCACACTTTAGGAAAGTTTGGCACTGGCCAAGCCCTAATTATTGGGGAGGGCTTTAGTGGTCCCAATATAGGCCACCCAAATGTTTGAGGAGGGTTTTGGTGGTCCCAATGTCCAAACAACTACGGATGCATTAATACCATTATTTTTAACAGCGAGTACTGATACTCTTTTTTTTTGTTTCCTACTAGCCAATACCAATTACCAATACCTGCCGGCAACTGCTTTGTTTACACTTCAGCTGTCAGCAGAGGAACCCCGCTGGCAGCTGAACGAGTGACTGGTTGTCAACCACTTGCTGACCAGGCCTTTTCTGGAATTTTTTGATAACAAGTATAAATTAGTATTTTTTTTTGCTAGAAAATTACTTAGAACCCCCAAACATTATTTATATATATATTTTTAACAGAGACCCTAGAGAATAAAATGGCGATCCTTTCAATATTTTTTTCCGTCACACTGTATTTGCGCAGCAGTCTTTCAAACACATTTTTTTTGGTATTTTGGAGAAAAATTAAAAAAAAAAAAAACACAATAGTTACCCCAATTTTTTTGTATAATGTGAAAGATGATGTTACGCCAAGTAAATAGATATCTTACATAGTTACATAGTAACATAGTAGGTGAGGTTGAAAAAAGACACAAGTCCATCAAGTCCAACCTATATATCTAACACGTCATGGTTTAAAATTGCGCACGTTGGTGGAATGTCCACAAACTATGGTACTTAAAAATCTCCATAGGCGACACTTTAAATGTTTTTACATGTTACCTGTTTAGAGTTACAGAGGAGGTCTTGCACTAGAATTCTTGCTCTCGCTCTAACGATCGCAGTAATACCTCAAATGTGTGGTTTGAACATCGCTTACATATGCGGGCGCAACTTACGTATGCGTTTGTTTCTGCGTGCAAGCACGGAGGGATGGGGCACTTTAAAAAAAAAAATTCTTATTTATTTTACTTTTTATTTTTTATTTTTACACTGTCCCTTTATTTTTTTTTTTAAGCACTTGTATTCCTATTACAAAGAATGTAAACATCCCTTAATAATAATAGAAATAAGCATGACAGGTCCTCTTTATTGAGAGATCTGGGGTCAAAAAGACCTCAGATCTCTCATTTACCTTTTAAAGCAAAATAATTTTTTTTGTTACATTTTAACTTCAAGAAAAAAAAAAATCATTTGTTTATTGCTAAGAACCGGAAGTGACATCAGAGCTCGCTCCGGTCCTCCAAGGGCATAGAGCCGAGTGGGGGCCATCTTGCACTAACTCGACTTCCTGCCCAGCCATCGGCCGCAGCGGATTGCTTCCAGGCTTTACTGATTGATCCGGTAAGCCCGGAAATGACCGGGAAGCAAGGAGGTGGTTGCACCTCTCCCGCCGCTTCTAAAAGTGATCCTGCGACATCCAAAGTGACATGGCTGCAGATCAGCTCTTTGATTTTATATTTCTGTGAGTTTGCATATAGCCACACCGCTCAAAAACGTGCTGCCTTTTAGCAGACGTGCGTGGCTGCCATCAGTTCCTAATGGCACCCCACATGTGTGCATTTTTTGCCCACCTAAATGCCTGCGCCATGCTGGCACCATGGGTGAATGGCTGGAGGAGTCCCAGGACTGGTACCATAGGTGGGCGGCTGGAGACTCTGCAACCCTCCGCAGAAATCCTCATAGAGTTTTGGTTTCCATAGAAAATACATGCTATTGGACTCCTACCTGATTGCCAACACACCGGGACTAACAATGGGTGACACCTGACTGCAAATCACATGCGTTTTGGTGCGGCGCAATGTTAAAAATCGTGTCTGTAAATGTATCACTTGTTTCAAGTGCATAGGGCAGCCCAGAAAATGCACGAGCTTGAGCCCACTTCCTGCTGTGAACTAGCCCTTTAGGTTTAGGTAATCTCCCTACCCAGTAACATTACTTGCCAACCAATGGAATTGCAGCTTATATCAGTTAGCAGTATGTCAGTTGTCAGTTATGTCAGTTGTCAGTTAGCATATGTCAGTTAGCAACATGCCAGTTGTTAGTTAGCAGGATGTCAGTTGTCAGTTAGAAATATGCCAGTAGTCAGTTAGCAATGTCAGTTGTCAGTTAGCAATATGACAGTTGTCAGTTAGCAGTATGTCAGTTATCAATATGTCAGTTGTCAGTTAGCAGTATGTCAGTTAGCAATATGACAGTTGTCAGTTAGCAATATGTCAGTTAGCAGTATGTCAGTTGTCAGTTAGCAATATGACAGTTGTCAGTTAGCAGTATGTCAGTTGTCAGCAATATGACAATTGGCAGTTAGCAGTATGTCAGTTAGCAATATGTCAGTTGTCAGTTAGCAATATGACAGTTGTCAGCTAGCAGTATGTCAGTTGTCAGTTAGCAATATGACAGTTGTCAGCAGTATGTCAGTTGTCAGTTAGCAATATGGCAGTTATCAGCAGTATGTCAGTTGTCAGTTAGCAATATGGCAGTTGCCAGTTGGCAATATTTCAGTTAACAGTATGTCAGTTGTCAGTTAGCAATATGACAGTTGTCAGTTAGCAATATGTCAGTTGTCAACTAGCAGTATGTCAGTTAGTAATATGTCAGTTGTCAGTTAGCAATATGACAGTTGTCAGTTAGCAATATCACAGTTGTCAGTTAGCAATATGTCAGTTGTCAGTTAGCAATATGTCAGTTGTCAGCTAGCAGTATGTCAGTTGTCAGTTAGCAATATAACAGTTGTCAGTTAGCAATATGCCAGTTGTCAGTTAGCAAAATGACAGCTGTCAGTTAGCAATATGTCAGTTAGCAGTTAGGAAACCTGCCATGCTTACAGGAGACGGATTTCTATAACAAAGTTGGGATGCAGAAATTATTTTTAGGGTCAAAAAGTAAAATAATAAACTTCTACGCCTATATGAAAAGTTTAACTCGGCACAGCAATCGATGCAGTTCATACTTGGCACTTTCTTTGCACTTGGAGGATTTGGAAAGTACTTTAAATAGGACATTTCAAGTCACATGAGAAGATTTCTGACTAGCGGAAACATTTAACGACATTAAAACCGGCGTGGACCTTGCGCGATGCTAATACTCAGCGCACTATATCATTAGCCGGTGAGTTATTATTTGTGAAGGAAACAGTTTTTAATCCTTCCAAGGGAACATTAGGAAGACTTGTTACTAATATCCTTGTCAGGATCTGCCCCCCGGTGGCTGGAATCCTCATTTTTGGTACACGCGGTAGCTCTTACGGCACCCTCTAGAGCTGCACAGAGTGCGGTCACGCCACTAATGCCCACAATGTTCTTATAAAGTTTTTATGGTCTATTAACTGGAATGAGAGGTAAGGATCGCAAAGTGCTCCCAGGCTCCCTGTGCAGGAAGACCATATATGAATTTCTGAAAGGGAAGCCACCCTGGAATTTTGCTAAATGTTTACTCCACAGGCGCTATTATTGTCAATTTTTAGCTAAAGGTCATTTTTCCTGGATTTTTAAATTCTACTGACTTTTCATTTTCATGCATATGGATTTCTAAAAGTGCCACCAAATAAGTTCTTAAAATAAGTCACCTTGCAATGCAGTAGAAGTTGTAGAAGTTCAGTAACACCAGCAAGAGGGACCTGGACAAGGGAGAAAGTAGGTGGGTGGGGGGGGGTTTAACAAGGGAGGATGCCCCAGGCGCAGTGGTCTCATGTGGAGGGGGAAAAAGCAGATGGCCCTAGATGACCTTGTCCTGGCACAGGCAGCAAGAGTATGATTGGGCACCAGACCCAAAACGTCTTCAAGTAGTCTTGGACAAGGAGCGGAGGACAAGCGGGGTGGTTGCCTGAGGTGCAGTGGTCTAATGTGGATGGTGCGGGGGGGAGGGATCAGAGGACCCTAGATAAGCTTGTTCCAGCACTGGCAGCAAAAGTATGATTGGGTGCCAAGCCCAAAACATGAACTGCTTTATCTCCATGTCTGATCAGTAGACAAAGCTGATGATTCTGATTCACCATCCACCGTCCAATCAACAGCAGTACCAGGACAGGTTTGTCCAAAGCAGTAGAATCAGGACCTGGACAAGGTAGGAATTCGGGGGTAAGAAAGGCAAGGGGGGTGTCTGTCATTTTTCATATATGAATTTCTAAAAGTGCCACGAAATCAATTATTAAAACAAGTCACCTTGCATTGGGTTGATCCCCCCAAAGGATTATGCAGCAGAGGTATCTTCACCTTCCAATCAACTACCTGAAAGGGAAAGAGATGACAGCAGTACCGGGACAGGTTTGTCCAACGCAGTAGTAGTACAGTACCTTCAACAAGAAGGACCTGGACAAGGGAGGAAGGGGGAGGGGCAAGAGAGGTGGCTGTCATTTTTTTCTATATGATTTTCCAAGAGGGCCACCAAATCAATAAAACATGTAGCCATGTGTTGGGTGGTTCCCCCTGGGGGATTTTGCAGGGGTAAGAGGGGTGGCTTACCCAGGCACAGTGTTCTCATGTGGAAGAAGGAAGCAGGTCACCCTAGATGACTTTGTCCTGGCCTGGGCAGCAAGAGTACGATTGGGCACCAGATCCAAAAACATCAAGCGTGTGACTGACCCGCCTATGAATTGCTTTGTCACCTGCCTGATCGCTAGACGAAGCTGATGCCCAATTCACCATCCAATCAACTGCCTGAAAGGGAAAGAGGCGACAGACAGCAGTACCGGGACAAGTTCGTCATAAAAGGGGTGTGCCATCCAGCACCCATTCTGTGCTCACTACTGGCATGCTGTATGCGCATGCAACTCTGATGGGGATTCTAATGTAAAGGGGGACACATTTATTTATTTTTCAGCATGAAATTTAAAAAATATTACAGTATGTGGCCCTTATCCTGAAAAGTCTGGAGAACCCTACTTTAGTCCAAAATAAGAACTAGGAGAGCTCTTTGAGATAACACAGAAAATAGAATAGTTTATAGTTGGGGTTTTAAATACACTTTCCGGCTCACAGGTGGAAACCCAGGTCTCCTATTCACATCTTTCCCAGACAAATCTTAACTGCTTTGCTAAAAATAAATACGTTGTTTATAGAGCTCAATAGCTAAAGCTTCAATTTCCATCTGCTTTCATTCGCTATGAAGAATGAAGGTCAAAATCGACTATCTCTCTTTTTTTCAGATTCCCATCACTTTCTATCCCCATGATGATAGTTACCAGGACAAATGGAGAGATTAGATCTCCCTAGTGATGGCATAGCCAACAGTAAAAACCTGACTGAGCTTTTATCACTTTTCACACTCTTTTCGAAACAATGTTGGGCTGGAGGTACACTTTATTGCCTTGTTACACCCAGTTTTAGGGGCCTATTTACACGTCTCAGGCACCCCAATACAAGGAGCCAATGCACCTGCTCTGCAGCAGGCCACAATGCATGGTAGTGCTTTGTGATGCATTATAAAAATGGTGCAAATCTGTTTTTTGGTACGTTGGAGTGCGTTGGCAGCCTATTCATTTCAACAGGCTGCCTTAATGCAACAATCCACATTACCGTGCATAAACGTACCGCAAACATGTAAATAGACACAACATGTGATTGCTATGCATTGTCACAAATTGTGTATGTCCGATTAGAGTTGTATAGATGGGCCACCTTAATGCAACGGATGGCAACGTACATGCATTAAACTTACAAAAATATAAAATGGTTTTTTTTTTAGATCTGTGCATTTCAACACACTCTTCATGCAGTCTTGCACTGCGGTGCCAATCCTTTTCAATCTATGTGTTGCACTGCACGCCATCACACCACAGTGCATTCCACTACAAATTCTGCGACATGTCCATCTTTGGGGAAACTTAGTGCATTGGCAGGCTAATATTTTTAATAGGCTGCCAAGCACACGACATAACGCACGATAATGCACGGCAAAAATTCCTTAACCTTTCTCAGTATAAATACAGCTGTTTGGTGAAGCCCTCAGAGGTTTGTTAGAGAACCTTAGTGAACAAACAGAGTCATGAAGGCCAAGGAACACACCAGACAGGTCAGGGATAAAGTTGTGGAGAAGTTTAAAGCAGGGTTAGGTTATTAAAACAATATCCCAAGCTTTGGACATCTCACGGAGCAATGTACAAGCCATCATCTGAAAATGGAAAGAAAGTGTGGTGCAACTGCAAACCTACCAAGACATGGCCGTCCACCTAAACTGACAGGCCGGGCAAGGAGAGCATTAATCAGAGAAGCAGCCTAGAGGTCCATGGTAACTCTGAAGGAACTGCAGAGATCCACAGCTCCGGTGGGAGAATCTGTCCACAGGACAACTATTAGTCGTGCTCTCCACAAATCTGGCCTTTATGGAGAAGAGTGGCAAGAAGAAAGCCATTGTTGAAAGAAAGCCATAAGAAGTTCTGCAGTTTGTGAGAAGCCATGTGGAGGACACAGCAAACATGTGGAAGAAGGTGCTCTGTTCAGATGAGACCAACATTTAACTTTTTGGCCTAAAAACAAAACACTATGTGTGGTGGAAAACTAACACTGCACATCACCCGGAACACACCATCCCCACTGTGAAACATGGTGGTGGCAGCATCATGCTTTTCTTTAGCAGGGACAGGGAAGCTGGTCAGAATTGATAGGAAGATGGATGGAGCCATTGGTTGTAAGGTGACAAAATGTGGAAAATTTCAAAGGGGTATAAATACTTTTTCAAAGCACTGTATATATATATAATAAATTAATTATAATATAAATTAGATAAGTTATATAAATAAATATATATATTTGCACCTAAAAAAGTTATCGATCTTCTTTACACCTTCACTCGGACTTCTAAAAAAAAGCTTTTAAAAGATTATAAATTCACACAGATTCAAAGAGATTTACATTCATGGGTTGTAGAGATATAAAAGAAAAGGTATAAAAAATAATACACTATATAATTGAGTTTCTCACCAAATCTATTGCAACTAAAAGACATTTAATAGATTTATTGGTGGGAAAAGATTGCACATTCCTCCTAAAGACGATCTGATAAAAAAAAAATACTGCAATATGCCGCCCCTCGCTATTAATAATCCAAGCCAACGCTTCTTGTACAATTTATCCAATTTGTACCACTGGCCAAGAAATCTGATTCAAGAGCTCGGAATAATATTTGTACAGCCAATCAATAGAAATTCAATGGGGCGCCCCAAGAGCGGCCGCTATTGATTGGCTGAGTCTATTGCCGAGCTCTTCGGCAGCTACTGATGTTTCTTATTTTCATTGCACACGTTCCTTAGACTCGCAGTACCATGGCTCGGGGGTAATAATTGAATACTATGATCCCCACCTCCACCTCGGTTTATTGAGGATTTTACTTCTTGATGGATAGGAGAACATAGAAAAAATAAAGATTTATGACAGTGAAAGAAATATAAAAACATTTAAAGGGAATATCTAGGAAAAAAATGACCTTGGTATAACATGTAACATTGTGCAAATGTGCCCATGTACAAAGCCAGCTTCATAAAGACAGGGTTGATGAGTTTGGTGTGGAGGAACTGGAGTGGCCTGTACAGAGCTCTGACCTCAACTCTACTGATCATTATCTCTAAAGACATGCTAGATGAGCTTGGTGTGATGGAAGTCGAGTGGCCTGTACAGAGTCCTGACTTCAACCCTACTGATGGTCATCCATAAAGGCATGGTTTGATGAGTTTGGTGTGGAGGAACTCGAGTGGCCTGTACAGAGCTCTGACCTCAACTCTACTGAACACCTTCCATAAAGACATGGTTTGATGAGCTTGATGTGGAGCAACTCGAGTGGCTTGTACAGGACCCTGACCTCAACCCTACTGATCATTATCTATAAAGACATGCTAGATGAGCTTGGTGTGAAGGAACTCGAGTGGCCTGTACAGAGTCCTGACTTCAACCCTACTGATGGTGATCTATAAAGACATGGTTTGATGAGTTTGGTGTGGTGGAACTCGAGTGGCCTGTACAGAGCTCTGACCTCAACTCTACTGATCACCTTCCATAAAGACATGGTTTGATGAGCTTGATGTGGAGGAACTCGAGTGGCTTGTACAGGACCCTGACATCAACCCTACTGATCATTATCTATAAAGACATGCTAGAGGAGCTTGGTGTGAAGGAACTCGAGTGGCCTGTACAGAGTCCTGACTTCAACCCTACTGATGGTCATCCATAAAGGCATGGTTTGATGAGTTTGGTGTGGTGGAACTCGAGTGGCCTGTACAGAGCTCTGACCTCAACTCTACTGATCACCTTCCATAAAGACATGGTTTGATGAGCTTGACGTGGAGGAACTCGAGTGGCTTGTACAGGACCCTGACCTCAACCCTACTGATCATTATCTATAAAGACATGCTAGAGGAGCTTGGTGTGAAGGAACTTGAGTGGCCTGTACAGAGTCCTGACTTCAACCCTACTGATGGTCATCCATAAAGACATGGTTTGATGAGTTTGGTGTGGTGGAACTCGAGTGATCTGCACAAAGCCCTGACCACAAACCTACTTCTTGATGGATAGGAGAACACAGAAAAAATGAAGATTTATAACAGTGAAAGAAATGTAAAAACATTTAAAGGGAATATCTAGAAAAAAAAATATGACCTTGGTATGACATGTAACATTGTGCAAATGTCCCCGTGTACAAAGCCAGCTTCATAAAGACAGGGTTGATGAGTTTGGTGTGGAGGAACTCGAGTGGCCTGTACAGAGTCCTGGCTTCAACCCTACTGATGGTCATCCATAAAAACATGATTTGATGAGTTTGGTGTGTTGGAACTCGAGTGGTCTGCACAAAGACCTGACCGCAAACCTACTGAACACCTTTGGATGAAGTGGAATGCCAACTGTGATCCAGGTATTTATTTATTACTGGTATTTACAGTATATAACGCCGTCAATTTACACAACACTTTACACATATATTGTACATTGACATCAGTCCTTACTCTCAAGGAGATTATCATCAAACATTAGTACGTGACCTCACAAATGCACTTTTGTCTGATTTTTGCGACAGACATACTCCAAAATTACGTAGAAAGCCTTCCCAGAAGAGTGGAGAATATTATAGCCACAACGGGAGGGTGACCATGGTTTTAAAAGGGAATGTCCAAAAAGCTCAAATTTCTATAGTGATCAGGTGTCTTCAAACATTTGGCTAGATAGTGTATGTGAAGCCCCTGCAAAATCATACCAGCACAGGTCTGTATAAATTATCATACCCTCTATAATGATTTAGGATCATCATTTACATAATTATTTGCCTGGAGCATTCGTGGTCTAAAAGCCCTCTCCCGACCTCCAGATAACTTTTTGGGGATTTGACAACTGGCTGCTTAGGTCGCTCTAAGGACTTTTACCCTGCTGGTGTTCCTCCACTATGTGCCAAGTTGTAAAAAAAATTAGGGAACTGTGTGAAGCGCTGAAATGCTGAAACCTCTGCAGTTTAGTGTGCGGCCATGGTGAACTGGCACTAAGTCTCCTGTTTGCCACCTGGACCAACCTCTTGCCTGTTTACTGACCACATCTTCTACCTGCCACCTTCACCGACCTCTTACCTCTTTACTGACCAGTGACCACGTCTCTGCCTGCCACCTGGATCAACCTCTTGCTTATTTACTGACCACACTTGCCTGCCACCTGGACTGATATCTTGCCAGTTTACGGACCAGATTTCTGCCTGCCAACTGCATGGGTCTCTTGTGTGTTTACTGACCACATCTCTGCCTACCGCCTGGGCAAACCACTTGTCCTTTTACTGACTGCATCTCTGCCTGCTGCCTGGGACGACCTCTTGCCTGTTTGCAAAGTCTTCAGCCTGCCACCTGGACTGACCTCTTGCCAGTTTAATGCCCAGGTCTCTGCCTGCTACCTGCAGGAACTTCTTGCATGTTTACTGACTACACCTCTGCCTACCACCTGGACAACCCACTTGCCTTTTTACTGACCGCATTACTGTTTGCTGCCTCTTGCTTGTTTACTAAGTCTTCTGCCTGCCATCTGAACTGACCTCCTGCCTGTTTACTAAACATGTCTTCTGCCTCCCACAGGGACCAACCTATCTGCATGTCCCTCTGACTATGTGCCAATTGAGGCACTTAGTCTCCTTCATCCTCTGTAGACATCTGAATCTCCTGAATATCACAGGTATTCTATCCACTTCACGTTCACTTGGCTTCTTGCTCTACTTGGTCGAAGAATATAGTGTCATGTAATAAGTCCCGGGGGGAACAAAGTTCCACTAGACCTACTTACCTTAAAGCAGTGATCTCCAAACTGTGGCCCTTTGATTGCCTTTATCTGGCCCTTGGGGCACTGTTTCTTCCACTGATCGAGGCACTATCCCTCCCGCAGAAAACATAAGGAATCACCATTCCTTTCACTGACACCCAACAATAGGGCATCATTTCTCCCACAGACGCCAACGATGGGGCACAATTCCTTCCACTGACACAAACGATGGGACACTCTTCCTCCCACTGATACCAACATTGGGCACTATTCCTTCCATCGACACCATTGATGGGGCACTATTCTTTCCACGACATAAACAATGAAATACTCTTCTTCCCACTGACACCAACGATGGGCACTATTCCTTCCAATGACACTGATGGGCAATAGTTCTCTCACTAATACCAATGATGGGGCAAAATTCCTCCAGCTACTGACTACAGGTGCTATGCAATTTTTTTATTTTTTTTACTCCTATTTACCGCCAAGCCTGAGGCGTTGTTTACTCCCACTGAGTCATTTTCTAACCCCACTGACCACTGTCCTGCTCCCCCCCCCCCTAGTAAACTGGCCCTTTGTTTAGAAAGTCTGGAGACCCCTACCTTAAGGGAAGGGGGGCAGTTAAAAGGTCAAGCTACACTAGTCAAGTATATTCTCTGACCTCTTGCATATAAGATAGCATTATAGGCACACCAAGGCAGAATTATATATGGCTTGAGCAGGCAGATGTGGTATTCGGAAGTGATTGCATGGTCAGTATGTGGCTTCACCATCTTTGTTACTTTGCCCCGGGTAGCCATGTACAGGTTCACTTTAAGCTCCAGGCTCTCACAAGTGACTAAGCCTGGGGTTTGTGTTGCAAATGTTTTATCCGACGTCTTCTTAGCCAAGGCGCAGGAGGCGATCTAAGGACTAATGTGTACTACTGCCTGTTTGTTTGTGATTAAGAGAAACACGAATTCACTGGCATCATTTAATTAGAATTACCTGTTCTATGGGTAGATCTTTATATTTTCCTTGTCCCCAGTCCCCGAGGGGAGTGAGCGAAAAATCCATCGCTCTCGCACAGACTGACCTTTTAATTGAAGGGCCGTGTTTGCTTTTAAATAGGCAATTTCATACTCGTACAATTTGATTTCCCAAATGGCAGAAAACATGTCTCCCCTCCCTCTGATGTCTCCAAAACTAGGCCAAGGGCCTCGCAATCCAGGGCAGAGCCATCCTAAGGGTGGTCACCGCTCGGAAAACAAGCTTGGGCGGCGGGAGCACATTGTCTTTCACCATCTCTACCACAACACTATATTATCATTTTTTTTTAATCTTTATATTGTGTCTTCTCCAGCTACACCACAATTAAATTAGTTGCCACGTTAGGATGGTGGAATTTCATTCTGCGATGTGAAGATAATTAAGTTGCAGCTGGGAATAAAGCTAGAGCGGTTCAAGAAAAAAAATCTGTTATCAGGAAGTTACAAGTGAGACAATACTGGCAGCCTCCAATATCTATCATGGGCTCTCTGTTTTCTTTGTGTTCTTTTTCTTTTCCCCCCTATCTGTCTTGGTTGTGTTTCTATCTCCCCCTCGTTCTTTCTTTCTTTTCCATTTGTCTTCGGTGATTGTGCATCTTTTTCTCCTTTTCTGGCTGTTTATCCTCCACCCAACACACACCTTTCTGTCCTTGTTTACTGTCTCTGTGTTTATTATCATCTCTCTTCTCTATTTTTATTTACTCTCTTCCTCCCTCTCTCTATCTTTGTTCCCTCGCTCTTACCCTCTCCCCTTTTCAGATCTATCTATCTATCTATCTATCTATCTATCTATCTATCTATCTATCTATCTATCTATCTATCTATCTCTCTCTCTCTCTCTCTCTCTCTCTCTCTCTCTCTCTCTCTCTCTCTCTCTCTCTCTCTCTCTATCTATCTATCTATCTATCTATCTATCTATCTATCTATCTATCTATCTATCTCTTTTTGTTTATCTTACCAAACACCTTTTTCCCCCTTTTGTTTACCCCTATATATCTTTGTTTACTCTCTCTCTCCTCCTTCTATTACCCCCATCCCTCCATCTCTTCCTCTCTCTATTTCTCTCCTCTCCATCTCTCTCTTGTGTTCTATCAGCTCTCTTTTTCCCTCTGTCTTTGTTTATTTTCTCTCCCCACACCCACCCTTCTATGTTTACTGTCTCTTTATCTCTCCACCCCCCCCCCCTTCTCCACTGTCTCTTCCTCTCTATCCCCTCTCTCCTCTCTTCTCTTTCCACTCTCTCCTCTCTATCCCCTCTCTCCTCTCTTCTCTTTCCACTCTCTCCTCTCTATCCCCTCTCTCCTCTCTCTCTCTCCTCCCTCGCCTCTTACTCCCCTCTCTCCACCCTGCTCTCTCTTT
Organism: Lithobates clamitans; assembly: GCA_037952925.1. Taxonomy (NCBI): domain Eukaryota; kingdom Metazoa; phylum Chordata; class Amphibia; order Anura; family Ranidae; genus Lithobates; species Lithobates clamitans. The sequence continues at coordinate 555,909 of JBBGZY010002111.1, forward strand.
TTAATCTCTCCTCTCTCTCCCCTCTCTCCTCTCTCTCCACCCTCACCTATCTCCTTTCTCTGTCCTCTCTCCCCTCTTTTCTCTCTCTCTTCTCTATCCCCTCTTTTCTCTCTCCCCTCTTTTCTCTCTCTCTTCTCTATCCCCTCTTTTTCCTCCTCTCTATCTCCTCTCTCCTCTCTCTCTCCTTCCTCGCCTCTCACTCCCCTATCTCCACCCTCCTCTCTCTTTCTAATCTCTCCTCTCTCTCCCCTCTCTCCTCTCTCTCCACCCTCACCTCTCTCTTCTCTCCCCTCTCTTTCCTCTCTATCCCTTCTCTCCTCTCTCTCTCCTCCCTAGCCTCTCACTCACCTCTCTCCACCCTCCTCTCTCTTTCTAATCTCTCCTCTCACTCCACCCTAACCTCTCTCCTCTCTCCCCTCTCTTTCCTCTCTCTCCTCTCTATCCCCCTCTCTTCTCTCTCCTCTCTCCCCTCTCTCCACCCTCACCTCTCTTTCTAATCTCTCCTCTCTCTCCCCTTTCTCTCCCCTCTCCCTCTCCACCCTCACATCTCTCCTCTCTCTCCTCTCTTTCCTCTCTCTCCTCACTATCCCCGATCTCTTCTCTCTCCCCTCTCTCCTCTTTCTCCCCTTATACCTCTCTCTCCACCCTCTCCTCTCTCTCCTCTCTCTCCCCTCTTTCCACCCTCATCTCTCTCCCCTCTCTCCTCTTTCCACTCTCTCCTCTCTATCCCCTCTCTTCACCCTCTCCTCTCTTTCTAATCTCTCCTCTTTCTCCTCTCTCTCCCCTCTCTCTCCCTCCCCACCTCTCTCCTCTCTCCCCCCTCTCTCCCCTCGCTCCACTCTCTCCGCTTTCTCCCCTTATACCTCTCTCTCTCCACCCTCACCTCTCTCTCCTCCCTCGCCTCTCTCTCCCCTTTCTCCACCCTCTCCTCTCTTTCTTATCTCTCCTCTCTCTCCCCTCTCTCCTTTCTCTCCTCTCTTTCCTCTCTCTTCTATTTATCCCCTCTCTCCTCTCTTTGCTCTCTCCTCTCCCCTCTCTCTTCTCTCTCCACTCTTCACACTCTCTCCTCTCTATCCCCTCTCTCCTTCCTCGCCTCTCTCTCCTCCCTTGCCTCTCTCCCCTCTCTCCACCCTCTCCTCTCTTTCTAATCTCTCCTCTCTCTCCCCTCTCTCCTCTCTTCCCACTCTCCCCTCTCTATCCCCTCTCTCCTCTCTCTCCTTGCTTGCCTCTCTCTCCTCCCTTGCCTCTCTCTCCCCTCTCTCCACCCTCTCCTCTCTTTCTAATCTCTCCTCTCTCCCCTCTCTCCTCTCTCCTCTCTCTCCTCTCTCTCCCATCTCTCCTCTCTTTCCTCTCTATCCTCTCGATCCCCTCTCTCCTCTCTTTCTTCTCTCCTCTCTATCCCCCCTATCTTCTCTCTCTTCTCTCCTCTCTTTATTCTCTCTCCTCTCTATCCCCTCTCTCCTCTCTCTCCCCTCTGCACCCCAAGCCCACCCTTTTTTGAAACCAATTATAGCCTCAGGCTCTAATCATGTGCTTAAAAAAAACCCCCTTGGAATCCATGCGTCCGGCGCCCTGCATGTAGATTAGGGGCTGGGCCCATGGATACGGGGGGCGGCGCCCGTGCGCCCCCTATGGATAGGCCGCATTGCTATCTATCTAGACGGCATCTGTCTTATTACTTTCCGTCTTACGATTTGAAGTTTGAGACCATCCCCTATTGGCCCTGCTGAGATCAAGCTGAACAAACAGGACTCCATGATGGATTCTAACGGCCCCTGTAATAAATGTCTTTTAACATTGCACCTTATAACGTTTGATAACCTCTATAGACACATTTAAGCTCCCGCAATAAAGTTTCGCCCCACTTCTCCTCCTTCTTCTTTTATTTTGCTGCTTGAGCTCCCAGAGAACCTGAACTGTTTTTTAAGTGTTGTGTTTTCCATTACCTTCCTCATATACCGGTTCGCCTGAGTGCTTAATTTATGACCTGAATCCTTTATATTTAAATGGAATAAAAAAATAAAAAAAAAAGGCTGAATTTGCTTCCGAGGTCGGTTTGCCTATCTGCTCTTAGTTGCCGGCCCTACGGCACTTAGCGAGCACTTTAATCTAATGAGAATATTATAGCTCAGGTCTCTGTATACTGAAAGCAGCACATCAAAATTTAAATGGCATCTTATTACATTTAAATACCTTTGTGGAAACAATAACGTGATATGAAATTAAGGGAGAATGTGTTTTTAAAACGGCTCTTGGACTGTAAATTAGATTGGAGGCTGCAGCTGTGCCGTGGGTGATACCTTGTTGCGCTAAATTAGGTGAAAAGGGATCGCTTGCCGGGGTTACTCATAAATAGGAAAAAAAAAGTCTGCTTAAAGAGATATTGGTTAAGGAATAAATATGCTAAATTGTTCTGTTATACTTCTTTTCACGCAAGAAGAGAGATACTCCTGTGCTGGAAGTCCTCTGAGCCTCCTTCAGTCGCTTCCTGGCGGTCAGCTGTGAACCAAGTATTGCCTTTGTACAAGCTTACCTACTTGAACCCAAAGTGCCGAAGAAGTTTTGGTCTGCTTGGATAGACTCTTGGGGTAATGGGGTGGTCTGAGATGTTAACCTGTCATGACTATGGTAAGACAGATGAAAGCTGGCCCTAATACCTATGCACCTCCTATTATTATATATACCATCTTATATAACCAGACAACACCCTTTTGGAGTAAAATTGGCCGTATCGGCCATTTTATTAACAATTAACCATAAACATACTTATTTACAAACAATGCTTTCCCAGATCAATCGTAACCATGTTGTAGATCTTTGAAGGCCCTGAAAAGACCCCAAATTTACATAGTATCAGCGTGACCACACAAGGTCCCCAGTCGCAGCACGCCGACTCGAGGACAATACAACTCTCCACCTTCCAACGCTAATACCCATATCCAAATGCCCAGTTAAACCTCGGTTAACTGGCATCCTACCGATGATCCCATAACAAGATGGTTCCCCACTATGCCATATTGGTCTTCATTTAGAAGGCCTCCAAAGATCCTAACCGCTACCACTTAAAACAATCACTGCCAGACTTCCAATCCCCAGAAACAAAACACAAAACCGGGTCAGGAGGGTGGGAGCTGTTTCTTCGTCGGGTGACTTCTGACTGACCACCATAAACTGGCCCCTCTCTAACTACACTACAGACTATTCTGGCCACCCCCACTACACTTTCCAACTGAAACCCCCAGAGGTTAACCCTTATGTGGCAAGCTATCCCTGCCTAATACCTATGTACCTCCTATTATTATATATACCACCTTCAATAACCAGACGACATCCTTTTCGAATAAAATTGGCCGTATCGGCCATTTTATTAACAATTAACCATAAACATACTTATTTACAAACAATCCTTTCCCAGATCAATCGTAACCATGTTGTAGATCTTTGAAGGCAGTGAAAAGACCCCAAATTTACATAGTATTAACGTGACCACACAAGGTACCCAGTCGCAGCACGCCGACTTGAGGACAATACAACTCTTCACCTTCCAACGCTGATACCCATATCCAAATGCCCAGTTAAACCTCGGTTAACTGGCATCCTACCGAGGATCCCATAACAAGATGGTTCCCCACTATGCCATATTGGTCTTCATTTAGAAGGCCTCCAAAGATCCTAACCGCTACCACTTAAAACAATTACTGCCAGACGTCCAATCCCCAAAAACAAAACACAAAACTGGGGCGGGAGGGTGGGAGCTGTTTCTTCGTCCGGTGACCTCTGACTGACCACCATAAACTGGCCCCTCTCTAACTACACTACAGACTATTCTGGCCACCCCCACTACACTTTCCAACTGAAACCTCCAGAGGTTAACCCTTATGTGGCAAGCTATCCCTGCTTAATACCTATGCACCTCCTATTATTATATATACCATCTTAAATAACCAGATGACACCCTTTTGGAGTAAAATTGGCCGTATTGGCCATTTTATTATAAATTAACCATAAACATACTTATTTACAAACAATACTTTCCCAGATCAATCGTAACCAAGTTGTAGATCTTTGAAGGCACTGAAAAGACCCCAAATTTACATAGTATCAGCGTGACTACACAAGGTCCCCAGTCGCAGCACGCCGACTCGAGGACAATACAACTCTCCACCTTCCAACGCTGATACCCATATCCAAATGCCCAGTTAAACCTCAGTTAACTGACATCCTACCGAGGATCCCATACCAAGATGGTTCCCCACTATGCCATATTGGTCTACATTTAGAAGGCCTCCAAAGATCCCAACCGCTGCCACTTAAAACAATCACTACCAGACGTCCAATCCCAAAAACAAAACACAACACCGGGGCAGGAGGGTGAGAGCTGTTTCTTCGCCCGGTGACCTCTGACTGACCACCGTAAACTGGCCCCTCCCTAACTACACTACAGACTATTCTGGCCACCCCCACTACACTTTCCAACTGAAACTCGCAGAGGTTAACCCTTATGTGGCAAGCTATCCCTGCTACCCTGTCATGCCAGCCCTGCGCCTATTCTTGCGTCCTGGCTTCACTTTAATGTCAATACTGTGAGGTGCTTCCTCATCAAGAGTTGGTATCTTCACCTGTCGACTCCTACATTGGAATATGTGACCTCTTTATGCTCCCCTTTTTGCCCCTTCCTCCTTTTTGTTGGACATCTTCGCCCCTCCCCCTTAAACCCTCAGCCCTTTTTTTTCCCATCCCCTACCTTCCTCCTGTACCCTATGTTCCAACCCCCCCCCCGGTACTGATCATTTCTGTACCTCAAACCCCACGCCCTCACTGTGGTAAGCTACACAATCTGAATGCCAACTCTGGAACCTTTATTCCCGCTTTGCTTATGGCTGATTCCGTCACTGTTGTTTACATTATGTACCAATGTCTTCTTGGTTGACATGTACGTGCCTGTATGCTTTGTACCTTAACCACTTAAGGACCAGAAGGATTTACCCCCTTAATGACCAGGCCATTTTTTGCGCTGCGTCGCTTTAACTTGCGCGGTGGTGCGACGCTGTACACAAACAACATTTATGTACTTTTTACCCACAAATAGAGCTTTCTTTTGGTGGTATTTGATCACCTCTGCGTTTTTTTTTTTTTTTTTGCGCTATAAACAAAAAAAGAGCGACAAATTTGAAAAAAAACAATATTTTTTTACTTTTTGCTATAATAAATATCCCCAAAAAAATAAAAATGTCTTCATCAGTTTAGGCCGATATGTATTCTTCCACATATTTTTGGTAAAAAAAAAAAAATCGCAATAAACGTATATTGGTTTGCGGTAAAGCTATAGCATCTACAAAATAAGGGAATAGATTTATGGCATTTTTATGGCATTTTTATTTATTTATTTTTTTTACTAGTAATGCCAGTGACAGCGCTATATAAGAACCTTAAATAAATAAAATAAAATAAATCTGCGATTTTTAGCGAGACTGCGACATTGCGGCGGATAAATTTGTATTCGTTACATTCACTAACGGCCAAATTTGAAAGGAAATTCAAATACCTATAATTTAACAGTTAATAATAGTTACAGCGTAACTATTGAGAAAAAAAAAAAACATTTCCCTCTGGGTGATCTCTGTACATTGCAAGGATTATAACCACCTTTGTTGCAGATTTCTACTTTTTGTTATTCTGAAGAAATCCCTGTGTGTTTGTCTGTGCCTCTGTTCTGAGTGGGTTTAATGGGAGTGGATTCATAATTATCTGTCAGGTGTGCAGCTGAAGAGCGCTAATGAGGAAATCTGCTGGGCCTGCATCCCTTTAGAGGTGTTCCTATTAGTAATATCTCACCAAAAATGAAATTTTTGTTGCAGGAGATGCCTGAAATCTGACTTGTATCTTAGGCAGACTTCTGGGAAAATCGGTGAGCCAATCACACAAGCAGGAAATGATGTTTCTGGGGAGGGGTCAGTACACACTCTGTGTACAGAACAACTCCATGTAGCCATATTGCATTGCATATATAGACATTTACAGAGGCTGCAGATTGAAAAGGAAAGGTAATTTTTAATAGGGAATTCCACATCCTTGCCACTCTTACAGTAAAGAACCCTCTACGTAGTTTAAGGTTAAACCTCTTTTCTTCTAATTTTAATGAGTGGCCACGTGTCTTGTTAAACTCCCTTCCACGAAAAAGTTTTATCCCTATTGTGGGGTCACCAGTACAGTATTTGTATATTGAAATCATAGCCCCTCTCAAGCGTCTCTCCTCCAGAGAGAATACAGTGGGGACGGAAAGTATTCAGACCCCCTTAAATTTTTCCCTCTTTGTTATATTGCAGCCATTTGCTAAAATCATTTAAGTTCATTTTCTTCCTCATTAATGTACACATAGCACCCCATATTGACAGAAAAACACAGAATTGTTGACATTTTTGCAGATTTATTTAAAAAGAAAAACTGAAATATCACATGGTCCTAAGTATTCAGACCCTTTGCTGTGACACTCATATATTTAAAGCGGAGGTCCACCGAAAAAAAAATATTAAAAGCCAGCAGCTACAAATACTGCAGCTGCTGACTTTTAATATATGGACACTGACCTGTCCAGGGAGCCCGCGATGTCGGCAGCCGAAGCCGATCCGTCCGTCGGCTCTCGGCTGCTGCCGCCGCCATCCTCGATAAGGGATTAAGGAAGTAAATCTGTGTGGCTTCACTTCCTGGTTCCCTACTGCGCATGCGCGAGTCGCGCTGCGCCTCCTCTCTGGTCCCTGCTGTGTTCTGTGTCCCCCAGAATAGAGAGAGGGAGGAGAGTGTAGGCGCCGGAAGTGGCGTAGGTCACCACAAGCGCAGCGGTGATCTATGCCAGGAAGTGGGAACAAATACCTGTATTACACAGGTATCTGCTCCCTCCTCCCCCCTGAAAGGTGCCAAATGTGACACCGGAGGGGGGGAGGAATCCAAAAAGAGGAAGTTCCATTTTTGGGTGGAACTCCACTTTAACTCAAGTGCTGTCCATTTCTTCTGATCATCCTTGAGATGGTTCTACACCTTCATTTGAGTCCAGCTGTGTTTGATTATACTGATTGGACTTGATTAGGAAAGCCACACACCTGTCTATATAAGACCTTACAGCTCACAGTGCATGTCAGAGCAAATGAGAATCATGAGGTCAAAGGAACTGCCTGAAGAGCTCAGAGACAGAGTTGTGGCAGGGCACAGATCTGGCCAAGGTTACAAAAAATATTCTGCTGCACTTAAGGTTCCTAAGAGCATAAAGGCCTCCATAATCCTTAAATGGAAGATGTTTGGGACGACCAGAACCCTTCCTAGAGCTGAACTGAGCTATCGGGGGAGAAGAGCCTTGGTGAGAGAGGTAAAGAAGAACCCAAAGATCACTGTGGCTGAGCTCCAGAGATGCAGTCGGGAGATGGGAGAAAGTTGTAGAAAGTCAACCATCATTGCAAGCCCTCCACCAGTCAGGGCTTTATGGCAGAGTGGCCCGACGGAAGCCTCTCCTCAGTGCAAGACACATGAAAGCCCACATGGAGTTTCTTAAAAAACACCTGAAGGACTCCAAGATGGTGAGAAATAAGATTCTCTTGTCTGATGAGACCAAGATAGAACTTTTTGGCCTTAATTCTAAGCGGTATGTGTGGAGAAAACCAGGCACTGCTCACCACCTGTCCAATACAGTCCCAACAGTGAAGCATGGTGGTGACAGCATCATGCTGTGGGGGTGTTTTACAGCTGCAGGGACAGGACGACTGGTTGCAATCGAGGGAAAGATGAATGCGGCCAACTACAGGGATATCCTGGGCGAAAACCTTCTCCAGAGTGCTCAGGACCTCAGACTGGGCCGAAGGTTTACCTTCCAACAAGACAATGACCCTAAGCACACAGCTAGAATAATGAAGGAATGGCTTCACAACAACTCCGTGACTGTTCTTGAATGGCCCAGCCAGAGCCCTGACTTAAACCCAATTGAGAATCTCTGGAGAGACCTAAAAATGGCCGTCCACCAACGTTTACCATCCAACATGACAGAACTGGAGAGGATCTGCAAGGAGGAATGGCAGAGGATCCCCAAATCCAGGTGTGAAAAACTTGTTGCATCTTTCCCAAAAAGACTCATGGCTGTATTAGATCAAAAGGGGGCTTCTACTAAATACGGAGCAAAGGGTCTGAATACTTAGGACCATGTGATATTTCAGTTTTTCTTTTTGAATAATTCTGCAAAAATGTCAACAATTCTGTGTTTTTCTGTCAATATGGGGTGCTGTGTGTACATTAATGAGGAAAAAAAATTAACTTAAATGATTTTAGCAAATGGCTGCAATATAACAAAGAGTGAAAAATGTAAGGGGGTCTGAATACTTTCTGTCCCCACTGTAAGTTCAGTGCTCGCAACTTTTCCTCATAACTAATGTCCTCCAGACCCTTTATTAGCTTTGTTGCCCTTCCTTGTACTCACTCCATTTCCAGTACATCCTTCCTAAGGACTAGTGCCCAGAACTGGACAGCATACTCCAGGTGCGGCCGGACCAAAGTCTTGTAGAAAGGGGGAAAATTATCGTTTTATCTCTGGAATTAATCCCCTTTTTAATGCATGCCAATATTCTGTTTGCTTTGTTAGCAACAGCTTGGCATTGCATAGCATTGCTGAGCCTATCATCTACTAGGACCCCCCAGGTCCTTTCCATCCTAGATTCCCCCAGAGGTTCTCCCCCCAGTGTATAGATTGCATTCATATTTTTGCCACCCAAATGCATTATTTTACATTTTTCTACATTAAACCTCATTTGCCATGTAGTTGCCCACCCCATTAATTTGTTCAGATCTTTTTGCAAGGTTTACACATCCTGCGGAGAAGTTATTGCCCTGCTTAGCTTAGTATCGTCTGCAAATACAGGGATTGAACTGTTTATCCCATCCTCCAGGTCGTTTATGAACAAATTAAACAGGATTGGTCCCAGCACAGAACCCTGGGGGACATCACTACCCACCGCTGACCATTCCGAGTACTCCCCATTTACCACCACCCTCGGAAATTGCCCTTATAGCCAGTTTTCAATCCATGTACTCACCCTATGGTCCATGCCAACAGACCTTTTTTGTGCAGTAAACCTATCATTGTCTAGTGATAGGCTTGGGGCTAGTCCGGGATGACCTGAGCTCAGAGGAAGCGGGTTGAATATTGCTGGCCATAAAACGGAAGACATCTAGCGGCAGAAGAAAGACTGCTTCTCCTTTCACTGTTCAGTCACAGGCTGTGGGGAGGGAAAAAGGCCTCCCATTCATAGATTGGGCTATGTGGCAGAGCTGTGCACATCTCAGGACTGGGTGGTCAACAACATAAATCCTTTATAAGGCGAAACAGCACTTTAATATGTACTTTATGTCATCTGTCTATTTAGCTGTTTGTTTAACTTTAAATAAATGTCATAAATGGGTCAAATAAACAGCTTGGGCCACTGATGGCTTCCTATACATCTTAATACGCGTAGTTCGGTGCGGGTCTGCCAAGAAGCTCTGCCGTTAATTACAAAGACGCCCCGTGGATATTTAGAGTCCTGCGAGGATTATCAGCAGTTCATAGAGAGATAAAACTGCTATTCTTCGCCCTCTCCCCACCTCGTCTCCTCCGCGGCGGCTGTATTTCAACCATGTGGCACACCAGATAGCGCCACAGACCTGTAGGGCTTATCAGCATCTATAGCTGCCCGCTCGTCGACACCGTGTATATCTGGGAAGAAGCCTTGGCACAGGCTGCGCTTTATTCATTTCTGCTTTGCCTTGCAGCGGGTTTTATTTTCTCTAATGTGTTACTGAAATGTTTGTTTTTCCTTATCTTCTTAGTGTACATGTAATTAAATCATTAATATGGTGGAAAAGCTTTATTCAATGCTACAGCTGGGAACACTGTGTATTAATAATCTTCTGCTCCATTTTTTTTTTTTTTACACATTGAGATGGGATTTTGCTCTCAGCAGATCGAAAAAAAATAAGAACCCTCCACCCAGAACTATTATTTCCTGTGTGTGGGAAGGTCGATTGGTAATATCTCACCTTTGTAACCTTTCTGCTCCTATCTAGTACTGCACGGTTGTGGTGATATCTTGTATTGTAACCATTACAGCGCTCATCTATGGTGGTGTAGGAACAGGGGCAACAGAGGTTGAGGCTGTGGGCCCATAGGGCGTACCAAGCTTTGTCCAGATGCCCGTCGCAATGATTTTGTGCAACTGTTCAGAGAGATCACTTAGATGGGTCCTACGGGGACAGTGTCCTGTCCAACTCCATTGTGGTGGAAAGAGCCCAGTGCCAAGACAAGCTCATCCAGTGCTCAGGGTGAAGACAGCAAGCTGCGCTCATCTTAAGATCATCCAGTGCCAAGGAAAAAGATACCAGCTGAGCTCCCCTCAAGATCGCCCAGTACTAGGGGATAGGTGCCAGACTGTGCTCCTCTCAAGGTCACCCAGTACCCAGGGCAAAGATACCAAACTGAGCTTCCCTTTAAGATCCCCGAGTGCTCAGGAGGAAGATACCAAACTGTGCTCCCCCCAAGGTCATCCGGTGCCTAGGGTTCAAATACCAAACTGGACTCCCTTCAAGACCATCTAGTGCCCAGGGTGAAGATACCAAACTGCGCTCCCTACAAGATCATCCAGTGCCCTGGGCAAAAATACCAAGCTGGGCTTCTCTCAAGATCACCCAGTGCCCAGGGCAAGATACCAAACTGGGCTTCTCTCAAGATCATCCAGTGATCTTCCTCCTTAAAACTATCTAGTGCCCAGAGTGAAGATCTCAAACTGGGCTCCCCTCACGATAATCCCGTGCTCAGAATGTAGAGGTCAAACTGAATTCCTCTCAACATCATCCAGTGCCCAGGACGAAGATACCAAACTGTGCTCCCCAAGGTCATCCAGTGCCTAGGGCTCAAATACCAAACTGGACCCCCTTCAAGACCATCAAGTGCCCAGGACAAAGATACCAAACTGTGCTCCCCCAAGGTCATCCAGTGCCTAGGGCTCAAATACCAAACTGGACCCTCTTCAAGATCATCTATTGCCCAGGGCGAAGATACCAAACTGTGCTCCCTTCAAGATCATCCAGTGCCCTGGGCAAAGATACTAAACTGGGCTTCTCTCAAGATCACCCAGTGCCCAGGGCAAAGATACCAAACTGGGTTTCTCTCAAGATCATCCAGTGCCCAGGGCAGAGATACAAAACTGAACTTGCCTCAAGATCATCCAGCACAGGGGAGGGTAGAGGCCAAACAGTGCCCCTCCTCAAGACTATCTAGTGCCCAGGGTGAAAATCTCAAACTGGGCTCCCCTCACGATCATCCCGTGCTCAGAATGTAGAGGCCAAACTAAATTCCTCTCAACATCATCCAGTGTCCAGGGTGAAGATGCCAAACTGCACTCCCCATAAGATCATCCAGTGCTCATGGCGAAGATGTCAAAGTGCACTCCCCTCAAGGTTATCCATTGCCCAGGATAAAGATACCAAACTGTACTCGCCCCAAGGTCATCCAGTGCCTAGGGCTCAGATACCAAACTGGGATCCCTTCAAGACCATCTAGTGCCCAGGGCGAAGATACCAAACTGCGCTCCCTTCAAGATCATCCAGTGCCCTAGACAAAGATACCAAACTGGGATTCTCTCAAGATCATCCAGTGCCCAGGGCAAAGATACAAAACTGAACTTCCCTCTAGATCATCCAGAAAAGGGGAGGGTAGGTGCCAAACTGTGAACCCCCCCCCCCAATACTATCTTGTGCCCAGGGTGAAGATCTCAAACTGGGCTCCCCTCATGATCATCCCATGCTAAGAATGTAGAGGTCAAACTGAATTCCTCACAACATTATCTAGTGTCCAGAGTGAAGATGTTAAACTGCACCCCCCTCAAGATCATCCAATGCCCACAGCGAAGATGCCAAACTGCACTCCCCATAAGATCATCCAGTGCTCATGGCGAAGATGTCAAAGTGCACTCAATGTCATCCATAGCCCAGGGTGAAGATGTCAAACTGGGCTCACCTCAAGTTCATGCAAAACTGGGGGAGTAGATGTCAATCTTTACTCCACTCAAGATGATACAGTGCCCAGGACAAAAAAATGCCTATTTGGACTCCGCTCAAGATCATCCAGTGCCTAGGGCAGTGATGCCGAACTGCTCTCCGTTCAAGATTATCCAGTGCCCGTCCTGGTATAATACCAACGAGTCAGTGCATGTCTGATTTTTTTTCCTGCGGCTGGGATGCCACTCCTCACTGCCATCATGCTTATCTCATCATCGCTAAGCTCTAAGTCCACCAGATGGATATCACATGGACCCAGAAGTGCACAGTGACATCATGAGATCTTCCTGCTGTGTGTTCTCTGTCTGTTCCGGGCTTCTGAGAGCCATATCCACCAGATTGAAAATGAGGCAGGGTATGTCTGTGATGAGGAGGGTGCAGTTTGCCATAGCCACCCCTCTCCCCTTCCCATGAAAACACTGTGCAGGGCATCTGCCCAACCTCCCACATGAAAACACTCACCAGGTCATATGTTTTTTCCTCCTCCGCCCCATCTAAAAACTCTGCACCTGGGGAAGCTATTAAGGAGCAGAGTTTTCACTTTAGGACAGTAAGGGTGTTAGGACAACACAACCCCTCCTCCTCCACTCTTGTTTATAACATAGAAGGTGCTTTGTGGTCCCCAGAGATACAAATGTAAATGATAGAGTGCAGTAGAAGCAAATAGCAGATGAAATAAAAAAGATCACAAGATCCCTGGCAGGATCAACAGACCGAAAGGAAGCAGATATAAGCAGTTCATTGTTAGGTTTAACCTACACATGGGGGGCCACAAAGGAAAGCCACATGCAGTCCAAAAGCCACCGGTTTGACATGCCTTCATATTTCCTTTAATAAGCTCAGGATTATGCTTGCAAAAGATCTCTGAAATCACAGTCATCCCTTTTTATATCCCTATCTTGCCTTTAGTCCAGCACAGGCCCCGCTCAGCTCCAGCACAAGCTCAGCCATTCTACAATGAATCCTCTCTCTGCAGAGCTGCGATGCCGCTGCTGATAAGAGTGAAGAGGCAGCCGTAATACAGCCGGGAAATTGCTGCGCTCATTTCGAATACCAATGAAATCTTTCACTAACATTGACTTTCAAATGAAAGCCGACAATGTTCCATTTTAAGCAAACCCCTTAATCCAATTTTGTGCTTGCCTTGTGGCCGTCTCTCTTTCTTTATTTCATTCGGTATTTTAGGGGGGAGGGAGAAGGGGGTGGCTGGAGAAGGCCATTGTCCCCCCGAGGCACCATCCAAACCTTGTGAAAGCAAATTGAGTATTCACAACGTGGTCGAAATCCAATCTTCCACGCATGGTATATTGTGGCGTACGCTGAAAGGGCTCCTAAGTGCTGAGAGGGTTTCACTTAACCCCCTCCGCGTCTGAGAGATGGCAATCGCGCCATACTTAGACTGGAGGGAAAATGACACCGCCGCCACGTCGAATGGATGACACATTCTGCACAACTCTATATGGTGAACCAGGAAAACCAATGGGCTATAGACAATATAGGAATAGAGTAGAGTCTATGTGGTAGTGGAGATTATTACAGAATGCTTCTTGCAGATGCTGCTTCTTCCTCCCTTTATTTCCTTCATTCAATCCTTCCCTTCTGTCATTCCTTCCTCCTAAATTCTTTCTACCTTTGTCGCCATCCTTTATCCCTTCCCTTCTTTCCTTCCTTCCTTCTTAATTCTTTCTACCTTCTTCCCTTCTTTCTTTCCTCGTACCTTCTCTTCTTCCTTCCCTTTTAATTATTTCTTCCTCTTTACTTCCTTGCTTCTTAGTCTTTCTTTCATTCCTTCCTTCCTCCTTCACCTTTTAATTTCTTCTTATGTTTTTTCTTCCTTTCTTTTCCTTTCTTCCTTCCCTCCCTCCTTCTGTCCCTTTTAACTCTTTCTTTCATTCCTTCCTTCCTCCTTCACCTTTTAATTTCTTCTTATGTTTTTTCTTCCTTTCTTTTCCTTTCTTCCTTCCCTCCCTCCTTCTGTCCCTTTTAACTCTTTCTTTCTTTCTTTCTTTCTTTCTTTCTTTCTTTCTTTCTTTCTTTCTTTCTTTCTTTCTTTCTTTCTTTCTTTCTTTCTTTCTTTCTTTCTTTCTTTCTTTCTTTCTTTCTTCCTTCCTTCCTTCCTTCCTTCCTTCCTTCCTTCCTTCCTTCCTTCCTTCCTTCCTTCCTTCCTTCCTTCCTTCCTTCCTTCCTTCCCTCCTTCCCTCCCTCCCTCCTTCCTTCCTTCCTTCCCTTTTAACCTATCCTTCCTTCCCTTATTCCTTCCCTCCCTTAATCCTTCCTTCCCCTTTAACCCATCCTTCCTTCTTCATTCCCTCCCTCCTTCCTTCCCTTTTAACCCATCCTTCTCTCCCTTCTTCCTTCCCGCCCTTCCTCATTCCTTCCCTTTTAACCCATCCCTCCTTCCCTTCTTACTTCCCTCCCTTCCTCCTTTCTTCCCTTTTAACCCATCCTTCCCTCCCTTCTTCCTTCCCCCCCTTCCTCCTTCTTTCCCTTTTAACCCATCCTTCCCTCTCTTCTCCCTTCCCTCCCTCCCTCCTTCTTTCCCTTTTAACCCATCCTTCCCTCCCTCCCTCCTTCCTTTCCTTTTAACCCATCCTTCCATCCCTTCTTCCTACCATCCCTCCCTCCTTCCTTCCCTTTGAACCCATCCCTCTCTCACTCCTTTCTTTCTTCCTTCATTTCTTCCCTTTTAATTCCATCTTATTTTTCTTTCCTTCTTTACTCTTTTGCTTCCTTCTTTTCTGCCTTCTTTCCTTCCTTTGAGGATTGAGGTAGAGGGTGTGGAATGATTGGGTGGCTGTATATCACTTCAAAGCCACAGTCAGCTTGGTTGACAATGATGGTGCAACCAAAGTCATTCTGCACCTGTGCTGCCGCCACTACCTACAGATTGTTGATGTGTAACAATCACCTCTACCTGAATTAGTCCTTCATGCAGAGGTGGTGCATGTGGAAAGATTGTGGTGGTGTAGCCAAGATTAGTCTATGTCTGTGCTGTCGCCACGTCTACAGGTTGTTGGTGTGTACATCTCTACCTGAATTAGTCCTTCATGTAGTGGTGGTGCAGGTGGAAAGATGGTGGTGATGCAGCCAAGATCAATCAATCCCTGTGCTGCTGCCACTGTCTACAGATTGTTGATGTTTAACAATCACCTCTACCTGAATATGTCCTTAATGTAGTGGTGGTGCAACTGGGAAGATGGTGGTGGTGCAGCCAAGATTAGTCTACGCCTGTGCTGCCGCCATGTCTACAGGTTGTTGGTGTGTACATCTCTACCTGAATTAGTCCTTCATGTAGTGGTGGTGCAGGTGAAAAGATGGTGGTGGTTTAGCCAAGATCAGTCTACGCCTGTGCTATCGTCACTGTCTACAGATTGTTGATGTGTACATCTCACCCTGAATTGGTTCTTCATGCAGTGGTGGTGCAGGTGGAAAGATGGTGGTGGTGCAGCCAAGATCAGTCTACGCCTGTGCTGCCGCTACTGTCTACAGCTTGTTGATGTATAACAATCATCTCTACCTGAATTAGTCCTTCATGCAGTGGTGGTGCAGGTTGAAAGATGGTGGTGGTGCAGCCAAGATCAGTCTATGCCTGTGCTGCTGCCGCTGTCCACAGATTGTTGATGTGTACATCTCACCCTGAATTAGTCATTCATGTAGTGGTGGGTCATGTGGGAAGGTGGTGGTGATGTAGCCAAGATCAGTCTACGGCTGTGCTGCCACCACTGTCTTCAGATTGTTGATGTGTACATCTCACCCTGAATTGGTCCTTCATGCGGTGCAGCCAAGGTCATTCTATGCCTGCTTTCCCACCGTGTTAATGGCTAATTTAACAACAAGGTGTTGGTACTGGTGACGCAAAATATGGTCCACCACCCAACTTATAAGGACATAAGTGTATTTTATGTATGACTCAAAATATAGTACGGACCACGTTTTACATAGGATCTTGCTGCGAACAAATAGTATACAGCTGTGTGCATGGAGTCATAGGCATGCTAAAAATGTTCTATCAGTCAATATTACCACGTGTTCATTAAGCATGCCTTATGCCTTATTTAAAGCACCTTAAGTGCGCTTGCAGCTTGATGAGCCAGGGTCACTGACTTATTTGTATTCATGGTGATTAGAATGCACGGAAAAACCTTCATTAATAAAACCTTGGCAGTTTTACTTATAAGTAAGGGTAAAGATTCATGTCACGGCCAGGCAAAGACTGCCCCGGGGACTGGCAGGTCTTGTGAATCTCCGTTCATCGCCGCGGGCTGAGGACAAGGAGCGAATCCCATAGCCCTTAGTGGAAATGCAGGCGCGCTACACCAAGCGTTTATAACACGCGTGCAAAGACTGAAGTCTCCGGGGCTCATCACCAAATGTTGGGCACTGCCGGCCCCTCCCAAACCTCCTTCCAGGCTGCTCTGCAGATGAGTAGCAGGTTTTTTTTTTTTTTGCAATCAAGAGATTAATCGCTTGGGTGGCAAGGAAAAAAAAAGGCATCTCAATTAATATTCATTTTGGATTAAGAATTTTGTTTTTTTGCTGTTTTTTTTTTTTTCTCTCTCTTCCCCTCTCTGTGGCGTAACTAAGACAGATGAATGGAGTTCTAATCTGCAATAAACCAGAGAAAACAGGCAGCTGGGATTAGAAAGTTTAACAGTAGATACTGAACGTCCACCTTAAAGAGTCGCTCCACTTTTGTTGAGAAAAAAATATTCCCCATTGGGTGATCAATACCAATTTTTATAGCAGGCTCTGTTTCTACTCTGAAGAAATAGCTGTTTGTTTCACCATGTCCTGTTCACATTGATTCTGAATGTGAGCGTCTGGTTCATTATAATCACCTGGTGTACTCAGTGTTCTGATGAAAAAATTTGCAGGGTTTGCAAATGTAAAGAAAAAAAAAATCAGCTTTACTTTAAAGCTGAACTCTGGGAAAAGGAAAAATGCTTCCTTGCAGTGTGGGTGCCCTATGGGTTAAATGCCTATGTAGGTCTAGGGGGTCTCACAATGCAGGTTTAATGACATGATCCTTCTCTCCCATAGGCTATAGGACCAGTCCCACAGCCTCTGCTCCCTTATGCTCTGGCGGTCTGGCAGGTCCTCTGATCTCAAAACCAATGCAGAGCCCATAGCGTTGCAACTGGACATTAGAATACTGAGGGACAGTCCATTGCCTGAGTGTAGGGGAGAAGAGAAGAGCACTGGCTTCCGGCATGAGCAGAAGATTGGGTAAGTGAAACTGCTTTAGTGGACTCCTAAACCTAAACGCCAAGGATCTGCTGCCCGCTGCCCAGCCAGCCTGTGATGATCTTCTGCCCACTACCTAGCCGGCCTGTGATGATCTCCTGCCCACTGCCCAGCTGGACTTTGCTGATTCCCTTTCTGCTGCCCAGCCGGACTTTGCTGATTCCCTCCCTGCTGCCCATCTGAACTCTAGTACGAAGGTTAAGCTCCCACCTGCTGATGTGCCTGAAACTTCTGAGTGTCCATTATAGTGAAGTGGCTTGTATGGGTTACCTGTTTGGTTGAAGATCCCTATTGTTGCCTGTCCTGAGTTCTTTTTGCAGCCATTGGCTCCTGTTGGGCCAAGGCTGGGTGGTCTAGATACCATTAAACTGTGGGGCAGTCCCACTATAAGGAAGATGGGATTTAAAGTTAAAAAAGAATTCCAGGTATGGACATTTTTACATAGCTACAATAGTCCAGCTTGGAATGTAACTTTGCATATACCATACCTGTGGGATCCCTCTAGAAGCTGGGGAGCACTGTAGCAGGTATTGCCCCTTCAGTGGTCTCCACTAGTTTCCAGGTCCCATGCTGAGCATCTGCCCTGCTACATTCTGAACACAGGTTGGACAAGGGCATCATTCAAAGATTCCTTTGCATTTTCTCAATGAATGCAAAGCATTCTCTGATTGGATGAGGTGGAGGGGTGGGATAATGACATCATACTCTACACTTCAGCCAATCAGAGAATGCTCTGCTTGCTGTTAGTGCCGAGCAGGCAACCTCTTGTGTTCACAATGTCGCAGAGCAGCTTCTCAGCACGGAACCTGGAAGCTAGTTGTAATGACTGTACTAGAGTTGCCTACTACAGTGATTTTCAGCCTCTAGAGTAGTAATTCTCAGCCAGGATTACCTGGAACCCTACAGTTCCTCTAGAGCAGTGATGGCGAACCTTGGCACCCCAGATGTTTTGGAACTACATTTCCCATGATGCTCATGCACTGTGCAGTGTAGTTGAGCATCATGGGAAATGTAGTTCCAAAACATCTGGGGTGCCAAGGTTCACCATCACTGCTCTAGAGGGTGCTGGGAGTTCCTTGAGCTGTAGCTCCCATCTAATGGTATTTGCATTATTCCGGGGGCCAACACCACTTGGCAGAGTCAGCTGCATGAGACCAGCTTGGGCCAATGTAACTATGTACATTGGCCCTGTGGGATCCCTCTAGATTGGCCATTCTCAACCAAGTTCCTCCAAAGTTGGCTAGGGGCTGCTTGAGTTGTGGCTTACTGACCTCTCATTTTATGGTTCTTGCACAGTCCTAGAGTCAACGCCACCTGGCAGAGCCAGCTGTGGACAATAATAATCTTTTCAGCTGTCAGTAAGTGTAGCATTCTGAACACCATTGGAAGGAGAACATTCTCCCCACTGACCTCCAATGTAAGGAACATTCTTCCAACTGATCACTAGTGTAAGGAATATTCTTCCCATTGACCACCAATGTCCACAGCATACTTCCCATTGACCATCAATGTCCACAGCATACTTCCCATTGACCACCAATGTAAGGATCATTCTTTCCACTAATCACTAATGTAAAGAACATTCTTCCCATTGATCACCAATGTAAAGAGCATTTTGACCAATAATGTAAAGAGCATTCTCTGAACACAGTCTCTGAGTCAACGACATCTGGCAGAGCCTGCTGTGGACAAGAAAATTCTTCCCACTGACCACCAATGTAAGGAACATTCCTCCCACTGATCACTAATATAAGGGACATTCTTCCCACTGACCACCAATGTAAAAAACCTTCTTCCCACTGATCACTAATTTAAGGAACATTCTTCCCACTGACCTCCAATGTAAGAAACTTTCTTTCAAATGAGCACCAATTTAAGGAACATTCTTCCCATTGACCACCAACGTAAGGAGCATTCTTCTCACTGATCACCAATGTAAGGACCATTCTTCTCACTGATCACCAATGTAAGGAGCATTCTTCTCACTGATCACCAATGTAAGGAACATTCTTCTCACTGATCACCAATGTAAGGAACATTCTTCTCACTGATCACCAATGTAAGGAACATTCTTCCCACTGATCACCAATGTAAGGAACATTCTTCTCACTGATCACCAATGTAAGGGGCATTCTTCTCACTGATCACCAATGTAAGGAACATTCTTCCCACTGACCTCCAATGTAAGGAACATTCTTCTCACTGATCACCAATGTAAGGAGCATTCTTCCCACTGATCACCAATGTAAGGACCATTCTTCCCACTGATCACCAATGTAAGGAACATTCTTCCCACTGATCACCAATGTAAGGAGCATTCTTCTCACTGATCACCAATGTAAGGAGCATTCTTCCACACGATCACCAATGTAAGGGGCATTTTCCCACTGACCTACTTTTAGCAGGGGTTCTCCAAGCCAGAACATTATTTTAGGGGTTCCTCTGGGGTAAAATGGTTAGGAAAGGCTGCTTTAGAGGGATCCCACAGGCATGGTTTAAGCATAGTTACAATGACCCAAGCTCAACCAACAAAACTATGTAACAATATCTATACCTGGAATTCTTTGTTAAAGGTAAAACTAAAATAACTCAAAATACGAGCTCACCAAAAACACATTAAGATTTTCCTTGACTTATTTTCTGATGATTTGTATGTTAGGGGCTGTATGAGGTGTTTCAGGATTTTCTGTTGCTGTTGGTGCTATAAGCCCCTCTCCGATAACTGCCGTCCTTCAGCGCAGAACTGATATACCGCTCCTTTGTTGTTTGCCTAGCCCACACTGTGCTTCATGGCAAAGTCTATTACCCGAATCCCGACTTTCAAAGACCAATTAAAACCTAGAAAAAGCCTAAAAAGGGCAGGAACGGCTCTGTGTGTTTTTCCACCTAAGAGGATAATACGACAGAAAGTCATCTCTCTCACCGAGTGTCTGGAGGGAGCTGCGATTTGAAAGGCGTCACGCTGTGCCCATTCATTATTTAATACCGCCGTTCCTACTGAAGCAGACGCAAAGGGGAATCTATAGTCCTTTTAGAAATGTTTGAATCTATATAACCATAAAGGCAATGGCTCTCTTCATCCTTATCAATTTGTTTTAGGACCCACTTACACTTCTGCATTGCGGCAATGCATGTATTATGTGTTGTGGTGCTATTCATGTTATATGGCACCCCGATGCACTAAGGCAGCGGACTCCGAACTGTGGCCTTGGGGCCAGATGTGGCCCTTTGCTTGCCTTTATCTGGCTCTCAGGGCACTATGTCTCCCACGGATACCAGGCTCTATTCCTTTCACTGATACCAAAAGTGGGGCATAATTCCTCCCACTGACTCCAGCGACAAGACACTATTTCTCCCACTGACACCAGTGATGGGGCACCATTCCTCCCCACTGACACCAGAGATGAGGCACTATTTCTCCCACTGACACCAATGATGGGGCACTTTTTCTCCCACTGACACCAATGATGGGACACCATTCATTCCACAGACACAAGTGATGGGGCACTATTTCCCCCACTTACAGTACACCAACTATGGGGCACTGTTTCTTCCACGGACACCAATGATGGGGCACTATTCCTCTGACCAATACCAACAATAGGGCACTATTACTCCCACCAGTACCAACAATGGGACACTATTCCTTCCACCAATACCAACAATGGGGCTCTATTCCTCCCACCACTACCAATGATGAGGCACTATTCCTCCCACCAGTACCAATGATAAGGCACTATTCCTCCCACCAGTACCAATGATGGGGCACTATTCCTCCCACCAGTACCAATGATAAGGCACTATTTGTCCCACCAGTACCAATGATGGGGCACTATTCCTTCCACCAGTACCAATGATGAGGAACTCTTCCTCCCACCAGTAACAATTTTTAAGGCACTCTTCCTCCCACCAGTACCAATGATGGGACACTATTCCTCCCACCAGTACCAAAAACAAGACACTATTCCTCCCACCAGCACCAATGATGGGCCACTATTCCTTTCACCAATGCCAATGATGGGGCACTATTTCTCCCACTGACACAAACAATAGGGCACTATTTCTTCCACTGACAACAATGATGAGGCACTATTCCTCCCACCAATACCAATGTTGGGGCATTGCTTACTCCCATTGATGTCAGGGTATCTTCTACTCACAGTCTGGCCTCTGAAGGACAGTAAACTGGTAAACTGGGTTATGCGCTTTTTAAGCACATCAGGGTGTCTTAAATGCCTTAATGCAACGCATGTTAAGGCGTGACTTAAGCCGTGGCAAAGAAGTAAATGGGCCCTGAAAAAGAGTCATGTGAAATATAAACATGGGGGCATTCAATGCTGCTGCACAGTGGCTGGGCCTAGCTGCTCCTCTACCTTCGCTGCAAAGCTTTATTAGTCTACTCAGTCAAGTGATGTCCCTGATACATCAGTCAGAGGTTTAATGCACCCCCCTGTTTATGCAATGCAGCTGTAGGTGTGCGCAGCCTATTGCATTAGGGTGTGAACCCAAAGCTCAAACACAGATGCGTGTGTGTGTCTATATATATGTATATGCCCCGGCACATTGTTCTCCCTGCCGGCACAGTGAAAAAGAATTGCCGGTAAGAGAGAGATCTTTCCTATCTCCCTGCCTGCACACAGAGCAATAATGCTAATAAGCACAAGGTGCTTATGGTGTGCCCAGGCACACCCGGCGCACCCTGTGTGCACACCCAATGAATGCAGTCAATGAGGCAAGACTGTAACATTGTAACTTTTTTATTAAATCACAAGGTGAGAGGATGCAGTAGGCACTTCCTGTTAGAAAGTGACAACTGTCTCTCCCGTTAGGCTCCTGAGTTGTCACCCTGTCTCACATACAGGGCTAGGACGAGGGGTGGGCGGAAGGGACTGCTGCCCCGGGCACAGCATGTATTGTAGGGATGGGGGCACCATATATAATGTATAACAATATAATTTAAATGATCCTTTTTATCAGCTAAATATTTAATATGGGTTACAATGGTTTGTGCAAAGCATGCTAGTCAATGTGCAGGAGATGCTAAGCTGCCTTGTAAGAAAGCCTAGCACTAGCTCTGCACTGTAAAAGAGAGGAGTATTAATGGGTCGTCTAACCTCTGAGTATTCAGCTGTGTGTACTCCTATTATTCAATCTGTACTCTTATTATTCAATCTGTACTCCTATTATTCAACACTAAAACACCAGCGTACCAGATTCACACAAGACAGATCCTAGCTGGAAGGGGATAAATATGAAATTAAAGAAATATCTTTATTTCAATTGTCTAAAACAACATTAAAAAAAAAACAACAAAAAAAAACAAATATTTTTTTAATACCAAATAAATTACATACATACATATAACAATATTTATAAAGTAATAACAATACTGAATACATTACATAAATACATAAAAATACATACAAATTTATTTAAAAATGAACCCCCTGTGCATTCCCTGTTACTAACACTTATAATTATTGCTCAGTATGACATGAAAATGTTCTTTTACTGATTGTTATGAATCAAGTGTTAATTAGTATGCAGTGTTTAGGAATAATTAAATCATTACTATTGCTCAGTTCACAGTTTATTGTGAGTTGGTACATAAAACTATTTAAGAACCGTGCTATGAATCATAAACGCTGTCTAGGGATGAGCAGAATTGAGAGTTTTTTCCCCCAAAATTTTGGCAAAATCTCAGGACCTGAAAGTTTAAAGAGACAATATACAATATTTTTTTTTTGCATTTTCCTTTTTTGTGTCTAAACCTTAAATGTCAAAAAAAATGTAAAACCATTTTTTTCTTTTTTGAACTTTTTTTTTTTTTAATGGTTTTGCTTTTTGGTTCATATTGATATTATTTATTTAAATAACAGGAAATCTATTTTTTTGTATATTACCATTTTGTATTAGCAAAAATCAAAAAATAGTACAATAAAAAACAAACAAACACACTATAGTTAAAGGTCTTTGCATTTTTAAACAAACATCTCAAGCTATCAAACTACACTCAAAACAAATAAGAAGGGGCTGTATGGTCATTTGCTATTGAGGTGACAATATCTTGTCCAGAAGCTCAAAGGGCGAAAATCCTGGACTAGCCCCCAACTTATGAGCGGACATTCCGGACTAGCCCCCAACCTATGAGCGGACATCTCGGACTAGCTCTCAACCTATGAGCGAAAATCCTGGACTAGCCACCAACATATGAGCGGACATCCCGGACTAGCCCCCAACCTATGCGCGGACACCTCGGACTAGCTCTCAACCTATGAGCGAAAATCCTGGAATAGCCCTCAACCTATGAGCGGGCATCCCGGACAAGCCCCCAACCTATAAAGGGACATCCTGGACTAGCCCTCAACCTATAAGCTGACATCCTGGACTAGCCCTCAACCTATGAGCGGACATCCCGGACTAGCGCCCAACCTATAAGCGGCCATTGCCAAACTAGCCTTTAAGCTATAAGCGGAAATACCAAACAAGCCCTCAACCTATAAGCGGACATCCCCGACTATCCCCCAACCTATGAGCGGACCTCTCGGACTAGCTCTCAACCTATGAGCGAAAATCCTGGAATAGCCCCCAACCTATGAGCGGACATCCCGGACTAGCCCTCAACCTATAAGCAGACATCCCGGACTAGCCCTCAACCTATGAGCGGACATCCCAGACTAGCCCCCAACCTTTAAACGGCCATCGCTGAACTAGTCCTCAACCTATGAGTGGAAATCCCGGACTAGCCCCCAACCTATAAGCAGCCATCGCCGAACTAGCTCAACCCATGAGCAGACATCTCAGACTAGCTCTCAACCTATGAGTGGACATCCTGAACTAGCCCCCAACCTAGGGGCGGACATCCCGGACTAGCCCTCAACCTATGAGTGGACATCCCGGACTAGCCCCCAACCTATAAGCGGACATCCCGGACTAGCCCCCAACCTATATGCGGACATCCTGGACTAACCCTCAACCTATGAGCGGACATCCCAGACTAGCCCTCAACCTATGAGCGGACATCCCAGACTAGCACCCAACCTATAAGCGGACATCCCGGACTAGCCCTCAACCTATAAGCGGACATCCCAGACTAGCCCTCAACCTATAAGCGGACATCCCGGACTAGCCCTCAACCTATAAGCGGACATCCCAGACTAGCCCTCTACCTATGAGCGGACATCCCGGACTAGCCCTCAACCTATAAGCGGACATCCCAGACTAGCCCTCAACCTATGAGCGGACATCCCGGACTAGCACCCAACCTATGACTGAAAGAAGATGCAGCTCAGTGATGAGCTCATCTCTCTGTCACTCTTTTCTCTCTCCAATGATTAGAATGTTTCTTGTCAGCACTGATCGGTCTCTGTGCTGCTTCTTCCTCTTGCACTCCAGCCTTGTTGTACTGGGGCTAAAAGAGGCTGATACCAGGTCAGATTCAGGAACTTACACTCATTGCATGTAAAACTATTTAGTGATGTATTATGATTACAGAGATGTATTTATTTGTATCTTTTATATCTACCTGAATTTAAGCTTTAAGATTGTCTGATCATCAAACAAAAGTAATTTTTCAAGCTCGATATCCTTAAAAAATTCATTAAATGTACCCATACTCCTGGAATATTGCAGAAAAATTGATTGGGTACAGTCAGCTGCAGCATTAATTTTTCCATCAGCTTAATGCAGAACTAAAGTCTGCAATACTTACCTCTCCTTCATCCATCCATGTTCCTTTGCCAGCATCTTCTACCCAGCTTCTTCTGGGTGCCGGGTTGCGGCCATCTTCATTGACTGGCATGCACAGGATTTCAGTCATCTCGGCAAACAGTGCCAAAATGTAAATTGAGCTGTGCATGAGTAGCTTAGTGTACATTCTAATGAAGACTGTGAGCAGGCAGGTAGGTATCAGGAAACAAATGCTCATACTCATGCAGTTCATGCCCGTGCGCATGCGCATGCGCCAGCACACAGGTGAGCTCTGACAACGTTGTGCACTGACACGTAGGTACATCTGTGCACACCCACACATGCCCAATCCCAAGAATGACTCCAAGCTGCCTATTTAAAAGAGGCCCTGATGTGTGCTAGTTGCTGGATGTTCTTCAACTCCCCTGCAACGTGTGCTCATGTGTTCCTGTTCCTGCAGACTGATCTTCCATTGCTGACCCAGCTAGTTCCTGACCTCGCTCTGTGAAACCTGGATACCAGAGTAGGCTTGCCTATGACTACGTCCTGCCTGATTCCTTGGTACTGACATTGGCCTGCTACTTGACTACCCTCTGCCTGTTTCCGTAGTATTGACCACAGCCTACTACTTGACTACGCTTCCTCTTGCCTAACCATGTAAGACCCTGTCTTGGCTTGACCCTGTGTACTCCTACTCAGGTCTTCACACTATGTTCCCAAGGTCCTTCTAACGGGTGCCACCCTGCAGTCCGCCAACCACGATTACTTTCTGGGGGGGGTCTCACCTGCTACTCATTTACTGGCACCCATGTGACTTTGAGCTTTGTCACCGCATTTAGGCGTGCTCAGGCTAGAACTGCAAAGGAAGCCCTCTGGTCAGCTCAGAGTCCAACCAAGGTACCTGATAGTAGGTTTATTTATTCCAGAAGAGACATTGCATGTCTCTTCTGCAATAAAGAGACTGTCTGTTTGCAGTTTTTTAAATGGAGACTTCCACTTTAACCACTTGCCGACTGCACTATAGCTGAATGACGGCTACAGTGCGGCCGGCTAGTTCTGGGACACCGTCATATGACAGTGGGCAACATGCTCTGTAATCGCAGTGTCCGGAGGACACTGCTGATCACAGATTGAAGTAAAGAGCCAATCAGCGGCTCTTTACCACGTGATCAGCTGTGTCCAATCACAGCTGATTGTGGATCTAAATAGAAGCCGGTTATCGGCACTCCTTTCCGCAGGCTGACAACATGAGGAGAGGAGAAGAGAGACGATAACCAACTTCTCTAAAAAAGGACATGCACACTGATAATCAGGGCACTGATTATCAATGTCCTGATTATAAGTACAGTCCCAACAGTGCCCACCAGTGCTGTCAATCAGTGCCCGCCAGTGCTGCTAATCTGTGCCCACCAGTGTTGCTGATCTCTGCCCACCAGTGCTGCAAGACAGTGCCCAGCAGTGCTGTCAATCAGTGCCCATCAATGCTGCCAACCAGTGCCCATTAGTGCCTCCTCATCAGTGTCACCTATCAGTGCCGCCTACCAGTGCCCATCGATGTTGCCTATCAGTGCCGCCTATCAGTGCCGCCTCATCAGTGCCTCCTCATCAGTTCCTCACAGTGCCACCTCATCAGTGCCCATCAGTGCAGCCTATCGGTGCCCATCAATACTCATCAGTGCCCATTAGTTCAGCCTCGCCAGTGCACATCAGTGGAGAAAAATTTGCAAAACTTAATAAAAAAACTATGAAACAATTTGTTTTTTTCCAAAATTTTTGGTCTTTTCATTTATTTTGAAGAAACCCAGTGGTGATTAAATACCACCAAAAGAAAGCTCTATTTGTGTGAAAAAATGATAACAATCTTGTTTGGGTACAGTGTAGCATTATTATTATTATAATACAGGATTTATATAGCGCCAACAGTTTACATAACGCATCTAGCACCTTGAGGCGATTTAGTTCGCATTTGCAGCGCTCTACAAATTATTCATTCATTCGTTCATTCATTCATTCATTTACAATATAAAAGGAAGACAATACAGTTATAATACAATAAAATACAAGAGGATTACGAGGGCCCTGCTCAAAAGAACTTACAATCTGACCGCGCAATTGTCATTCAAATTGTGACAGCGCTGAAAGCTAAAAATTGGCTTGGAAGATGCTGAAAGTGCCCAGTAGGCAAGTGGTTAAAGAGGCACGGTATTTGCCCATACCAAATCTGCTGAAAGTCCACCCCCCCCCCCCCCACCATGGTAAACTCACCCATCCACGTTCCCTTGCTGCTGTTCTTCCGCAGGAGTCCACCCTGAGTAAGTTCTGGTGTCAGATGGTGTCGTGGATTACCTTAGTGAATGACTTCACCACCCATTGCCACATGACAGCGTTTGGGCTTGGAAACTGGCCACTAGGCTCAAGTACTATCGCATGGGAGAGGTCATATAACTCCTCTCACCCATAAAATCAGCTCCTTTAGAACAAGGTAGAGGGAAGAAAACAAACAATTGCTGATGGGTGAATATAACTTACTAGGGAGGGAGGTCTATCAGCAGACACCATCACCGGTCAGGTCACAGTACTTCTTTAAAAGTTTTTCAGCTGATTTGATAATTAGTGTATCGCACCCCTAGGGAGCAGCAAGTAACTGGGATCCCCCACCCTGCACAGCCAGGCACACCAAATTACTACAGTCCTTCAAAGTCAGAGAACAGTTCATTACTTTTTTTTTTCATATTTATTGAAGGATAATAACTTGGATAGGAATGGGAGATTATGAGATGCCCATTTGACTTCAGAACAAACTTCAGGGACAACTCTACCTATATACAGTGTCTATATACAGTATCCTTTTCTTCCTCCAGCACTCACTTGCTTACAGAACCCAGCTGGAACACTGTGAATTATCCAACAGTCACAGGAATTTAGCCCATTACGGGCAGGAACCCGAGGCCCCTTAGAGGTGTAGCAAAGTTCAATGTCCAGCTTGCATCACCCCTATGGTTACTGATCCCAGCACCACCTCTTCATGCACTGCCAACCCACCTGGCTGCAGCTGCCCATTTCACTAGCCTTCCAGGCTAACTTCTCCCCACAGTCCTCCAGACTGACACTCATCATAGAGTTGCCACCTCATCCCTTTAAACCCGAACACCTTTGAATTACACCAGTTCTGAGGCTAATTAAATGCAGATAAGGCACCAAGTGAGTTTAATTACCACCTTAATCAGACACAGAACCTGTGTAATTAATATGTGTTTGGGTTTAAAGGCATGAGGTGGCAACCATAACTCATCAGCCCACCCGGATCACTCTCAGGAGATCTCCCAGATGTGCCGACCTACTCCCACTGTCCTCTCTCCTTGCTCCTGTGCCTCCAGGAAGGGTTTCCTCCGTGGGTTTTAGGGGGAATCTTCCAGGACCTGAGCCCCATGCCCGAGGTCACCCCGACCCCCGCAGACTAGGTTGCACCCTTAAAATGGTTGTAAACCCTCCCCCACAACTTTATCACATTTCAATCTGCCTAATTGATGCTATTGATTGCTGCTTGCAGATGTCTCCTTACTTGCTTACTTTTCTTGTAATATGTCCCGTTATGTGTAGTGACGTCACCAGTGCATGCGCATCTCTCCTGTTTTTCACAGTACGCTCCGAGTGCCGTTACACCATTGACAGCATGCCGTGGATGTGATTTCCTCTCCCAGGGGCACTGTGATCAAAACCCACGAGACTGCAGATTCTCTTTGAACTTCCTGCTACACCACATGTGACCGTGTGACGTCACATGGGGTGTAAACCTTGTCATCGAGACTGCATACCATAGCAGTGATTAGCCGCAGCATACAGCAGCCTGACAGGCACACAATACAAGAACAGCAAAACTGCACTGTCAGGTCGGCTATGAGCAGCGGAACACGGTCGCCATAGGAACGTTGGATCGAAACTGAGGCTTGGTTAAGACGTGATCACGCATGCGCGAGAATACAGCAAGACATACATGAAGGGGCGGAAGTAATATGCAGTGCAGACTGAGGAAACAATACCTAAAATCTCCAGCCTAATCCCTGGAGAAATAATTTATAAAAGTTAAATAAAAAGTAAGTAATATGCGATTGAGGCTTATTTACAATGGATAATGTTTGCTTATAACTTCATATAATGGTCTAGATGAAAAGTGGCAATGGAGTGGGAGAGTTTACTTCCTCTTTAAGGGCCACCAACAGCCTCCTCAGCACTCCATCTCCATCTTCCACCATACTGCCCCTGCTGGCATGGCTCATGTCTATCTATGAGGTGGCCTGTCCCCTTTCAGCCCCTTTTTGCTGGGGAATGGTCGAGGTTACCTCATAAATATACAGACCAGGGGGAAGTGCCAGAGAGAGCTGCCAGATGAGTCACCCAGCCCCTGAGTCACTGAACCCTGACCCAAATTCACAACCAAAGCCTGGCCCTCAGCCAAGCTAAATTTTCCTACGCTAACAACTACTTCTAGCACACACCAGAGGGCGCTACATTCGTAAACAGGTGCCGTAATTCTGCGGCATTCTGTTCACACAATATGGAAGTCTATTATGGGTGTGATTGCACTGGCTGTTTCCATGTTACTACAGCACTGCGAGAAGACTCGGCAAAAGAAGCCGTACGCTGGCCATGCGTATTCCAATTTGAATTTCAATATTCCAGTTCTATCTATGAATCATCTGATGTGTGCGCATTATTTTTTATTGCTTTTTATTAAAAGAAAAAAGAAAAAAACAATCACACACGCTGCAAAAGCTTTGCCTGTAGATTAGAAAAATCATATGAAAGAGGAGATACAGTATGTGAGCAAAACAGATAAACAGTGCAGCCCAGAGGAATGAAAATCTCGAGGGGGGGGGGGGGGGTTGTATTTAAAGTGGTCCTAACTTCAGATATATTTTGATAATTGCATGCTAAGTAATGTGTCATTGTAGCACTTTCAGGTATCTATTACCTCTCACAGTACTCCCTCTGACAATGTTTTCATCTGCTTTTCTCTCTGGTAGGATGGAGCCATCTTTGATCAAGCATCATCCAGGGTCGCCGTCTACTTGGAGATCTCGATGAATCGGCTATTTTGACAGAACACCGGCTCAGAGATGAAACAATCATGTAAATACTTACAGTGTTGCAAGTCTGATCACTAGGGGATAGGAGACTGAGGAAATTCTTCCCTCTGCCTGCAACAGACTGATGGTGTCATCCCTGACCTTTACTAAGGTCATCGGACTGAAGCTCAGGGATGGCTCTTTAAAAGCAGGGAGCTTTTCTTAACCGCTTGCCGACCAGCGCACGACGATACACATTGGCACAATGGCACGGCTGCGCAAATGGGCGTACAGGTACGTCCCCTTTAAGATGCGGCATTGCGCGTGTGCGCGCGCCCGCCGTGTGCTCCGTGACTGTGGGCGCAGGTCCTGCAGACATGATGTCCGCCGGTGTCCCCCGATTGTGTCACGGAGCGGCCTATGTAAAGCAAGGCACTTCCCCGTTCTGCCTAGTGACATGACAGAGATCACTGCTCTCTGTCATCGGGAGCAGTGATCGTTGTCATGTGCTAGGTAGCCCATCCCCCCACAGTTAAAATCACTCCCTAGGACACACCTAACCCCTTGATCGCCCCCTAGTGTTTAAACCCTTCCTTGCCAGTGTCATTTACACAGTAATCAGTGCATTTTTATAGCACTGATCGCTGTCAAAAGTGTCCGACGTGTCCGCCATAATGTCGCAGTCACAATAAAAATCGCAGATCGCCGCCATTAGTAATAAAAAAAAAAATAATAAAAATGCGATAAATATATCCCCTAATTTGTAGACGCTATAAATTTTAGCGCAAAGCAATCAATATACGCTTATTGCGATTTTTTTTTTTTTTACCAAAAATATGTAGAAAAATACATATCGGCCTAAACTGAGGAAAAAATTAGTTTTATTTATATATTTGTTGGGGATATTTATTATAGCAAAAAGTAAAAAAAAATTGATTTTTTTTCAAAATTGTCGCTCTTTTTTTGTTTATAGCGCAAAAAATAAAAATCGCAGAGGTGATCAAATACCGCCCAAAGAAAGCTCTATTTGTGGGGAAAAAAGAAGGCAATTTTGTTTGGGTGCAACGTCGCACCACCGCGCAATTGTCAGTTAAAGTGACGCATTGACGAATCGCAAAAAGTGCGTGTAAAATGTTGCGGGGCTGAAGCAGTTAAAGATGATACTATTGCCGTATATTGTATGGTTGTCATTAGTCCCGGATTCCTGGGACAGTTCCCATTCTGAAGGGTTGGTTCCATGGAAAATAAATGTCCTCAGCAGTGCCCCCCAGTGGCAGTGGCATGCAGAGGGGCAGTGGTGTGCCGATGCGGTAGCACTCTTTGCGTTCCAGGCACCTGGCACTGAAAGGTGGAGTAATCTCCTGTGGACAGTTGAAATATAGTATTGGCTTCAGGACAGGCTGGACGAGGCACAGCCTTTGTTTTGACTTTCCGTGGCTGAATCTCACACTCCGTTTGCTGGCCATTTCCCCTCCATGCCAATGCAATGGGAAGACCCCAAGAAAGCTTTGGAGGGATTTTCCCGCACCTCTCATGGAAAGGATGCTGAAGACATGTTAAGGTAATAGGCTTGGGGTCTTAATGACTAAGCCAGGCATGGCACCCTGGGCTTTCCTGGTGGCTCCAATCACTGCTGCTGGTGAGAACTATTTGCTGTTGGTGAGAACATTTAGAAAGTACCCTGGGCTAGTTCTGGACTGCCTAGCTGGTCACTGCCCATATGCACTGAACATTCTTCCATTGCCACAGCTCGGCACTATGTCTCAAATTGCACCTTCCCTGCAGAATAGCAGATCTGCTGTATGTTGTGAAAATGGGATGTGGGGTGCTGTGGTGTTGTTTACTGGTGTTGTTTTTTTGGGCCCTCCATTATCGGCAGGCTGCCCCCCCAATTGCTGTTGATGTCACCTTTATCTGACCATCTATTGTCACTATTGTATTGTGATTGTTTGCTGTTAGAGACCAGCGGGCTAGTTGTTGGAGGTGTGTAGCAATCCAGGGGGTCTGTGGACATCTCAAAATCTGAAGGCTGTTTCTGTTTGACAGGATCCACCTGACCACAAGTAGCAGATTCCACCCTTTTCTGATTATCCACTGAAACTTTTACAGTGACCATTTGCTGTTAGATCTCATTAGGCTTGTTGAAGGAGGCCATTACTGCTGATGACACCAATGCTGGGGCTTATTTTCCTCCTATGCTGCAAGCGATACACCAATGAAACTCACTTTATTGGTCAGGCCTGGTGCACACCTTAGTTTTCTTCTTCATTCTTTCTAGATGTCGCCCTTAACTCTGCATGCATATCTTGATGCCTCATATTTTTTTTTCTTTATACCTCTGTTTGCCTTTGGTTCCAAAAGTTTAACCAATGGTTTAATGGCATGTTAAAAATGGCGGTGTAATTTTTTTTAGTGTGGCCTACAAGTGTGGTTATGAACAGTAGGGTATCCCTGGATTTCATTTTGAAAATCTGGTAGCCTTATGCCACGTACACACGATCAGATTATCTGACAACAAATTTTGAATGTGAGCTTGTTGTCAGAAAGTCCGACCGTGTGTATGCTCCATCGAACATTTGTTGTCGGACTTTCTGCCAACAAATGTTGTCTAGCAGGTTCTCAAATTTTCCGCCAACAAACTTTTGTTTTTGGACTTCCCGATCGTGTGTACACAAGTCCGTCGCACAAAAGTCCACGCAAGCTCGGAATCAGGTACCAGTCGGAAGCACTCGGTCTTGTAAAATGAATAGAGATATCACATGACTATTGAACTTCCTTTTTATCGGCTCGCCATACGTCTTGTTTGTCACTACATTCATAATTGTTGGCCAACATTTGTGTGACCGTGTGTATGCAAGACAAGTTGGAGCCAACAACCTTCTAACTAAATTCCACGGTTTTGTTGTCGGAAAGTCCGATTGTTTGTACGGGGCATTAGTGTAGCGTTCACCCCCTAAAGGGCCTGCTGTTTAAGCCCCAAAGTTTTTTTCCCAGTAGATACACCAGCAGCCAGGCACACAGTCACACCTTTGGCTGAGTAATCAGTCTAGGGGTTTGTATTGACTTGAGCAATTCGATATTCCAGTCGCACACGTTCCCGGACAAATGGCAATAGAACATTAACGGGTGCTGTAACGATTACCAGTTGGGTTCTGGAAGCATCAAACAGAAGTACATCTTCGCCAGCACACCATGGATCAGCAAACAAGATTGTCCAAAAAAGGTTTTTAATCGAAAATGGTCGCATCACAAGGGAGGTGAAACGTTTCGGGGCTTCGCAGGACCCCTTGCCTGACGAAGTATTGTATTGACTTGAGGACACTAATCTTACTCCTGAAAAACTGGAGCACAATACTTGCAACAGCAAATAATGGGCTGAGCTATACTAGGACACCATGAACAATGTCCTCTTTAGGCGATGCTGACCCTAATACAAGAGATATAGTAGCAGCACACATCCACTGGGATCTCTGACACCGGTCTGGACTCACTAACATCCTTGGATAATTGGATGCCTCCTTCCAATATCTTCCAGACGCCTTTCCTGTGAATCCTTCAGACCAGAACCCCAAAAAGAAGTTGCTTCATCAGCTCCGTCAGCTCCAGTGAACTTCAGCAGAATAGGCCCCCCAGCTAGCATAGCTGGGACCTTGATGAGCAGTAGAAGCATGGCAGACCTGCCCAGAAAGGCAAAAACCCTCCAGGCTGGGATCTCCTCCTCCAAGAGAAGACCCCCCCCCCCCCCCCGTTCCAGGCCCCAGGCTATTTATGCTCCCTCCCAGCCTCCATCAGGGCACCACTCCCCAAGGATTGGGTAGTACTGTATGAATATTCAGTTGCTGCAGCCCACTATCTTCCAGAATCCTCCAGAGAGACAGGGGGAAGCAGCCAACCCTGCAGCCAGTGAAAAACAGAACAGGCCAAAATAATCATATACAGTTTAACTGATGACAGTGAGCTAAGAGCTAAATTTACCTAACCTAGCACCTAACTAGGACAGTGCTACATCAGTATACTGTGGCACGTCAGGCAATATTTCACATAGACATGTAAAGTTATTGATCTATTATAAAAAAATGTTTAAAAAAATGAAATAATGGACACTAAATCCCTAGACATCTATCCTTCAGATACTATAGGTATAGAAAATTATTTTATTATCTCCCTTTTTGCAAATTGAGATAATTTGGTTAAATCTTGGTTTAAGACCTATGTACTTATCTCAGCTCCCAGCCACCTAAATAATAAATGGAGGGCTGGCAAGTAATATTACATCTTTATGTAGCATGCACTAAAGACACATTACAGATAAGGAACTATGCTCCTCATGCTGACCGTTCTACTTTAAATTTTCTATGTTGCATTCTGTCTCATGTACTTTTTTCTTTCATTAAGAAGAAGTGAGCTTTGATTAATTATTGAGCTGATGTCTGTAGCCAGTACCTCTCTCTCCTTCTCATTACCGGTGCCCAGCGGGCCTGGCAGGCTTCAGTGGGTCTCATGAAGCCTTGACAAGCTTCGTAGTCTCGCTCTGTCTCATGGCAGGCAGAGCACTTTCATTTCAGGAAGGGAAACGGCATGACCACGGCCAACATGGGGGGGGCATTTAAAGGGATCGTGAAAGGAAAATATTATTGCTTTAAAGTGGACCTAAACGCTTAGAAATGTAATTGTTTTGTTTTTTGTTCTTTTAATTTTTATAAAAATGATTTAATTTAATTATTGATTTTTTTTTCTTAAAAAAAATGAAGTTTAATTACCGGTAAATATATTATATGTTCATAGATTTAATTAAACTTAATTTTTTTAAGAAAAAAAAATCAATAATTAAATTAAATCATTTTTATAAAAATTAAAAGAACAAAAAAGGAAAACAATTACATTTCTAAGCTTTTAGGTCCACTTTAAAGCAATAATATTGCAATGAGTAAAAAAAAGTTATTTTTTATTTGCATTACTAGGGGCTTGGTAACTGCGGCTAGGACCTGGAACCATGATGCTGCATGTGTTACATGATCAAGAAAGGCCTGAAGTCAGAAGTCAAAGGCCTGAAGGCAGTTTAGCATTATTAAAATAGTACTTATATGATTGGTGCAGTGGGCGGTAGCAAGTGGGGCTGCAGAAAGGGGAGATCTGTAGAAGGATCTCAGGTCTTCAGTCGGAGGAGAGCGTGCTTGAGACAACTGCCTATTCTCCCACCCTTACTGTGTGCAGTGGTTTGGGTCTGAGGTGGGACCATGTTCTGGGGGCATTGTCGTGGCAGTTGGCGGGGTACAAGGTCCTTATATGGGTTTAATTATGAAAAAATATGTACATTTGTAGGGACCCGTCCTCAGAATGGCTCCCATCATTATGGTTGAGACCCGTCCTCGGTAAGGCTCCCATTATTATGGTTGGGACCTGTCCTTGTTGCGGCTCCCATTAGTATGGTTGGGACCTGTCCTTGATGCGGCTCCTTTTAGTGTGGTTGGGACCTGTCCTCAGTATGGCTCCCATTATTATGGTTGGAACCCCTCCTCGGTAAAGCTCCTACGATTATGGTTGGGACCCGTCCTCAGTGTGGCTCCCATTAGTATGGTTGAGATTCGTCCTCAGTACGGCTCCCATCAGTATGGTTGGGACCCAACCTCGGTGGGACTTTCATTTGGTTGGGACCCATCCTCGGTATGGCTCCCATTATTATAGTTGGAACCCGTCCTCGGTACAGCTCCCACTATTATAGTTGGGATCTGTCCTCAGTGTGGCTTCCATTAGTATGGTTGAGGTCCGTCCTTGGTACGGCTCCCATTATTATGGTTGGGACCCATCCTCATGTGGCTCCCATTAGTATGGTTGAGGTCCGTCCTCGGTACGGCTCCCATTATTATGGTTGGGACCCGTCCTTGTTGCGGCTCCCATTAGTATGGTTGGGACCCGTCCTTGATGCGGCTCCTTTTAGTATGGTTGGGACCTGTCCTCAGTATGGCTCCCATTATTATGGTTGGAACCCCTCCTCGGTAAAGCTCCCACGATTATGGTTGGGACCCGTCCTCAGTGTGGCTCCCATTAGTATGGTTGAGATTCGTCCTCAGTACGGCTCCCATTATTATGGTTGGGGCCCGTCCTCGGTGCGGTCCCATCAGTATGGTTGGGACCCGACCTCGGTGCGACTCTCATTTGGTTGGGACCCATCCTCAGTATGGCTCCCATTATTATAGTTGGAACCCGTCCTCGGTACAGCTCCCACTATTATAGTTGGGATCTGACCTCAGTGTGGCTCCCATTAGTATGGTTGAGGTCCGTCCTTGGTACGGCTCCCATTATTATGGTTGGGACCTGTCCTCGGTACGGCTCCCATTAGTATGAATGAGATCCTTCCTCAGTACAGCTCTCATTATTATGGTTGGGACCCGTCCTCAGTACGGCTCCCATTATTATGGTTGGTGGTATCTGCGAATAGTTGTTTGTCTCTGAGTCTGTGTTTGTTGCGGCTGGAGGCCTAAACATTTACAGTGGTTACGCAGGTACTAGAAGTAGATGTCCATAAGGACCTTTTTACTTCTATTTGTGAGACTATTCTGGATGTTCATATGTTGGATATATTTATATGTTAATATGTTATTTTTAATGTTGTTAATAAAAGGCTACTATGGCCATTGAATTCCATCTTGGGTTTCATGTGTTTCATGTGTCTTTTCTTAAGAAAAGGTTAGTGGTGGAGTGGTGGTCCAGCAGTCAGGAGAACAAAGCATCTTTTATAACCTAGTCATGTCCCTCGGTAATGCATTGCAGGATGTTCTGCATCCAGACGTGAATCGCTTGATTCGATTGAGGGATTGAAAAGCTCATGGCATCCTTTTCCACACTTGATCCAATGTACATGATGTTAGTTTCCCCAGTTTAATAAAGTAATCCTCCAATTTAGTAAAGCTAATTTCATTGGATGATCAGGGTTTAATTATCTTCAAAGATCTTTTAATAGCATTCTCTGTACCATAATTAGGTTATATTGAGAGTTTAGGTTTATTTATTTATTAAATTTATGGAGACACAGGGTCTAAAGGGACAGTTGGTCTTCACTAGAGCTCCTGAAGGTGGAAATAGGCCAGAGACCCTAGTGGTCCCAGCTTGCTTCACTGCAACTGTCACCAGGCCATGGCCCTCATGATTACCCCATCAAGGGGTAGAGGGAACAAAACAACTACAGTGTGGGGACTTTAATACAAGCTGCAACATAAGATGGAAGGCAGAAGAGTATACAGATCCAGACAGGGGTCTTGGAAGGCAGCAGGCAGTAGAATAATCAAGGTCAGTTCGGGTCACCAACAGTGCAATCTTGTAGGTAAGTATTATTGCTCTTGCAACAAGGGGTGGCTAGTGAGAAGACACTGTACCACTCACTTCAGAGGTTGGCATTTGTCTGCCACACCTGGCTGGGTCAATTTCAATCCCATCTCCTTCCATTTGATTGAAAACCACCATTGTATATCTATGACTGCTTCCCAATTTCAATAAAAAAATGGAACCGAAAGCACAGTTGCTTTGTTAAATTTCCATGTGTGGTCTGCTTCAAAGAGTAATAAACACAACAGCAAAAATGATTGCAGCTTACCAATCCTTAAATGTGGTGGTTGCATTGTTTTTCTCGGCTTGGTGATCCTGCCAGTAACACACTTCCTGTCTTAAAGCGTAGCTCCATCCAAAAGTGGAAGCTCCGCTTGTTTTATTCCTCCCCCCCTCTGCTGCCACATTTGGCACCTTTCGGGGGGAGGATGAAGTGGGTTCCTGTCTTTGACAAGTACCAGTCCCCACTTCCGTGAGACCACGCCGTGGCCACCCTCCTATTGCCTCCGCTGCTGGGCCATTCACAAAGCGCAGCAGGGATATGGCTGTGAAGCCACAGGGCTTCACTGCCAGTTTCCCTTTACAAGGAATGGAGGCAGCAGCAGACCAGAGCCAATTGAAAGAGCCAATTGAAAGAGCCAATTGAAAAATTGTCTGGGGTACCGACATTGCGGAATCCCGGGACAGGTAAGTGTCCTGATATTAAAAATAAATACCTTGGACTGCCATATTATCAACCTGGGGAGAGGGTGGTGACAGAGCCATAGCTGGAACCTTCGGGGACCCCGGTGCAAGAAACCATGAAGGGCCCCCCTGACACCCCCCTTCCATCTGAACCCCCCAGGCTTCCAGGTCTGGGAGGGCGTCCATGGACATCCTTCCAGAACCCTGCCTCCTCTCCCCTGCTGTGCTCATTCAGCATGCTCTGTGACAGCTGATCACAGATCACGGTAAAGGGCCAATCACAGCAGCCCTTTACCATGTGATCAGCTGATCACATGTAAACAGACTTGCTGGTTATCGGTAGTCCTTTCCTCCCATACTGTGTCTGTGTAAGTAAAGGGGAGCCGTTAACGGCAAGACTGCCAGTACATTGTTTACACTGATTATCAGTGCAGCCCCATCAGTGCCGGCTCTGGGCTGTATGAGGGAGACGCTCTCAGCTCAGAGCCCTGCGGCCAGCAACCCCGCTGGGGCCCCCCAACAGTGGCAGAACACCAGGGTCTGGTCGCACATGCAACCTTTGTGACCCTGGTAGTTCCGACACTGGGTAGTGGCCATATATGGAATTATATTGTTGAGAAATGTACTGTCCGATCGGAAAAATACTATCCCAAGATCGAAAAAAAAATCATTCAAGGTGACTTACATCTAATGATCATATTGAATTAACTACTTTCTACAATTGGATTTTCAATTAAATTGATTGGTTTTGTTCTAAATCACGTTTCCTGGACAGCTTGGTCTGTTAAAGGAAATCGAAAAAAAATAGGAAAACAGACTTACTGGCAGCATCACCAGGTAAAAAAAAAATGGAGCTAATGCAGCCACCACATCTAAGAATTGGTAAACAGTAAAAAAAAAACTATA
Organism: Lithobates clamitans; assembly: GCA_037952925.1. Classification (NCBI taxonomy): domain Eukaryota; kingdom Metazoa; phylum Chordata; class Amphibia; order Anura; family Ranidae; genus Lithobates; species Lithobates clamitans. The sequence goes on from JBBGZY010002111.1 coordinate 594,890, forward strand.
TTACCAAAAGTTCGCTTGCCTTTACATGCACATGAACTTTAATGGCATCCCAGTCTTAGTCCGTAGGGTTCAATATTGAGTTGGCTCACCCTTTGCAGCTATAACAGCTTCATCTCTTCTGGGAAGGCCGTCCACAAGGTTTAGGAGTGTGTCTATGGGAATGTTTAATCATTCTTCCAGAAGCGCATTTATGAGGTCAGGCACTGATGTTGGACAAGAAGGCCTGGCTCACAGTCTCTAATTCATCCCAAAGGTGTTCTATCGGGTTAAGGTCAGGACAGTCACGTACCTCCACCCAAACTCGCTCATCAACATGTCTTTATGGACCTTGCTTTGTGCACTGGTTCAAATCACTTGGTGGAGGGGGGATCATGGTGTAGGGTTGTTTTTCAGGGGTTGGGTTTGGCCCCTTAGTTCCAGTGAAGGGAACTCTTAAGGTGTCAGCATACCAAGACATTTTGGACAGTTTCATACTCCCAACTTTGTGGGAACAGTTTGGGGATGGTTCCAACATGAATGCACACCAGTGCACAAAGCAAGGTCCATAAAGACATGGATGAGCAAGTTTGGGGTGGAGGAACTTGACTAGCCTGCACAGAGTCCTGACCTCAACCCAATAGAACACCTTTGGGATGAATTAGAGTGGAGACTGCGAGCCAGGCCTTCTCGTCCAATATCAGTGCCTGACCTCACAAATGCTCTTCTGGAAGAATGGTCAAACATTCCCATAGACACACTCCTAAACCTTGTGGATGACCTTCCCAGAAGAGTTGAAGCTGTTATAGCTGCAAAGGGTGGGCCAACTCAATATTGAACCCTACGGACTAAGGCCTGATGCACACCTATGCAGTTTGCATATTGCTGATGCATTTTGCATTTTTCAATACAGGCTTTTTATCCATTGAAGTCTTTGGAACCAAAAACCAGAAAAAAGTCCCTGGCCCTTTTCATAAAATGCACAGATGTGAACCACATCCATAGGAAACCATGTTAAACGGACGGTAGTAAAATGCATAGGTGTGAACCAGGCCTAAGACTGGGATGCCATTAAAATGTATGTGCGTGTAAAGGCAGGTGTCCCAATACTTTTGGTAATATAGTGTCTATTAAACTGTTATTTTTGTGTTTATTACCATTTTTAGGACCTTATCTTTGGAGTCTCTTCTTTAAAGTGACACTAAAGTTCAATTTTTTTTTTTTAATAACAAACATGTCATACTTACTTCCACTGTGCAGCTCGTGGCCCCCGATCCTGGTCTTCTGGGGTCCCACGGCGGTTCTCTCGGCTCCTCTACGCTTCAGATAACCCGCCTAGAAGAAGTGCTCTCCCGGAGGGTTACCTTGCGGGTGCGCTCCCGAGTCCAGCATTCGGCGTCCATAGACACCAAATGCAGGACTCAGCCCCGCCCCCCATTGGATTTGATTGACAGCAGCGGGAGCCAATGGCTGCGCTGCTATCAATCTATCCAATTAACAGCCGAGAACCCCAGACAGAGAGGCAGCGCGTCCCCGTCGGACAAGTTCGAGGGGTCAGGTAAGTAAAACGGGTGGGGGCTGGGGGGCTGGTCACTGACAGGTGTTTTTTCACCTTAATGCATAGGATACATTAAGGTGGAAAAAAACACGTACCTTTACAACCCCTTTAAGCTGGAATATTCTTGTTTTTTTTGCAATGTTGAGACTTTGTTCTCAAGCTTCAGGACAAAGTTTTCTCCAGTGTCTCATTCCCCTACTCAACACTCTACTACATACAAGTGGCCACTAGAGAGCATATTCTGCACATGAAAGACGATACTCAAAATATGGAACAGCAAACAAGCAAAACTGTGAAAACTCATCAAAAATGACTTTTAAGTGAATGTTGCAATAATGCATCAAAATGCCCTCCAAAAGAAAACACATAATAGATTCCCTTCAAGTAAACCCTAACTCACCGCCAAAGCACAGTAGCTTAAATTGCTCCTTTAAAGAGTAATATATTTGCAAAAAAATAATAATAATAATTTTGCAAAGTAATAGCTTTGTAAAGCAGGCAGGGAAATATTTTCCACTTACGTGAGAGAAAATCAATGGCTATTGTGTTTCACTGAAACGACATAATAAACAACGCCGAGCGTTTTTAAACAGCCCCGTCCATGGTCGTAAAGGTGCGCTAGGCAGGCACGCCGCAAGTCCGGGAACTTGGCTCGGCTAGGCGGCGCGGTAAATACCTCTGACCTGTGGGCTGTTTGTTATGGAATAATGAACAGTTCTGTGAGCGGGAGTGCCGGGCTGTGTAATCATTTAGAGAAAATACCTGGAAAAAAAAAAAAAAAAAAACCTAAAAAAGCACCGAGAGAAATCATTACAAGCCTTGCCAGGGCCGCCCGCTCTCTCCGCCGCTGTCCTTTATCACTTACGTTAAAAAGAGTAATTCTGGCTAGATAGCTTCACCGCTTGGCTTTAGCAATCTGGGTTTATGGAGGAAGGCAGGTAAGAAAAAAAAGTCAAGCTCATCTCGAGCGTTGTCAGGGGGAAGAGAGACGATCGTTGCGGAAGGCGCCGAGGGCTTCTGAAGTCAGGATTAGGTGCGATAACAGGCACAATGTATAATTCAGCGGTGCAGTTTTCATGTGCAAATGTAAGGCATGGAAGTCTGAGGGCCTGCTAAAAGTGACATTTAAAGGAATTATTTGGAGCCATCAATGAGAAGATGTCTCTTTCTCCCTTGAGGGACGTGCCAAAAACCTGCCTGGCTTTCAACTTGGTAGAAAGGTTGGTAAGAGAAAGCTATAAAGGGGAAATATTATCTTTTCAGAAACATTTTCTTAATGGATATGTTATGTCAGACTGGGGCGAGATGGCTGCCATATTAAGGCTGGGAAAAGTTGGCTGCCATATCGCCCTATCCTACCCTTTTAGTATGGCAGACATCTGGCCTCAGTCTGACATACCAAGGGGGCAAGATAAGGTGATATGGCAGCCGTCTCTCCCCTGTCTGACATACTACAAGGGTAGATTAGGGTGATATGGCAGCCATCTTTTCCCAGTATCTTTACCCTATCTTGCCCCCTTGGTACTGTATGTCAGACTGGGGAGAGATGGCTGCCATATAACCCTAGGTTACCCCCTTGGTATGTCAGTTTGGGGAAAGATGGCTGCCTTATCACCCTATGTTACTCCTTTGGTATGTCAGACTGGGGCGAAACGGCTGCCATCTCATCCTATGTTACCCCCCTTGGTATGTCAGACTGCTCCGAGATGGCTGCCATCTCACCCTTTCCTGCCCTCTTGGTATATCAGAGCAGGGAGAGATGGCTGCCATATCACCCTATCCTACCCCCTTGGTAGATCAGTCTGGGGCAAGATGGCTGCCATATTACCCTATCCTGCCCCCTTGGTATGTCAGAGTGGGGAAAGATGACTGCCGTATCATCCCATCCTACCCCTTTGGTATGTCAGACTGGGGAAAGATGGCTGCCCTATCATCCTATCCTACCCCCTTGGTATGTTAGAATGGGGCAAGATGGCTGCCATCTCACTTTATCCTGCTACCTAGATTTGCCAGACTGGGGCGAGATGGCTGCCATATTACCATATCCCACCCCCTTGGTATGCCCGACTGGGGCAAGATTACTGCCATCTCACCTTATCTTGCCACCTGTGTATGTCAGACTGGAGCAAGATAGCTGCCATCTCATGCTATCCTGCCCCCTGGGTATGTCAGACTGGAGGGAGATGGATGCCATCTCACCCTACCCTACCTTCTTGATATATCAGATTGGGGTGAGTTGGCTGCCATCTCACCCTATCCTGGAGTGAGATGGCTGCCATATTGACCTATCCTGCCCCATGGGGTTCCTTGACAAAACACTCCAATTAGTCAATTTACAGGGTTAGGCCATCCTCAATTAAAGTATAAAGTTTTGGCAGATGATGGGGAATTAAACCAGACTTTTCTATCTCCCATGGACTCTGTTGGTGAAATCTCTGAGCTAGGCTCCCAAATCTGCACACCTACCAACAATGTGGGCCCACCATCCCTGCCTGATTTTTTTTTATATTATGGGCAATGTAACAGGAGGAGCTAGAACACACAATGGTGGGCAGAAGCAGAATCATGAATTATGTTGGGAGTACCCAAGACATATAAGAACCCAGTGCTGACACCACCCATCAGTGTCCACCATTATTATATGACTTTGGGTCAGCTGGAGCTTTAAGATGGTCCGACAACAGTTTTGTGACAATGCCAGTAGTATATATCCACACAATTATTTCTTTAGGTGTTCATGGGCTCTTAGGGTTAAAAGTATGGTTCGTTTTGTATAAACAGGTTAAAACCTGACTTAGATCTTAAAACAGGATCAGTCCTACAAACAGGAATCCACGTACGATTTGCAGCACTCATCTATGGTATGACTGAGAAACTGGAAGGAACATAGTGATACTATTGGCTTATTGGCCTAGTCCCTAAAAAATGTTCCTAGAACCTTGCTAAGTCCATTCTGCAGAATAGAGTTGAGCAGAATAATTTTACCAAAATTAGCTGTGAAATTACTGATTTTTCCTTTACCCAAAAGTAATTGAAATTAGCATGAAATTGTGATCATTGTCTTAGTTGGGAGGCAAAGGCAACTCTGATGGGGCACAATTACTCCCACTTAAAAGATAGGTCATTTTTTTTCCCCCCACTGATGTTGGGATCGTTTCTACTCCCAACAGCCACAGTCTGGCCCACTAAAGTCTGAAGGACAGTAAACTGGCCCTTTGTTTAGAAAGATTGGAGACCCCTTGGCCTAGACCAAAGTCCCTATGAAAGATTTCTAGAACCTTGTTGAGTTAATGCTGCAGAACAGAGTTAAGCAGAATATTTTTGCCAAAATTGAATTAGCTGGGAAATTTCTGATTTTGCCTTCACCCAAAATTTTTTTGAAATTGACTTAATAAGCAAAGCCAATTCCAACTTTATCCCTAACGCTAACCCTAGTCTTTTATTCATGATCAAAGCTGTGTAATCACCATGCCAATGGTGATCACATGGTTTTGTTTCTAGTTAAAGTGAGCTTTAGGATTGACATTAGGGTCAGCATTAGGGGGTTAGCGTTAGGGTTGGCATTAGGGTTTAGGTGTTAGGGTTTAGGGTTAGAATTAGGTTTAGCTTAGGATTAATAGTAGATAAGGGTTAGAGCTTCTTTAAAACTCAATATCTAACATCATGTTCCCAGCTTCAACAAGGGCAACTTTTTTGGCACAAGAACTGGTCCAGGATGGTTGAAATAAGCTTCAGTAACCCTCAGGAGCCATTTAAAGCCCACTGGACTTCAATGCATTCCACCAAAATGTGTTTGCTGAATAGGTACAATTTTGTACAAATGTCATTATTTTTTGCCAAAATTGTAGTAGTGAAAATGCTGTCACATGTGGAGCTTGAAATCATCAGCCAAGCACGTTGGTAAAAGCAAAAAGTCCTCTTAATTCAAAGCAAAACAGGCAAACAGAAAAATGGTTCAGCTTCAGCAAACAAAAATAGTCCATCAAGTACTGGTATAAAAAAATAAAGAGTTGGCTTAATCACTTGGGGACTGCCTACCACACATATACCGTGACAGAGTGCCCCCCCTCTGCGGCGAATCACGTACATGTAAATGTTTCTTCCAGGTTGTTGCCATTCGCTGCAGCACAAGCCTATTAGTGGGTCTCGGCCAATGATTTATGGCCGGCACCCACTGATGGGCTGAGCGAAGGACAGAAGAGAGCTCTGTGTAGGTCACAAGCTAGCTCGCTTTGCTTACTCAGTTCTGTTCTCCTCTACACCACTTCCCAGACAGGAGCTGGCCTTTTCCTTTTCTGGACTTTAATGCAGATGGCTTAACGCCTTCCAGACCAAAGTCCATGTAATGAGGGTTTGGAGGTTCTTCCTTTCCATAACTCTTTGAACCTTCAAAATTCTGGGTCCCTAATGAGGATTTACCAATCCATTGAATAACAGTCCTCTCCTCTCCAACTGGACTACCCTGGAATGAAAAAATGTTGTGATGCCCAGACTACCCTGGAACTCTTCACCATGCATAGGTCAGAACCCCTGAGTACTCAACAACGTCTTCAAATCATCCCTTTAAAGGGACCATACCCCAAATACTGAAGAAATATACCTACTGACCAGGACCCTTACTTGGTGTACTCTACAATGCCTGATTTTGCTCATCCCTTAAACCCCATGGGTCAAATTGTTTTCAGAACAACATTTGTCCATCTCATTTCTTTTATCAACAGTGAATGGGGTTCTTGAGCATAGTAGATCATACATGTTCATGTCAACCAGTTATGAGTATAAACATAACAATGAATTAACATTTCCACACAAAGGTGCGTTATCCTTTCATGGCAAAGACAAATTATTCCATTGCAGTATCTGTTGCATGGTCATTGTGTTGCTGTACAGTTTGCCTATGAAAGCCATTAGCAGACCGTTTCCAATCTATTCTCCCATCTGCTACATTCTCTGTAATAAAGACAACGGCGTGAGATTTTACATCAGTTTCTTACACAAGACGGGACAGCGTTACTTCTCCAGGTAAAGATAGCGATCGCAGCGACTGCATACTCCGGCCTATCATCCAGACGCTTAATGCCACAAAATCAATGGCTTTAGAAAATTCTGTTATCTGGTCCCAAGTGGAATATGCCACAAGGAATTTCTCTGTTCTTCGTGTTTTCTTTTGCTTAATGTCCCTTCGAATGTGAAATGACTGTTGTCTTCAGTATCAACACACAAAAGACTAGGGGAATGATGGAAGAAAAGGGGTCTCCATGGCACGCTATACCGGCCCAGCTTGGGTTGACCTTTGATGGCGTTAATCTGATCTCACAAAGTCTTTTCAGCCACTGGTGTGTTAAAGCCAGCTCTGAGATCTGTTTAGCAATTTTGATGTTCATGGATTGCTGATGAACTGCTTTGGAAAAGGGAGCCCCTTAATATTTAGTAGTCTAAACCAAAAGTCTATTTTTTAGTGTATTTGGAATCATGCTTTGCTTTTCTAAAGCATATTGGGTTTTTTTGTGCCTAGTATTTACCTGTAAATGCCACCTTTGCAAAGATACCCAAAATCCCTTAGATGGCTGCTGGACACCACCATCTTGGATGTGATGTTAGCATCCCCAGCAGACAGTCATGCTAGCTCCCCTTTAAGTCACAATCCTTCATCCCCATGTACAGTCATGCTAGATCCCCATGTACAGTCATGAAAGACAGTAATTGACCAGTCAAATGTTAGATCCCCTTTAAGTCATGCTAGATCCCCTTTAAAGGGGTTGTAAATCCTCGTGTTTTTTTAGAAAACACTTAGAGGAAGCCCCGGGAACATAAGTGGCCAGTCTTGCTTGTACCAAATACGACCTCAATAAAACCTTAAAATTTGCTTCTACAATCGAAGTGTTGATAAGGGATCTTGATGCTGCTAATGCTATTGAGTGCCATTCCTCAGGTTCCAGGGTTTCCTGGATGTCCTGCTCCCATTTGGTCATATAATTCAGTTTTACTGAGATATGCGTTAAAATATTATATATTGCAGATATGTGGCCTTGAATTTTGTCATGTTGACGACAAGTTTTTCATAGTTGACTTAGTTGCGAGGTCACATTTGCAAGATAAGGTTTGTAAATAATGATGTCTTTGAGTATATTTAAAGTTTTCAGGTTCCGGCAATTGGTGTTTTTCTATCAGCAAGCTTTTGGATAGTATACCCTTTTGGTCGCAAAGGTCAGCAATCCGCATGAACCCCTTGTTGGGCCACCATTCAAAAGCAGGGGGGGGTGAGGCCCAGGGTGAATTCCCTATTGCGCAAGAGGGGAGCTAATGGGTTATGGGGTGATTTGAATTTCTGAGACCTTGACAGAATGTCCCAGATACCTAGTGACAAAGAGAGGGAGGGGCATAGAATCGTGGGCCTATCTTTCATCGGCAACCACATAATGTGGGAGATTAGTTTAGGATGACAGGAGTAGGACTCCATTATCATCCACAGTGCATGGGGCTGCTGGGAATGAAATTTAGTAAGTTGGGTCAGTTGGGCAGCGTGGAAATATTTCAGCAGATCTGGAAGTCTGAGACCTCCCTTCTGTTTTGGTGTAAACAGTGTACGCCGGTTCACCCTGGGCCTCTTGTCTCCCCAAATAAACCGAAGAGGTTTTTTTTTTTAAATGCCATCAGATCTAATAAGTGCCACTGGTATAGTGTAAAATAAATATAAGATTCTCGGAAGGACATTCATTTTTATTGAGAGAATCTGCTGAACCACGATGGAGGATGGATTTGCCATTTGGCTAGGTCTGCCGTTTCTGATTCTGATTCCCAATGAAATTCGTAGGATTGTTCAGGGGCTTGTTGGGTGGTATTCTGTAAAGAGATGTTTAATGCTCTAAATCTATCATGGTTGATTTTAAGACCCGAGATTCCTGAAAAGGGTTGTAGTATTGCGTATAGGTTGGGGAGGAAAGTAATGGGTGATGACATAACCGTCAAGATGTCGTCTGCGAATAGTATACATTTATGTTCCCTGTCTCCGCATTCTATTCCCCAAACATCTAGACAGTTACGGATCTTCATTACAAGCGGTTCCATTGCTAGCTAGGTCCCCTTTAAGTCACAATCCTTCATCCCCATGTACAGTCATGCTTGATCCCCTTTAAGTCACAATCCTTTGTTCCCTTGTACAGTCATGCTAGCTCCTCTTTAAGTCACAATCCTTCTTCCCCATGTACAGTCATGCTAGCTCCCCTTCATATAACAATCCTTTGTCTTCATGCACAGTCACAATAGCTCCCCTTTAAGTCACAATCCTTCATTCCCATGTACAGTCATGCCGGTTCCCTTTTAAGTCACAATCCTTCGCCCCCATGTACGGTCATGCAAGACAGTATTTGACCAGTAAAATGATTCAGTCTACTTATCAAGCCTATTCCCCAGAAAGTGTTATGCCCCGTACACACGATCGGACATTGATCATACATTTCGACAACAAAATCCATGGATTTTTTCTGACGGATGTTGGCTCAAACTTGTCTTGCATACACATGGTCACACAAATCTTTTCTGAAATTCCGAACGTCAAGAACGCGGTACAACACTTACAACGAGCCGAAAAAAATAAAGGTCAATAGCCAGTGCGGCTCTTCTGCTCGATTCTGAGCATGCGTGGCACTTTGTGCGTCGGATTTGTGTACACACGCTCGGAATTTACGCAAACGGATTTTGTTGTCGGAAAATTTGAGAACCAGATCTCAAATTCTTGTGCGACGGAAATTCCGATGGAAACTGTCCGATGGAGCCTACATATTTCTGACAACAAGTTCAGATCGCACATTTTACATCGGAAAGTCCGACCGTGTGCAAGACAGTAATTGACCAGTAAAATTATTCAGTCTATTTATCAAGCCTACTCCCTGATCCGCAAAGTGTTACACTGACACATGAAGGAACTTAACAAGGAAATATATATCTGATGCTAACTCCCCTTTATTTCACAATCCTTTGTCCCCATGTAAGTCATGTTAGCTCCCCTTTAAGTCACAATCCTTTGTCTCCATGTACAGTCATGCTAGCTTCCCTTTAAATCACAATCATTCATCCCTATGTACAGTCATGCCAGCTCCTCTTTATGTCACAATCCTTCGACCCCATGTACAGTCATGCAAGACGGTAATTGACCAGTAAAATGATTCAGTCTACTTATCAAGCCTACTCTCTCAACGAGTTACGTTGAGTTATTTACATAATTCTATACTGCACTGGATTTACGACAAGGAGCTGGTAATTCATTTTATTACGTTGACGACCACAGCTGGGTAATTACTACATCCTGCTATCTACTGAACTACCTTGACAAACTCCAGCCTAAATTCTACTTTAGCCTGTACTAATGACACACCATTTACCCACGAATTGGAACATCAAATAAAAAGTCAGCTAGATCCCCTTTAAGTCACAATCCTTCATCCCCCATGTACAGTCATGCTAGCTCCCCTTTAAATCACAATCCTTAGTCACCATGTACAGTCATGCAAGACAGTAATTGACCAGTAAAATAATTCAGTCTACTTATCAAGCCTACTCCCCGAGTCATGTTAAGTTATTTACGTAATTCTATGCTGCACTGGATTTATGACAAGGAGCTGGTAATTCTTTTTTTACGTTGACAACCACAGCTGGGTAATTACTACATCCTGCTATCTACTGAACTACTTTGACAAACTCCAGCCTAAATCCTACTTTAGCCCATACTAATGACACGCCATTTACCCATGAAATAGATCATTAAGTAAAAAGTCAGCGGTAAGATTGATCAATGACATCGCCTCCCAGAAACCTCCGCTCCCGCCAACATTATTTTGCATTGCAGACCCCCCCCTACCCCCCCAGAAGTCTAAATTGCCTTTCGGTTTTATGTGGCCTGTAACCGGCACTGCAGTTTCCCGGCATCGAGAAGCGGAGCACATTTATGCGTGGTACGCTTCTCATTGAGCATAAAAGCTCGCAGGCACTCGAGTCGTGTAATTAACAAATAAATTCATAATTAAATATAAATTAAATGCGTCATAACGGGGGAGATGAATGGTTTTACTGCAGCAATATGTGTTAAAAAAGGACTATACGCCCGAACGGAGAGCGCTCCCTGTGGAATTTTTATCCCGTCACTGAGGAGCCGGCGATCTTTAAATGTTTACGACCGATGAAGAACTGCACTTAGGATACAAAACAATCTGCCTTATTTTATTTTTATGGAAGAGAGACTTCACTGAAAGATGGCTGATCAGTTACCAGTCAGAGGAGAGTGAGGTTCTGATTATAAGTGTGCATGGGGCAGGCAGTTTTGCCGCTGGAAGGAACCCGCAGTGTGTGCAGCGGCTAGTTTGTGCACAAGGAAGTAGGATCTAGGCTTTATTCAATGTTACAGCAACAGCTACAGGAGTTATTTACGCAACCTCCCCCCATATGCAGGCCACTCACCCTGCATGTGGGGGGTCATCAATGCCTGGGACCAGGTGGGGACTGCGGTCATGTGAGAATCCAACATTAAGACAGTTCTCGGACTTAGAGATGAGCCATGTCACTGTGTACAGTAATAAAAATACAGAGTTCTTCTGAGAAGTGCTGTCTCCATGTCATTGCACACTGTTGTCTGATGTGTCTGATGTGTGTTGCATTAGGAGGGACACCATAGAGCCTATGTCCTTTCCACCAGTTCAGCGTACCTCTGCCACCCCAGTCCCAGTGACAGAATAGGGTCCCGCCGTGCACCTAACACGGACCTCGTGGTGCACTTGTTAAGTCCTTCCTTCCAGTACCATGTGGCCAGGCTAAGGTCTCTAAAACACGGACATGGCCCCGGGTCCTGTGCAAAACCAACCACTGGGGAGGGAGCCAAGTCACAGACCCCCTTGCTACCAGAGGACCCAACACCTGCACCAGGTACCATGCTTCATGGCTGTGCTGTAACTTGCACTAGTACTTGGTTACCCATAGCAGCTGTATTACTCCTCCTCCTTGACTTGCCGAGTAGACCTTGTGTAGTGGCTGTTGCTTCATACACCACATGGGCTTTACTGACCCTAGTTCTTTAGATACAATAGCAACCATCATGCACCCCTTTAAATGACTTCAGACTAGACTTAAAAGGGTTTTAACTTTTACTGAAGATTATCTACATAGTACAGATTAACATGAACAGTAATGCCCCGTACACACGGTCGGACTTTGTTCGGACATTCCGACAACAAAATCCTAGGATTTTTTCCGTCGGATGTTGGCTCAAACTTGTCTTGCATACACACGGTCACACAAAGTTGTCGGAAAATCCGATCGTTCTAAACGCGGTGACGTAAAACACGTACGTTGGGACTATAAATGGGGAAGTGGCCAATAGCTTTCATCTCTTTATTTATTCTGAGCATGCGTGGCACTTTGTCCGTCGGATTTGTGTACACACGATCGGAATTTCCGACAACGGATTTTGTTGTCGGAAAATTTTATCTCCTGCTGTCCAACTTTGTGTGTCGGAAAATCCGATGGAAAATGTGCGATGGAGCCCACACACGGTCGGAATTTCCAACAACACGCTCCGATCTGACATTTTCCATCGGAAAATCTGACCGTGTGTACGGGGCATAACAATGGAATTTATCTAACTAACACTAGCAGACTGCCCAGGCATACCTCCATATGGTAGAAGTCCATGTTTGGTGCTTTCTAGCCCCTGGTAAAAATCTGGCCTCCCGGTGCCTCCAACGGACTGCCTCAGTCCTGCTCTGCAGCAATCAAATCTTCTCTCTAACAGGAACGGGTGAAGAGCCCCGGACCCTCACCTACCCCCTTTTATAACACTGGATAGGCTGGATCAGCCACTATTTAAATAACCTGAAGGCAACCTCCCTACACAGGGGTCTCCAATTTATAGCCCAAGGGTCACATCCTGCCTTCTACAAGATCTAACCTGCAACAACTCTTATGTGATGGGGGGCTTCTGATTTAAAAGGGTGACTCTCATATGATGGGGGCTTCTGATGTGAAAGGGGGACTTCTAATTGACGAGAGGCTTCTGATGTGAAAGGGAATATACTGATGTAAAAAGTGGAACTCTGATGTGATGTGATGTAGGGACTTCTGATGTAAAAGGGGTCAACTCTGATGTGATGGGGGCTTCTGATGTGAAAGGGGGAACTCTGATGTGATGTGGGGGGGGCTTTAAAGTTAAAGAGGGGAGTCAGTGCCGATATAGAAGCCAGGTTGGGAGGAGTACTTGCACTTGCGGCATGCAAAAAACACCCCACGGCTATATGGTGATAATGAATAATGAAATAATGATAATGAAATTAATAAGTTCAGGTGCAGGGTGGAGAGGCAGCTGGAGGACATGCTGTGCTTTGCGGGGCCCCTTTCCCGTCACTGACCTACAGTGTGAGAACCGGAGGCTGCGGGAGCAGGTGGATGAACTCTGCTGTCAGGTGGAACCGTGGAAGCACTGAGCTGGGTGAGGGGACTGAGCTGGCACTGATAGACCAGGTACTCCAACCATGTGCTGCTCGCTGTGTCTGGCAAGGCAGCTCAGGTCAGTTTAATGAGGGGGCAACACACATCACAAGGGGGTTTAGTCTATACAGGGCAGTGTGTGCAGAAAGGGTGGTGTAGGGTTAAAGGGGAGAAGTGTATACAGAAAGGGGGGTGTAGGGTTAACGGGGGGCCGTGTGTGCAGGAAGGGGGTGTAGGGTTAAAGAGGGGTAGTGTGTGAAGGAAGGGGGTGTAGTGTTCAAGAGGGGGCAGTGTGTATAGGAAGGGGGGTGTAGGGTTCAAGGGGGGGCATTGTGCGCAGGATGAGGGTGTAGGGTTTAAGGGGGGCAGTGTCTTCAGAAAGGGGGTGTAGGGTTCAAGAGGGGGCAGTGTGTATAGGAAGGTGGGTGTAGGGTTCATGGGGTGCAGTGTGTATAGTAAGGAGGTGTAGGGCTTGGGGTGGGTGTATAGTAGGAAGGGAAGTGTAGAATTCAAGAGGGGCAGTGTGTTGAATAAGTGGGATATAGGGTTTAAGGGGGCAGTGTGTATGGGAAGGGGGCGTAGCATTAAAGGGGGGGCAGTGTGTGCAGGAAGGGGTGCAGCGTTAAAGAGGGGCAATGTGTATAGAAAGGGGGGTGTAGGGTTCAAGGGGGGCAGTGTGTATAGGAAGGGGCTTGCAGGGTTCGAGGGGGTGTAGCATTAAAGTAGGGCAGTGTGTGCAGGAAGGGGAATGTAGGTTTAAAGTAGGGGACATTATGTGCAGGAAGAGTAGCAATGTGTACAGTCTTTTTTTTGGGGGGTGCATGTAGCTGGACTTGCCTAGGGTGCAAAATAGTCTAGCACAGACCCTGCTAAAATGGTGTCCCTCGTTCCCATCTCAAAAAGTTGGGAGGTATGCTGGAGGGTCTCTAGAGATGTGTACCTAGCGAAGAGGGGACTACAAAAAGCACAGTCCTTTGAGTTCTAACGACCCCGGGTAGAGGAAAGATGGCTGCTGAGGTGCTGCAAATACTTTCACATGTGACTACTGCGGACTGTACACTAAATGTGATTGGCGGTGTATTGTCAAGTGACTCCAGAATGTATGTTGATGTGATGTGACTGTTATGCCACTCCCTGGATTCCATCAGTAAAGTGCAACAAACTACTTGTGTGAACATTCCTTCCTTTGGGGATGTGAAGGTCAATGGCCGGGAATGTCATGTGGAGGCCTCTGGCATAAAGTGGCCACAAGATGGCGGAGGGTTCGGCCTCAGCAGAAGAGATAGCAAGTGGACAGAATCGGGCAGGGACTCTTGGCGCCAATTCTAGCCAAAGCCCCTGTCGTGGACAAACTTCTTTGGGTTTCATCATGTTGGCCTGACTGGCCTGAAGACTGCCGGAAATTAGGTATATATACTGAAAATGTTTGAAAGACAAAGGAAGTGGGTGGCAGTGTATGAGTTGGCCTTCAACCTTTATGTGCTATGACTTGACAACTTGATGCCTCCATGTGAAAAACGAGAAGCGTTTTTCTTTTAAATATCACTGCAAGATTATGGTAAGGAGTGGAACCGCAACGGACTCTATAATTCTCCTTTCTTGGCTTATTCCCGGCATATCATTCATGAAGAGCAGAAACGCAAGGCGAGAGACTGCAGGGAATTATCCAGCTCAATAGCAGTCAAATCGAGTGTCTTCAACGCCATGCAGGCTATTATCTCAAGTCTAAAAACAAACAAAAAATACAGACTCAGAAATTGATAAATAAACCGCATGCTTGACATTAACCAGACAGATTCCTGTGAGGGAAAGAGGGATTATTTGCAATGCTTGGCCAGAAAGGTTGTCATTCTCCCCCTCCTTGAACTTGTGTCTCTTCGCTCAGAAGCTCGGTGGCAGGAAGCCTTGGGTATTGATTGTTATCGAAGCTGAACTCAAGGCGAACCGCTAAATACACCAGAAAGACACATATCTCTGAATTGTTTTACCTACTAAGGGACTTGTAATTCTAGTCAGTTTTGTGGTCTGGGCACACCTGCCAGAGAGCACAACCAGGTTTGTGACCTCACTTTTCTCTACTGCAGTTGGGCAGCACAGCTTATTCACAGACACACCCTCCTTTTTGCAGTTTGTTGAATGTGTATCCGGACAACAAATAGGGGGTCACGCTCCAGGCTCCAGCCGGTGTTCTCTTCTGTAGTACAACATTGGGAATGCTGGCAAGAACAGAGCCCATCTCAGCTCCAATGATACAAGAGCCCCATGGTTAAGCTCTGGGGGCAGAGTAAAATGCATTGGAGGCGTGGCATGGCTGGAGCCCGGGCTGAGGATGTCATTTTGCAGGGACTTGCAGTGATGTGCAGCTCAATGAACGTGTATCACCACATTGATAAGGGTAACTTTCAGTGTTCTGTTTCAGGCACCACTTTATGCATTGGCATGCCTCCTGACATGTGCGGTTCGTTATGTTCCGAATTGAAATTCAGACAAATTTTTCGTTATCCAGAAATTTAGATGTCTCCAAATTTCCAAACTACAATAGTAACGAATTTCAACTGTTCTGAAATATGGAGCAAAAATTTTGGGGGAAGTTCAAATTCAAATTGCTTTAGAAAAGACAGAGCCCAGTTCTTTTAGGATCCATGGGTGGAGGCCATCTGGTCCAGGTGCTTTATCCACCTTTATTCTGTTTAAATATTTCTGGACCATATCACTTTTGAGCCATTGTCGATCATTTGTGGCTGTGTCACTACTACCCCCATTATGGACATGAGCTCCCCCATGCTCCTTTGTATAAACAGAGCTGAAGAAAGTATTTAATAAATTTCCCTTCTCTTTGTCCCCAGTCACCCACTGTAGATTATTTTGTAAAGGGCCTACATGCTCAGACCTGATCTTTTTACAATTAATATATTTGAAGCATTTTTGAATTTTTGCATCCTTGATTTCCTTTTTACATATTCGGTTATATCCTTTTTAGCATTTAAACGATGATAGTGTTCCTTCATTTTTATATTTTTTGAAAGCTCTTTTTTTATTATTTATAGCCATTTTTAACTTTGGCCGTGAGCCACATAGTTTTATTTTTTAGCCTTTTAAACGTATTGCCCATGGGAAAAACTTTGCAGTGAGTTTGCACATGTCTTTTTGAAGAATTCCCATCTCTGTTCTGTGTCCATTGATGGCAATACTTCCTCCCAGTCTAATGCCGTGTACACAGGGGCAAACTTTTTGACCGGACTCGTCCGACGGACTGAATCCAGCGGACAATCCGACCGTGTGTGGGCTCCATCGGACCTGCAGCGGACTTTTCGGTCAAAAATCTGACGGACTTTAGATTTGGAACATGTTTCAGATTTGTCCAACGGACTCGAGTCCGGTCGAAAAATCCACTCGTCTGTATGCTAGTCCGATGGACGAAAACCCACGCTAGGGCAGCTATTGGCTACCGGCTATCAACTTCCTTATTTTAGTCCGGTGTACGTCATCACGTACGAATCCGTCAGACTTTGGTGTGATCGTGTGTAGGCAAGTCCGTTCGTTCAAAAGTCAGTCGAAAGTCCGTTGGAAAGTCTGTCTGAGCAGTCTTGTCGAAAAGTCCGCGCGTGTGTACGTGGCATAAGTCCTGGAGAGCAGCCCTCATCCTGCTCTCTTAAAGTTAAGTGTTTTTATCTTTCCCGTATGTGTCTGTCGCTTACAGCGAACATTAAATGAAATCATGTTATGGTCACTGCTACCCAGATATTTTTGTTTTTTTATGAATATTGGTAATAAGCTCTGCATGGTTAGAGATTACCAGGTCCAGCAGAGCGTCATTTCTAGTTGGGGCTTCAAAAAATTGGACCATAAAATTGTCTTTTAATACGTTTATAAATTTTTGCCCTTAAATTTTTACCCTTTTGCCCTTTTTGCCCAGCAGTGCCATTACTCCAGTCAATTTCCGGATAATTAAAATCCCCCATTATTATCACCGTCCCAGCCCTTGCAGCCCTTTCCATTTGTGCAAGGAGCTGAGTCTCCAACCCTCATTAATACTGGGAGGTCTATAACAAACTCCAATGACAACCTTTGTAGTACGCACACCCATGTACAGTTCCACCCATAATGCTTCAGACTCATCACACATCTCCTTCACACTCGCGTTGAGATCACTTCTCACATAGAGACACCATGACCCCTCCGTTTTATACTGTCTTTCCGAAAGAGAGCATAGCCAGCAATATTAATAGACCAGTCATGAGAAGAATGAAGCCAAGATTCAGCAATACCAATTGGATCATAGTTCTCCTTGTGCACCAGAGCTTCCAACTCAAATAGAATACATTTGAATAGAATAGAATAGAATAGAATAGAATAGAATATAATAGATAAAACAATAGAATAAAGTGGAATAAAAAGAATATAACCAATCTTCCAAAATTCGAATTTGAATAGAATAAATTCAATTTCGAATGGAATTCAAATTGATTAGAATTTTCCAAATTCAGTAGCACTGAGTTCAATTCGACCGAATTCGAAACATTTGAATTGTTTCGAGCTCGAATAAAGAAAGGAAAATTTCAAAAAGGAATTTAACTAAAATAATTTATGTAAATAACAAATCAAAATGAAATCAAACTGATTTTTTTCGTTCTGCACATGCCTCCTTTAGACCATCTGGTCAGTATAGTCGCTTGCTGAATAAGCACCCTCCACAGTCAGCTCTCCAATAACGCACAGGTTTTATTTGGCGTGATGATCTCACTGACCCCCCTCAGTGTCTCCGACCCTCTTTGTCATCACGCCAAACTAGAAGTGATGTAGAATACATTGTTTTAAAGTTGATGCCGGTTTTCTGAAAGTAGTTGTAAACCTCAGACATGAAATATGAACAAAGCATATCAATTCCTCTATAGTGTGTACTTGTCTCAGTCCAGAGCACTAAGTGTCATTTCTGTATGCCTTCCTCTGCTTTCTGCATGAATCACTTCTGAAAGGTTTTCCTGACTACAAGAGAAAAAAGGTGACAGGGAGGAAGCTCCAACACACAGCCTGTGGTTGACAGCCTCAGCTCTGTTTCTGTGTGCTCTGTGAAAGGGGTGTGTCCCATTCTTCCAATCTGCTCTCAGAGCTCTCCTCGCTGAGCTCTGCAGAGTGTAATTTCAGCTCCCTGCCCCCTGCTTTCTGAAAGCTCAGACAAGCTGTAAAAATTCTGGACTTTGAATGTATGTAGAGAAGTATAGACAGCAGATAAATTTCTTCTATCTCTGTATATCACGTCACTGAGTATATGTAAGGGTTTACAACCACATAAATCAATGCACAAATTTACTGTTTTACTGATGTGGACCGGACAAGTGCCATTTTTTAATGTTAAAGTTCTTTTTTTAATAAAAATAAATAATTTTAACCACTTCCCATCCGGACCAATTCTGGCACTTCGCTCCTACAGGTAAAAATCATAATTTTTTTTCTAGAAAATTACTCAGAACCCCAAAACATTATATATGCTTTTTTTAGCAGAGACCCAAGGGAATAAAATGGTGGCCGTTGCAACTTTTTATGTCACACGGTATATGTGCAGCGATTTTTCAAATGCATTTTTTTTTTTAAAGTTTAATGAATTTAAAAAAAAACAGTAAATTTAGCCCAATTTTTTTGTATAACGTGAAAGATAATGTTACGCAGAGTAAACAGATACCTAACATGTCACGCTTTAAAATTGCGCACACTAGTGGAATGGCGCCAAACTTAAGTAATTAAAAATTTCCATAGGCGACGCTTTAAAAATGTTTACAGGTTACGAGTTTAGAGTTACAGAGGAGGTCCTGGGCTAGAATTGATACTCCTGCTCTAACGTCCACGGCGATACCTCACATGTGTGGTTTGAATGCCGTTTACATATGTGGGCGCGACGTACGTATGCGATCGCTTCTCTGTGCGAGCATGCAAGGACGGGGGGCACTTAAAATTTTTTTTTTTTTTTTTTTATTAAAATTTTTTTTTTTTTTTGATCACTTTTTGTTCCTATTACAAGGAATGTAAACGTCCCTTGTAATAGGAATAGTGTGTGACATGTCCTTATTATGGAGAGATGTGGGGTCTCCTCCAGGCAGGAAAGACCGAGATCGAAAGAAAAAATAAACAATTTCGACATTGTTTACTTCCGCCGGGCCTGACGTAACGTCATAACATCGCTCGCGGGCCTCGGTAGGTCATAGAGATTGCCGGGGACCATCTGTCCCTTGGAAATCTCTATGCTCAACTTCCGGGCCGGCGGATTCCTTCTCTGGCTCACCGATCGCACGGGCAAGCCGGTACAAGCACCGGACGGTGGCGGGAGGCGGGGGCGGGTTGTCCCCTCCCGTCACCTGTAAGAACAATCAAGCGGCTGAACTGCCACTATGATCGTTCTTAACGGTGCAAGGAATCGCCAGCCGAAAAAGATGATATAGCTGCAGGCATCATCCCGATATCCCCACTCAAAGTCCAGGACGTCACATGACGTACCTTGGGCGGGAAGTGGTTAATAATAAAAGCATGATGACGGCCTTATATCATTTTTATTTTATTTTTTTTGGAGCTGCTGTGGCAAGCAAAGCTTTCTGTACTATTGCTGGATACCTGGGATAAGATCATTAGTGGGATTAAGGCTGATGTTGAATCTGGAGAAATTGAGCTTTCAAGGAGAAGACCCCAATTAAAGAGAAGGCGTGCTGGGACCCATTTACAATATAGGTCAATGCCGAGAGGTGAGTGTTTGGTGTCACAGGTGGTGGAATTCATGTGGTGTCACAAATTCAAGATTGAAGTGGAGCACGGATTATAATGAAATGATCTGATTGCACAAACTGAAATATAGTGTTGGGCTGAGTTTATATTTTTATATATATAATATTATAGATCTATCTATCTATCTATCTATCTATCTATCTATCTATCTATCTATCTATCTATCTATCTATCTATCTATCTATCTATCTATCTATCTATCTATCGATCGATATATCTATCTATAGATATATATAGATACAGGGCTTTTTTTTTAGGGGGAACATAGGGGAAGGCATTTCCGGCACCTCCAGCACTGAAAGTATTTTATGGTAAGGAGTGCTGGTGGGTTTATTGATGCTGGCTGCTGGGGGATCTAATGCCGCTGGTGAGGATCTATTTTTGTGTGGGGGGTCTATTGTTGCTGGGTAGGTCTATTGTTGTTGGTGGGGGTTCTCTTGTTGGGGGGTTAATTGTTGCTTGGAGGGATCTACTGTTGAGGGAGAGGTTTATTGTTGCTGGCTGCTGGAGGGTCTATTGATGCTGGGTTGGTATTTTGTTGCTGGAGGGGGGGGGGTCTATTGGTACTGGGGGGTCTATTGTTGCTGGGGTAGGGCTATTGTTGTGTGCGGGATGTATTGTCGCTGGGGTGGGGTCTATCAAATTTAATACAAATTACTTAGTAGCACAAAATGATACTTGGTTCTGTATTCTCTAAAAAGGGGCGGTACTGGGAGGTGGGTAGGGGGTGGAACCAAGGGATGGTGCTCAGAGGTGGGTAGGGGGCAGAGACTAAGGGTGCATCAGAAGGGGGCGGGGTTCCTGCACCTTTTCTTTGAGAAAAAAAGCCCTGTATAGATATATATCTATATCTATCTATCTATCTATCTATCTATCTATCTATCTATCTATCTATCTATCTATCTATCTATCTATCTATCTATCTATCTATCTATCTATATATATATATATATATATGATATATAGATATAGATATATACACACACGTGCATCTCATAGAATTAGAACCTCATCAAAAAAGTTTATTTATTTCAGTAATTCAATTCAAAAATAAATTTTGATGATTATGGCTTACAGCTAGTGAAAACCCAACATCCAGTATCCAAAAAAATTAGAATATTACATAAGACCAATAAAAAAAGGATTTTTAATACAGAAATGTTGGCTTACTGAAAAGTATGTCCATGTACAGTATAGTATGCACTCAATACTTGTTTGGGGCTCCTTTTGCATGAATTAATTACATCAATGTGGAGTGGCATGGAGGTGATCAGCCTGTGGCACTGCTGAGGTGTTATGGAAGCCCAGGTTGCTTTGATAGTGGACTTCAGCTCATCTGCATTGTTGGGTCTGGTGTCTCTCATCTTCCTCTTGACAAACCCCACGGATTCTCTATGGGGTTTAGGTCAGGCGAGTTTGCTGGCCAACCAAGAACAGTGATACCATGATCACTAAACCAGGTATTGGTACTTTTGGCAGTGTGGGCAGGTGCCAAGTCCTGCTGGAAAATGAAATCGGCATCTCCATAAAGCCGGTCAGCAGAGGGAAACATGAAGTGCTCTAGAATTTCCTGGTAGAGGGCTGCACTGACTTTGGAATTGATAGAACACAGTGGACCAACACCAGAAGATGACACGGCTCCCCAAATCATCACTGAATGTGGAGACTTCACACTGGACCTCATACAACTTGGATTCTGTGTCTCTTCACTCTTCCTCCAGACTCTGAGACCTTGATTTCCAAATGAAATGCAAAATTTTCCGCAGTCAGTGATGATGTCGCCCAAAAGAAGCTCCTGAACTTTTTCTTTGGGTGACAAGCTTCACGTGATGCGGTTTTCCGTGATCGCAGCCCGATTTATCGCACGACAATCGTGGCAGAACTGCGCTGCATTTTTAGGTGCCAATCAAATGAAAGGCATCTGAAATGTGCTTTGTGTGATTTGTCAGTCACACCTGGGCATTTTGAAATCATGGGCAGAATCCCTGCAAATCTGCCCGCGGTTCAAAACGCCCAGGTGTGAATGCAACCTAAGGGTGTAAAGGGTCTCATATAAACATCGAGATATCTTTATCCACTTCACCATTTTTTCCACACGAATAGGCTGTATCAGTGGCCGAGGCCGCAATGACGTCACTCCCGCGCATGCACTGTATGCCGGACCTTCAGAGGGCATGTGCCAGTGATCGGCTGCAGTCACCGGCTGCATCTAGTGTGAATATCTCCTAAACACTGCAAGTTAAAGTGGCTGTAAAGGCTGAAGGTCTTTTACCCTCATGCATTCTAGGTACAGGTACAAGACAGTGGTGGCTGCTCATAAGGAGCGCAGGGTTGCCACCCCCCTAATCCATGCGCCCAACCCCTCCTTGCAGGGTGCCTGACACATGGATTTCAATGGGTTTTTTTTTTTTTTTAAGCACATGATTAGATCCTGAGGCTCTAATTGTCTTGGGGCGCAGAGCACTGCACCCTGAGCACACCAACTTGTGTGATATTAGCGAATTATGATTTGCTAATGTCTTCCTGCTTCTCCTCCCAGCCAATCAGGAAGCGGGTCCTGAGACCCGATTGGCCAGGAGTCCTAAGATCTGATTGGCCAGGAGGAGAAGCGATCGCCGGGCCTCGGGAGGAGATGCAGGGGGAAGCCACCAAAGCCGTGACCATGATGGGGTAAGTGTGGGGCTGATGGACAATGGGCTGACCGGGGGGGGGGGGGGTTGCTGGGAGTGAGGGGGTCAAGAAATTGAGCACCACCCACCACTAGTACAAGATCAAAAAATGAGTTTACTACCACTTTAAGTGGGGGCACTTGACAGGCGGTAGAACTCAACTGTCTGTTTTTACTGCCCCCAGCTGCCTATGTTAACAAGCCCCCTACTGATAAATGTTAACATTGATCTCATCATTTCTATTCTGAGCCATTTTTCTTTCTTATATACATTTTCTCTGACATTTCCATCTAACACAGATTTGCCTGAAATCTACATTTCTAAGGTACGAGTTTATTTCTTATACAAAATGTTACAAGTGATACAAATGTATCCTTTTTTCTGGTACACAATTACAATGATTTCAGTTACAATTATGTGCTTTCGATCTCAAGCCTGTTTGTATAATATACTTCCGAAGAATAGATTTGCATTATGTTCTAAGCATTGTTATTCTCATAGAATTTTTATGGAAAATTGCTGACAAATCCCATTTAATGTATGATATGGAGGTTTTATCCTGTTTTAATAGAGAATCTCTGATTGTTTTCCAAGTTTTACTGTTTGCCATTCAAATATTCTGAATTTTGATATTTGTATGTAAGGTACTGTAAGTGTCTGAAACTTGCTGGATTCAGATATTATAGGCAAAAGTGTATATAAGGTTTACATTTTATATTTATGATTTTTTTTTCATTTATTTTACATATTTATGACTTCTATATTTGGATTGTCACTTGCCACAAGATGCGGATTGTCACTTGCCACAAGATGCGGATTGTCACTTGCCACCAGATGCGGATTGTCGCTTGCCACCAGATGCGGATTGTCACTTGCCACCAGATGCGGATTGTCACTTGCCACCAGATGTGGATTTTCCCTTGCCACCAGATGCGGATTTTCAGATTGTCACTTGCCACCAGATGCAGATTTTCAGATTGTCACTTGCCACAAGATGCGGCTTGTCACTTGCCACCAGATGCGGATTGTCACTTGCCACCAGACGCTGATTTTCACTTGCCACCAGATGCGGATTGTCACTTGCCACCAGATGTGGATTGTCACTTGCCACAAGAT
Organism: Lithobates clamitans; assembly: GCA_037952925.1. Lineage (NCBI taxonomy): Eukaryota > Metazoa > Chordata > Amphibia > Anura > Ranidae > Lithobates > Lithobates clamitans. The sequence continues at coordinate 618,452 of JBBGZY010002111.1, forward strand.
GCGGATTGTCACTTGCCACCAGATGCGGATTGTCGCTTGCCACCAGATGTGGATTTTCACTCGCCACAAGATGCGGATTGTCACTTGCCACCAGATGTGGATTTTCACTTGGCACAAGATGCGGATTGTCACTTGCCACCAGATGTGGATTGTCACTTGCCACCAGATGCTGATTTTCACTTGCCACCAGATGTGGATTGTCACTTGCCACCAGATGTGGATTGTCACTTGCCACCAGATGTGGATTTTCACTTGCCACAAGATGCGGATTGTCACTTGCCACAAGATGCGGATTGCCACTTACCACCAGATGTGGATTTTCACTTGCCACAAGATGTGGATTGTCACTTGCCACAAGATGCGGATTGTCACTTGCCACCAGATGTGGATTGTCACTTGCCACAAGATGCAGATTTTCACTTGCCACCAGATGCGGATTGTCACTTGCCACCAGATGTGGATTTTTACTTGCCACAAGATGCGGATTGTCACTTGCCACCAGATGCGGATTTTCACTTGCCACCAGATGGGGATTGTCACTTGACACAAGATGCAGGTTGTCACTTGCCACAAGATGCAGATTGTCACTTGCCACGTCTCCTGCCACCACATGTGGATTATCACTTTCCAGTGGCTGTGTCGCCTGCCACCAGATGCAGATTGTCACTTGCCAGTGGCTGTGCCCCAGAGTGAGGGTGGGCAGTGAGGGATGTAATTTCTCTGCTGCCCGCGGCTGCACAGTGAGGGTGGAACTGCGGTGATGCAGGTCGGGCGGTGAGAGACGATATCATCTCTCTGCTCGCCCGCCCACTCACTGGCCTGTCTGCCCATTTACCTGCTTACCCGCTCACCGGCCTGCCCCCTTACCCGTCAGCCTGCTCACCGACCTGCCTGCCAGCTCACCACCATGTTGACCAGCTGGCTCTGTCACCGGCCTGCACATGCCAGCCCGGTGGTTGGGGACCCCTGAGCTAAATTATCCTAACAGTTTGCATTAAAAACAGGGGTTTAGTTAGCTGGTGGAGGCAGTGGCCAGTTGTTTGTTACTGATGTAATATTGGTGATCAGATACATTGGACACCTTTGCTGCCATTGTGCTATGTGCTGGGTGTCCAGTGCGCCTCTGTGCCTTTAAGGAGGGGTGGGCTACCTCCAGGCTCACCTGCCCTCCATCTATCCATGAGAATGCATGTTCTTCTACAATGGAGAATGTACAAGAGTTAGGACTGCAGACAATACCGGGGTGCCTTGGAGCGGCTCTACAGCTTACGCATGTATTTGCAAATGTGTGCAAACGAAACCCCTGTTTTAATATGCAAACTGTTATACAGGGTCATTAGGTTGGTTGCAGACTGGCTGGTGAGTTGAGCTGGGAATTTTCTTTGGTTTTGTTTTAGATGCTGATCTATCCTGATGGCCTGTTCCGACGCGTTTCGCAGTCAACGTCTGCTTCATCAGGTAAACCACCGAACCATCACAACGTTTATCAAACTTGTTCAACCGCTAGATCTGAAGGAGATGTCACGTTCAAGGCCTATAAGCCAATCTCCAGCAACCAAGCACAGGGGTGGCATACCGGGCACTGGACAAACCCAGCGGGGAAACAAGGGCCACGATCGACCACACCGTCACAGCATCAGACCAAACATGCAATACGACATCTGACACAGGCAAAGCGTGCAGCGGCACCACTTCTGGTCAACTTTAACAACAATTGGCAATGGCGGTAGAGGTGGTGCGTCTGATCCCTGTTGGCAGATGTCAGTTTTTCTAAACACAGAAGAAGGTAGGCTAGCCTGTGTATTGGGTTCTATCATCTTTTGTGTTCTGGACAAATATAAAACAATTCAGATCCATGTAGGTTGGCTTTTTTCAGGAGCTCTGACATACAAAGCAGCATCTAATTTAGGATTATTGGTCCGTGCACCAAAGCTGTGTCTGAGGGAACAGCTTTAAAGGCGGATTCATTCATAAAACCTTTACCTTTATATTGTACTCTTATCACTTATCACCGCTAATTCCCTTTTTTCATGTAAATGCCTAATTCCCGCTCTCTTTCATTCAACAACGCACCTTAAAGGATTGCGGCTCCTTCTGTAACACGCTATTATGTCATGGCGGAGCAGTTACGCTCCGCACCAGCAGACTCCCGGAGATTGAGTTTCGTGGAAAGGCCGCATTCAATAGCCCCCGTTCAGAAGATTAACAAAGTGCAGAAGTTAAGCTACTTAATTATAAAGTAATCACTCGGAGTTCACTTCCCCGTCTCCACCGCCTGCTTATTCTTCTTATCAGATAAACAAAAAGAGGACAAAGCCTTTGCAAACAGTTAAAGTGGTCGCCATGTATGTTTGCCGGTCTGTGCCGCCATTTGGTACTCTGTTTCCCCTAAACGGCATGAATGGAGAAATTCACAAGTGCTTCACTCTGGTGGTGGTGGGGGGGAGGGGGTCTAGATATATAATGCAACAAAAACTCAAATTAGGCAATCATTTGAATTTTTATTGAGGATATAAAGCAATAGTCTCCAAACTGTGGCCCATGGGTCAGATGTGCCTGCCTGACCACTCTCTGGATTTCGATCGTGTACCGATTTGCCAGATCTGTTGCCAACCTGATCTACCTGTTCTAAGATTTCGCCTGAATCCTCAGCACACAAGCTCCACTTCGGACATTACCTATCACAGGTACCTTACAGACACCAATGATGGGGTACTATTCCTCTTACTTTATCTGGCCCTTTGGGCACTATTCCTCCCACTGACACCAGAAGTATGGCATAATTCCTCCCTCCGACACCAATGATGGGGCATTATTCCTCTCACTGACACCAACAATGAGGCACTATTCCTCCCACAGACACTAATGATGGGGCACTGTTCCTGCCACTGTCACAAATGATGGGCACTATTCCTGCCACTGACACCAATAATGGGGCATAATTCCTCCCACTGATATTAATGATGGGGCACGATTCCTCCCACTGACACCAACAATGGGGCACAATTCCTCCCAATGATGGGGTACTATTCCTTTAACCAACACCAATATTGGGGAACTATTCCTCCCATTAACACCAATGATGGGGCATTATTCCTCCCACTGACACCAACAATGGGGCACTATTCATTCCACTCACACTTGTTGATAAGGCACTAGTCCTTCCACTGACACTGTCATGTCCCACAGCTGCAGTCTTACTTGTCGTGCCACAGAAGAGCTCTGGAGTTATGGCTATGTTCCCCTTAGTTTGATGCATTACCTTGGACACACTAGCCCCACCTGCTGCCAGCTGTGGACAATCTACAATCAAAGCAGCCCATAAATAGCAGCACTTCCTATTTCTAAGTGGCCGTTGTTTGGACTAGCTCCCTGGGTGTTGTACCGGATTTGTGACTCTGAATACCGTATTTGAACTTCTGCCTGAATTCCTGACTGCTCTCTAGTCTGCTGATTTTGTACTTCACCGCCAGCTCGTGTATGACCTTTGCCTGCCTGACCACTCTCTGGATTTCGATCGTGTACCGCTTTGCCTGATCTGTTGCCAACCTGATCTGCTTGTTCTAAGATTTCGCCTGAATCCTCAGCACACAAGCTCCACTTCGGACACTACCTATCACAGGTACCTTACAGACACCAATGATGGGGTACTATTCCTCCTACTGACACCAATGATGGGGCACTGTTCCTCCCACTGATACCCCACTGATTAAGGCTCCATTCATACCTCGTGCAGCGGGAACTGCTTGTGTTTTATGCGCTTTTCCACACATTGTGTATAGGGCATCCCATTCACTTGAAACACGCTACAAATGCATGCTGGAAAAAAAAAGTGCCCCGCTCTGCGTCCCAAAAGGTTCTGTAGCTTCTTTGGGACTTTTTTCACTCATAGGGCAGACCATTCATACAACAGACTGTCTTATGTACAACGTGGGAAAAGCGCAAAAAAAAATGTGGAAAACTGCGAGTTCCTGCTCTCGCGAAGAGGTAAATGCGACCTAAACACAGATAAACTGTATGGATCGAACACTAGACTAGTGACAGCTCATTGAGTAATATTACCTACTCTATCTGCTATAGGAACTATAACACCCAGCATGCCCTGCCAGCTATCACATACCTCCCAATGTTCTGAGATGGGAATGAGGGACACCTATCAGCAAAAGTATGCAGGCATAGGGCACACCCCTTGCCACACCCCCTTAAAGGAGAATTGTACATAAAAAATAAGATTGGTTAAACCCACAAGTGTTTTTTTTTTTAGCACTACTATTCCTTTTATATTGGCTTTTGGGATCTACAAATGCAGCAATTTAGAAATCAGATGAAAGGTTTAGCGCTGGAAAACACTTTTTGAGAGATAAAAAGTGCATTTTATATACATCTATATAGATCAGACCAAAATGAGGGACAAATGAGGAGGAATGAGGAAAAGAGGGACATTGCTCCAAATCAGGGACAGTCCCTCGAAATTCGGGACGGTTGGGAGGTATGGGATAGCCTATCACCCTACAGGCTCCTGTCTGCCACTGTCCCGTATCCATCCCCGTACATCAATAACTTGTTATTACGGTCTGGCGCTTCTCTCTCTCTCTTTGTCTGGTGGCGCAGCTGGTACTGAAGACCAGTTTTCTAAAAGTTCTGCCGCGTCTCCGGCTCTGAACTTTGCGGTGATGGATGAGACGCCTGTGCCGGGAAGTCAATGTTATAACATTTGGAAGGGTGTGATGAAAATCTGCCAGGATCTCCGCCTGGAGAGAAGAGACATGACTACGTGATGTGTGCGCCGAGGGAGCCGCGTTCTGCGCCGGGATCCGGGAAGGATGAGAAGGGAATGAATGATATGGAGCAGGTGGAGCCGCTTGTACTGATAATAAGAGGAAAGTGACAGAGAGATAGGGGAGCGAGTGACACAAGCTGGACTCGCTAATCGGAAATCATCCTTACAGGCCGTTTTCACCCTACCGCGTGTGCTGCCCAATTATTTCCTTCCCCCCGGCCCGGGGATTCATTAACCACTTGCCACTCAGACCAATTCTGACATTTCTGTCCTACGTGTAAATTTTTTTTTTTTTTTTGCTAGAAAATTACTTAGAACCCCAAACATTATTTATTTATTTATATATATATATATATATATATATATATATATATATATATATATATATATATATAATATGTATGTCGCAGTCCCGCTGAAATTCGCTAATCGCCACCATTACTAATATAAAAAGAAAAAAATATTACCCCTATTTTGTAGACGGGGTAACTTTTGTGCAAACCAATCAATGTACGCCTATTGGAATTTTTTTTTACCAAAAAATGTAGCAGAATACATATTGGCCTAAATTGATGAAGAAATTTGATTTTTTAAAAATTTTTTATTGTATATGTTTTATATCAGAAAGTAAAAAATATTATTATTTTTTCAAAGTCGTCGCTCTTCTTTTGTTTATAGCTCAAAAAATGAAAACGCAGAGGTGATCAAATACCACCAAAAGAAAGCTCTATTTGTGGGGGGAAAAAAAAGGACATCAATTTTATTTGAGAACAGCGTCGCACGACCGCGCAATTCTCAGTTAATGTAACACAGTGCCACGGTGCAAAAAATGGCCTGGTCATGAAGGGGGGGGGGTAAATCTTCCAGGGCTGAAGTGGTTAAGTGACTTTGAACGTGGCATGGTTGTTGGTTCCAGATGGGCTGGTCTGAGTATTTAAAAAAATTGCTGAGCTACTGGAATTTTCACACACAACCATCTCACCTTGAAGCAGGTGGGCTACAGCAGCAGAAGATCACACCAGGTGCCAATCCTGTCAGCAACAGGAGATTGAGGCAACAATTCGCACAGGCTCACCAAAATTGGACAATACAAGCATGGAAAAACATTGCCTGGTCTGATGAGTCTCAATTTCAGCTGTGACATTCAGATGGTGGGGTCAGAATTTGGTGTAAACCACATGAAAGCATGAATCCATCCTGCCTTGTATCACCGGTTCAGGCTGGTGGTGGTGGTGTAATGGTGGGGGGGGATTTTTCTAGGCACACTTTGGGCCCCTTAGTACCAATTGAGCATCGTTTAAATGCCACGGCCTACCTTTGTGCTTTGTGCACTGGTGCATAGTCATGTTGGAACAGGAAGAGGCCATCCCCAAACTGTTCCCACTAAGTTGGAACCAAGAAATTGTCCAAAGTGTCTTGGTATGCTGATGCGGCGACGCCTTATGATTTCCCTTCACTGGAACTAAGTGGCCAAGCTCAACCCATGAAAAACAACCCCACACCATAATTCCCCCTCCACCAAATGTTTTGGACCAGTGCACAAAGCAAGGTCCATAAAGACATGGATGAGTAAGTTTGGGGTGGAGGAACTTGACTGGCCTGCACCTCAACCCGATAGAACACCTTTGGAAAGGATTCGATCGGAGACTGTGAGCCAGACCTTCTCCAACATCAGTGCGTGACCTCACAAATGTTCTTCTGGAACAATGGTCAAACATTCCCATAGACACACTCCTAAGCCTTGTGGACGGCCTTCCCAGAAGAGTTGAAGCTGTTATAGCTGTAAAGGGAGGGCCAACTCAATATTGAACCCTACGGACTAAGACTGGGATGACATTAAAGTTCATATGTGTGTAAAGGCAGGCGTCCCAATACTTATGGTAATATAGTGTGTGTGTAATATATATTTAATATAGAGTATATATGTAAAATGTAATGTTTTTGAGTAAAGTCTCTGGCTTTTTTGTTAAACAAATTTGGGTGTTAAGATCTTTGTGAAAATTCTACAAAAGTGTCAACTGCTTCAGAAGAAAAAAAGAATGGTAATCACCGCCTTGTGTAATTAAAGTGTAATGGCATATTTCAGGCTAACAGCAAAGACAGCCTTTTGAAAAAGAATTTAACAATCTAATTATCTTAGTGATCTAATTGGTTTGGTAACCAAAAACGTTGCCTCCTGTCCTTTTGATTATTAATGAGAAATGACACTTTTGGCTCTTTTATCTAAAAGATGTTTCATGCAATGTGCTCTTTTTTTTCTTTACTTTTTTTTCTTTTTTTTTTCTTTTAAAAGGAGAAACATATGTATCTGCATGTTTATTAGAAATAAAATATGGGTATTTCAGCATTTTGAAGATGGTAGAAAGAAAGGAAAAACTACCTAGGCCTGGGTTTCTCATCAAGGGTTCCATGAAACCCTAGGGTTCCTCCAGAGGTTTCTAGGGGTTCCTTGAGGGTTCCTCCAGAGGTTGCTAGGGGTTCCGTGAGAGTTTTCTCTAGAGGTTCCTAGGGGTTCTTTAAAGGTTCCTCCAGAGGTTGCTAGGGGTTCCTTGAGGGTTTCCCTCAGAGGTTCCTTGAGGGTTCCTCCAGAGGTTGCTAGGGGCTTCTTAAGAGTTTTCTCTAGAGGTTGCTAGGGGTTCTTTAAAGATTCCTCCAGAGGTTGCTATGGGTTCCTTGAGCTTTTCCCTCAGAGGTTGCTAGGGGTTCCTCGAGGGTTTCCCTCAGAGGTTGCTAGGGGCTCCTCGAGGGTTCCTCCAGAGGTTGCTAGGGGTTCCTTGAGCAATGAGCAATTTCTGCCTCTAAGATAAGTTCCAAATGACACCATCAATATTTTTAGCTATCTGTGAGGGGGTAATTCTTCCCAATGACCACAAGTGTAGGGAGCATTCTTTCCAAAAACCATCACACTAATGTATCATGAGTCATAAATATGGTCATTTTCAGCAGGGGTTCCCTAAGACCAGAATGTTTTTTTCAAGGCTTCCTCTGGGTTGAAAAGGTTGAAAAATACTGACCTAGGGCCTTGTTTAGATGGGCAGCCTGTTGGTTATGTTATAGGATGAGGCACTGAGATCTTGAGGAATGTAGAATTCAGACTTACTTGCATAGGAGAACAGCATACATGTGTGAGAACAGCATTACAGGAGAGAGCAGAGAGAGAAAAAACAAAACAGAATATACAAGCATATAAAAACAAATAAACGCTAGCATACCTCCCAACTTTTTGAGATGGGAATGAGGGACACCTATTAGCATACGTATGTAGGCCTAAGACACACCCTCTGCCACGCCCTCTTGAAGGATAAATATATAAAAACAATGATACGTTAAACCCACAAGTGCTTTTTTTTACCACTACTTTTCCTTTATATTGGTTTTTGAAATTTGCAAATGCCGTAATTTAGAAATTGGATGAAAGGTTTAGCACTGGGAAATAGTTTTTGAAAGATAAATAGTGCATTTTATATACATCTATATAGATCAGACCACAATGAGGGACAAATGAGGAGGAAAGAGGGACAGAGGGACTTTGTTCAAAATCAGGGACAGTCCCTCAAAATCAGGGACAGTTGGGAGCTATGCCCTAGTATATCACTACAGCGCCATATATCGTTCAGAGTGCATAGTACATGCTGTTGCACTTCCAACATGGCCAAAGGAGTATGGTAAAAATAGGTGGTAGAGCAGTGATTCTACCACCCCAACCACCCAGCTATAAGTTACCATGGCTAAGTTAGACACACACTGCTGTGGTCCCAGTGTAACATAATGGATGTAAATCTTATGACTCTTGTTGAATACATCATGGAATTATATTTTTTTTACATGTGCCCGGAGTTCAGCAAAACCACTTTCTTATGAGAGGTCTTACCAACTCAGCATAGCACCTGCTAGCAAAGACTGATTCATTACCAATGCTGAAATCACTTTTCTTTCAATCAATGTAGAGCTTGTGCTGACCTTCAGCCTCGAACAATTGAGGACCCTGAATGTTCAGCCTAGGCATTTTGGTAGCTTGCTGTAATCACATGCCTTATTGGCAAGTGTAGTTAGGGAGCAATCTTTCCACAATGGATTCATTCTTCTGAAGAAGCAGGGGCTCCATGAGGTCCTGAACCGGGCAGTGGCTTTCCAATCAAGTCCCATTCTCCTCCAACTCGTCTTCTCCTTCCTCCATTCAACCCTTTTTTGTCCTTCATACCTGTCAAAGAAAACAAGTCCCTGACAACTGCCTTTACAGTAATGCCTGTCACCTGCCAAAGGTATTTTGTTTGTCAAGGAGTTCCATAGACCCTCTGTGTTGCCAAGAGCATGAATGAGGCAAGTCCCCAGAAATGGTCAGAGCAAAAGACAGACAGTAGCAGAGCCAGCAGACTGTTCAGGTACATATAAACAGCCAGGTTTCAGACAGGAGGATGGAGCATTGACAAACAACGGAGGTAACAAGTCAATAATCAGGATAAGCACAGACAACCCCAGACCAAACAATACAATGGAATTACCCAAGGCTTAGACCGAAGTACCTCTATCCTCTATCTATTTTTGGGATGTCCACGAGTAAAACCCAATGCCTAGCCCTAGATGATGCACATTATGCATGCACGAGAGTTGGATCATCACTGTCTGAATGAGAAAGATGTCAACTGCAGAAGAAGGGCAGAAAAAATCTGAAAAAGGGGGAGCCATCATCTGTGGACTGGCAATCATGGGGCTGTCATTGCTGGAATACCACTAATGTGGTGGTACAAAGTCCACAAATGAGGCCAGGTGTGCAGAGCAGAGACCTGAGCTGTAGTGTAGAGTAACAACCAGCAGGTGGCAAAGATTTAAGACTGAAAAAGAAAAAAAAATGCTAGTAGTAGGGTTCTAGTTTGGTAGAACAGACTTATTATGTCAGTGAAATGAATACTCCTGGCATTTGTAGGCTGGCAAAGAGTGGAGCAAATGTCCAGATGATGCCCACTGGGCATCCAGGGAGTTTGCATCATCAGTGCCTGAATGAGAAAGGTGCTGACTGATAAAAGAGGGGAGGAAGCAGCCAAAGAAGGGGGAACCAACATCTATGGACACACAAGCATGATGCTGTCATCACTGACATTTGTGGCTGAATTCGGACCTGAAATGGACCAAAAGATGCCCAGGGCTCCTGTGCAAAAGATATGTAAGATTTTGATTGGCTCTCCATAGAGAGCCAGTCAAAATCTCTTGCATTTAAATTGCAATGGTGTGAATCCAGCCGAAGTTCTGGCTTTGCTTTAAAGTCCACTAACGAGGTCAGGTGTGCACATCAGAACTGCAGTGCTGAGTAACAACCAGAAGATGGCAAAAAAACTCAAGACTGAACTCTGTAATAAGAAACAATCACTAGCAGTTGTACTAGTAGCGTTAGTTTGGTAGAGGGACAACTTGAAGTTCTGGTCTTGCTTTAACCACTTGCCGACCAGCCGCCGTCATACTGCGGCAGGTCAGCATGATCCCGCGAGCCGTCGTAGCTACACGTCGGTTGGCGGGATCGAGATAGCAGGCGCACACACGCCCGCTGCACTGCGGGGGTGCCGATGCCGACGGCCGACGGTCGCGATGTGTAAACACACACACTTCCCTGTTCTTTTCTGTGAGGAGAGACAGATCGTGAGTTCCTAATAGCTGGGAACCACGATCTGTCATTTCCTCTAGTCAGTCCCATCCCCCTACAGTTAGAAACACACACAGGGAGCACAGTTAACCCCTTGATCGCTCCCTAGTGTTAACCCCTTCCCTTCCAGTGACATTTTTACAGTAATCAGTGCATTTTTATAGCACTGATCGCTGTATAAATGACAATGGTCCCAAAAATATGTCAAAAGTGTCCGATGTGTCCGCCATAATGTCGCAGTCCTGATATAGATCGCCGCCATTACTAGTGAAAAAAAATAATAATAATAAAAATGCTATAAATCTATCCCCTATTTTGTAGACTCTATAACTTTTATGCAAACCAATCAATATACGCTTATTACGTTTTTTGTTTTTTTTTACAAAAAATATGTAGAAGAATATGTATCGGCCTAAACTGAGAAAAAAATTTGCTTTTTTTAAAAAAAAATGGGGATATTTATTATAGCAAAAAGTACAAAATATTGTGTTTTTTTTTTCAAAATTGTCGTTTTTTTGTTTATAGCAAAAAAAATAAAAACCGCAGAGGTGATCAAATACCACCAAAAGAAAGCTCTAATTGTGGGGAAAAAAAGGGCGTCAATTTTGTTTGGGTGCAACATCGCATGACCGCGCAATTGTCAGTTATTTTTTTTAATTATTACATTTTTATTAAATTTGACATATCCATTTGTCAGTTAAAGCGACGCAGTGCCGAATCGCAAAAAATGGCTCGGTCATTCAGCAGCCAAATTTTCCGGGGGGCTGAAGTGGTTAAAGTCCACTAATGAGGTCAGGTGTGCACAGCCGAGACTTGAGCTGCAGTGCTGAGTAAGGGCCCTTTCACACTGGGGCGGGGGCGTTGTCGGTGGTAAAGCGCCGCTATTGTAAGCGGCGCTTTACTGTCGGTATGCGGCCGCTAGCGGGGGCGGTTTTACCCCCCTGCTAGCGGCCGAGAAAGGGTTAAAACCACCGCAAAGCGCCTCTGCAGAGGCGCTTTACCGGCGGTATAGCCGCGCCGTCCCATTGATTTCAATGGGCAGGAGCGGTATACACTCCGCTCCTTCACCGCTCCGAAGATGCTGCTGGCAGGACTTTTTTTACCGTCCTGCCAGCGCATCGCTCCAGTGTGACAGCCCTCGGGGCTTTCACACTGGAATGAAAGCAGCGGCACTTTCGGGTCGGTTTGCAGGCGCTATTATTAGCGCAATAGCGCCTGCAAACCGCCCCAGTGTGAAAGGACCCTAACAACCAGAAGACGGCAAAAACTCAAGACTGAACTCAGCAAAGTAGTAGTGGCGGCACTAGTTTGGTAGATTATACTTTGTATATCAGGGCAGTGTACACTCCTGGCATTTGTAGGATGTCAAGGAGTGAAACCCAAATGACAAGATGATCCACGTTGTCCATGCCAAGGAGTTGCATCATCAGTGCCCGATGATGATGAGAAAGGAGCCGACAGCGGAAAAAGGGGAGGAAGAAGCTGAAAAAGATGAAACCGGCATCTGTGGACGGGCGAGCCTAGTGCTGTCATTCCTGGAGACCACTAATGAGGTCAGGTGTGCACAGCGGAGATCTGAGCTGTAGTGCTGCGTAACAACCAGCAGAGGGCAAAAAAAAAAAATCACTGAACTCGGCAAAAAAGAAAAAAATGAAGAATCCTGTGCATTCTTGAGCATCACGACAAGTGGTCCCATCACGATGTGGTCCCATCAATCTCCCAGCCCCCAGTCCCTCTTTAAAGCCCAAATCCAGCTACACTGTTTTATTTATTTTTTTTCTTATCACTATCTAAAACGAAAAAAAAAAAAATCACAGTTCATCTTTAAGTCTACACAGTCCTATTAAATGTTGCATTTTACTTTTTTTTGTAGCAGCTTTATTTGTGTCTTTTTTGTTTGTTTGTTTTGTTTAATAGATTCTCATTGACTCCCCTTAAGATGGATATCAAATAAACACTACATTTTAGCTAGAAGGGACTGCAGACAGGTCGCATCCATGCAGCGGCTAATCCACCGTTAAGCAGGATCTTATCTGTCTTCTAAATATTTTTTTATTCAGTCCAATTACTTAGTCCGGTCACTCCTCTAATTTATGCCGTGGTCAGTGTGAGAGCATCGATCCCTGGGTAAAAAAAAATAAAAAAATAAGCCAAGCTTGGCTTCACCTTCCCGAACTTACGGCGCCTCCGGTCCGATGTTAAGCCCAACACGCAACCAAATTGTCTGTTCTGCGCGCCTCGCGAACTGTCATTGGCATCTAAATATAAATTATTATAATATATGGCAAAAAAATAACTGTGTCGGCAATGAATATTTATGACGGGATGCTATTAAATATATGCCACAGTCTCTGTAATTAGTTATAAGAAGTTATTACTTAGTAAATTAAACGAGGCCTGCGAGCTCTTGACCTTCATCAACTCCGTTGTTTTTCTCCGCCTGGAACGCCAAGGAGGAATGATCCAAAGTAGGATTTAAAGATGAAATGCTCTTGTAAATAAGTGGCCACGTCTTAAAGGGCTCATTTAGCTGTGTAAAGAAATCTGAGCGCCCGTTAACGCACCTAAGGCGCTAGGATGCGTTAATGATGTTTTTTTGATGTGTTGGCCTCTCTTACACCTTCACCCGGTCTTCCTTCCGGGGTTCGCAGGCTCTAGCCACTCGAATGGCCAGGCAGTGATGACGCCACAGTCGCGTCGGAGTGCCATCCATTGAGAGCACAATGCGCATGCTCCGGTGACATTACCGGCTGTTACAAATGTGAATAAAGTGGTACACGTTTAGGAGATATTCACTGTACCTACAGGCAAGGGCATATCTACCACGAGGCAAACAGGGCATTTGCCTTGGGCGGCATTTTTCTGGGGGGCGGCACGGCCCCCAGGCAGAAGGGACACTATGAGGACTGCAGAGAAGCAGTGGCATCGCTACGGGGGTGCGGGGAGGTGCAGACCGCACCAGGATGACACCCGCCAAAGGGGTGACACCAGGGGCAGCCACAGACTCACCGTTTGGTGACAGGGGAGCAAAGTGGAAACAGGAGCTGGGGGCTTCCCCCATCCTCCCCCCCCCTTTTTTTGGGGGGGGGATGGGAGAGTCACCTGGTCTCTCTCAACCCGCCCACCCACCTCTCTCTATCAACCCTCCCCCCTCTCTCTGACCCCCCACCTACACTTCTCTCTCTCTCTCTCTCAACCCTCTCCCCTTTTTCTCACCACCCCATCACCCACCTTGCTCTCTCTCAACCCTCTCCTCTCCCTCTCACCCCGCCGCTCACCCACCTCGCTCTCTCTCAACCCTCTTCCCTCTCTCTAACCCCCCCACCCACCTCTCTCTATCAACCCTCTCTCCTCTCTCTAACACCCCACTTACACCTCTATCTCTCTCTCTCTCTCTCTCTCTCTCTCAACCCTCACCCCTCTTTCTTACCCCCCCATCACCCACCTCGCGCTCTCTCTCAACCCTCTCCCCTCTCTCTAACCCCCCACCTACACCTCTCTCCCTCTCTCTCTCTCTCTCTCTCTCTCTCTCCCTCTCTCTCTCTCTCTCTCTCTCTACCCTCTCCCCTCTCTCTCACCTCTCGTCACTCACCTCGCTCTCTCTCAACCCTCTCCCCTCTCTCTAACACCCCACCTACACCTCTCTCTCTCTCTCTCTCTCTCTCTCTCTCAACCCTCTCCCCTCTTTCTCACCCCCCCATCACCCACCTCGCTCTCTCTCTCAACCCTCTCCCCTCTCTCTAACCCCCCACCTACACCTCTCTCCCTCTCTCTCTCTACCCTCTCCCCTCTTTCTTGCCTCCCCTCATCCCACTCTCTCTCAACCCTCTCCCCTCTCTCTGACCCCCCACCTACACCTCTCTCTCTCTCTCAACCCTCTCCCCTCTCTCTCACCCCTCATCACTTACCTCGCTCTCTCTCAACCCTCTCTCTAACCCCCCTCACCCACCTCTCTTTATCAACCCCCTCCCCTCTCTCTAACCCCCCCCCCACCTCGCTCTCTCTCAACCCTCTCTCTAACCCCCACCTACACCTATCTCTCTCAACCCTCTCCCCTCTTTCTTGCCCCCCCCTCATCCCCCTCTCTCTCAACCCTCTCCCCTCTCTCCCCCCCCCCCCCCACCCACCTCGCTCTCTGTTTTAGTCTTCCCTAGGGAAGCACAAAACCAACATAATGAATCTGCATTGAGATATAAATAAGTCCAGAATTTTCCTGTTTAACAAATAATGTTTATCTAAATCCCCGGAGTTAAGGTGCTATTATCTTTGTCTCCATGGCTCGCAAGCCATCGGTGGTCCAGATTGGATCCGCATGCCATGGACCTCTGTATGCACTTTTCTTTATGCCTTCAATAAAAATGTTTATGGAAACAAAAACAACCAAAAAATTACATGAGCAGATTTTTGTTGAAATTTACACTGTCTCCATAGTCATAATCTATAATTGTGCTAAAGAGTCTGGAAAGGTGTTGATCATCTGTGTTGCATGAGTCCTTTCTCTACGGCAGTGGTCTCCAAACTGTGGCCCGGGGGGCCAGAAGCAGCCCTTTGCCTGCCTTTATCCGGCCCTTGAGGGGCTCCCACTTATACGAGACACTATTTTGCCAACTGACATCAGCAATTGGGTACCATTTCTCCCATTGACACGAACAATGGGGCACTATTCCTCCCAGTGATACCAACAATGGGCAACTATTCCTCCCAGTGATACCAACAATGGGCCACTATTCCTCCTAGTGATACCAACAATGGGCCACTATTCCTCCCAGTGATACCAACAATGGGCCACTATTCCTCCCAGTGATACCAACAATGGGCCACTATTCCTCCCAGTGATACAAACAATAGGCCACTATTCCTCCCAGTGATACCAACAATGGGGCACTATTCCTCCCAGTGATACCAACAACCGGGCACTATTCCTCCCAGTGATACCAACAATGGGCCACTATTTCTCCCAGTGGTACCAACAATGGGCCACTATTCCTCCTAGTGATACCAACAATGGGCCACTATTCCTCCCAGTGATACCAACAATGGGCCACTATTCCTCCCAGTGATACCAACAATGGGGCACTGTTCCTCCCAGGGATACCAACAATGGGCCACTATTCCTCCCAGTGATACCAACAATGGGCCACTATTCCTCCCAGTGATACCAACAATGGGGCACTATTCCTCCCAGTGATACCAACAATGGGGCACTATTTCTCCCAGTGATACCAACAATAGGGCACTATTCCTCCACCTTATATCAAATGTGGTGATATTTACTCCCACTGATACTAGGAACATTTTCTGCCCTAAAGTCTGAAGGACAATAAACTGGCCCTTTGTTTAGAGAGTTTGGAGACCCCTGCTCTACAGCATGCTGGCTTTTCTACTTTGTCAGCCTGTCAGCCTTTACACGCCTTTTGTTTTTGTACACGCTATATTATTTTTTTCTTTATTTGCTATCCCCCCCCCCCCTACGAAAGCGGAGTTACCCTTTAAAGCTGGGAGTTTACTTTGACTTTAATGGCGGCCGTGCACTTATACCTTGAAATGTAGTGAGCCCAGTAATGGATTAATGGCTCCCGCTGCAAAGAATTCACGTTTTTAATCATCTATTACTCTCCGTCTCACCATTAATAACTATTACCAGAAATCTGCTTATTAATCATTAATAGGTATCACGCAGTAACCACCAGACATGAGTCCTCCTGACAGTAATGTACAATATTACATAAAGATCCGGGAGAGACTGGTTACTGGAATGGTTGGGATCTGGGGGCCGGGTGGTTGAAGAGTCTCTATATAATTTGAAGTGCCTTGCCTGTAATGTTTTAAATTGCTTTCTTAACCCCCCCCCCCCCCCCAATTTGAAGAGTATGGTCACTGTAAATGTCTGGAAAGTTGTGCTGCAACGCCAGATTTCAGCAGCAGCAAGACATCAAAACCTCTTTTTTTTATATTGTTTCCACAATTACTTAAATTAATTTCTTAAATTTTTACAACTTCTTAACCATTTCAGCCTTGGAAGATTTACCCCCCCTCATGACATTTGAAGATTTATCCCCCCCTCCATTTTTTGCGATCCGGCACTGCGTTATTCTAACTGACAATTGCGCAGTCGTGCGACGCTGTACCCAAATAAATTAAATTTATGCCCCATCCCCCCCCCCCCACAAATAGAGCTTTCTTTTGGTGGTATTTGATCACCTCTGCGCGTTTTTATTTTTTTGCGCTATAAACAAAACAAAAAAAGCAACAAATTTTGAAACAAAACAATATTTTTTTACTTTCTGCTGTAAAACATATCCAATAGAACAAAAAATTTAAAAATGGGGGCCAGTGCTCGGCACCTAACAAGTACACCGGACATATGCCCATAGACACCCCTCCTCCCCCTAACGCACACCTCTCTTCCCTTACCCGTCTTCCCCCATAACAAAAACTAATGGCCCATACAGACGATCCGAATATCGTACGAAAACGGTCGTCCGAGGAAAGATCGTACGATTTTCGGATCGTGTGTGCACTACTTTCAGCAGCCGATCACGACCGTTCATTCGTTCTTATTCGATCGGGCATGCACGAAAATTTTCCTCGTACGATTTTCAGTTAGTCAGTATAGTTGTCATCCGAAAATTCAATACAAATACATTACACAACACATGACATCACTTCCGATTTTTTTTTTTTTTCTGTCGTACGAGAATGTTCGTGACTTTATTTAGCTATTCAACTTCTACTTGCGACTATTAATGCGAAAAACGGTCGTACGATATTCGGATCATGTGTACGGGCCATAAGGTTCACTGACGGACTCTTGAACGGGACGGCTTGGAACGCACACAAACTCCAAGCCTCGACTAGCTAAGGAGTCTAGCCATTGTACCAAGACCCTGAGGTTGAACTTTGACCATCGCCAGGATTTAAGACACTGAGAGTCGTACATATCCCAACCGGGAAACCGGCAAGACAGTCTAAGGAAACCTGGCCGGTAATGCCCCCCACCCACACAGTTAGTTCCCGATAGGGGTGTATGGGTGTCTTGGTGGCAAACCCGGTTTCCCGATGAACCTTATGGTGGAATTCCACAATTGTTTCTCCAAGATTGCCCTTCTTGTTCACCTAGTTCCAGGGACTTCTATAGTTATATGTATTAGTTGGTTTATATGACTACCGATATGAATCTCTTCATTCCAGGGCTTTTTTTCTCAGAGAATGGGTGCAGGAACTCCCCCCTTCTGAGTTCCCCCCCTTGTCTCTGCCCCCTACCCACCTCCAAGCACCGTCCTTTGATTCCACCCCCTACCCACCTCCAAGCACCATCCCTTGATTCCACCCCCTACCCACCTCCAAGCACTGTCCCTTGATTCCACCCCCTACCCACCTCCAAGCACCGTCCCTTGATTCCACCCCCTACCCACCTCCAAGCACCGTCTCTTGATTCCACCCCCTACCCACCTCCAAGCACCGTCCCTTGATTCCACCCCCTACCCACCTCCAAGCACCGTCCCTTGATTCCACCCCCTACCCACCTCCAAGCACGTCTCTTGATTCCACCCCCTACCCACCTCCAGGCACCGTTCCTTGATTCCACCCCCTACCCACCTCCAGGCACCGTCCCTTGATTCCACCCCCTACCCACCTCCAGGCACCGTCCCTTGATTCCACCCCCTACCCACCTCCAGGCACCGTCTCTTGATTCCACCCACTACCCACCTCCAGGCACCGTCCCTTGATTCCACCCACTACCCACCTCCAGGCACCGTCCCTTGATTCCACCCCCTACCCACCTCCAGGTACCGTCCCTTGATTCCACCCACTACCCACCTCCAAGCACCGTCCCTTGATTCCACCCCCTGCCCACCTCCAAGCACCGTCCCTTAATTCCAACCCGTACCCAACACCCAGTACTGCATCAAGTATTATTTGCTAAATAATTTGTATGGAATTTGTTCTTGTCTAATAACAAGAAAAGCAGTAAAAATAGACCCCACCCCAGTAATAATAGATCCTCCCAAGTAACAATAGATTCCCCTCCCGCCAATAACAGACCCCACCCCAACAACAATAGGTCCTCCCAAGCAACAAAAATTCCCCTCCCAGCAATAATAGACTTCACCCCAGCAACAATAGATCCCTCACACAACATTAGATTCCCCCAGCAACAATGGACCCCACCCCAACAACAATAGGTTTCCCCCAGCAACAATGGTCCCCACCCCAGCAACAATGGTCCCCACCCCAGCAACAATGCCCCCCCCCCAGCAACAATGGTCCCCCTCCAGCAACAATAGTTCCCCCCACCAACAATCGTTTTCCACACAACAATAGACCTCCCGCACAGAAACAATGGACCATCCACAACAAAATACCACCCTCAGCAACAAAAGTTTCACCCCAGGAACATTAGACCCCCCCCCCCCCAGCGACATAAACAGATCTCCCAGCGGTCAGCATTAATAGACCCTTCAGCAGCTAGCAACAATAGACCTCTCCCTCAACAGTAGATCCCTACAAGCACCATAAGACACCCCCCCAGCAACAGCAGATCCCCCACAAAAAAATAATAGACCCTTACACAAATTTAGATCCCCACCAGTGAGCATAAATCCCCCAGCAGACAGCATCAATAGACCCTCCAGCACACCCCTTACTATTACATACATTGGGTGCTGGAGGTGCCGGAACTGCATTCCCGCTGAAAAAAAGCCCTGCTTCATTCTATATATACCTCAGTGGTAACATTGTAGTTCAAATGCAATCTGGTATATTGTCCGTGGTTTAATCTCATGTACTATGCAGAAACCTCAATAAAAACATTGAAACAAAAAAATATCAATATTTATAATGTTTGACTTATTGATTAGGGTAGTTATTCTAAGTCTTTTTTTTATTTTCAATTATTTACTTATTATCTTGGCCCCACAGTTGGGTATACTCCTTCTATAATACACCAGTGCTCCACCGAGTGGCGCAAAAGAGTATTTGCAACTTGAGTTAAACTGTGCCTCCATCCAGGGTGAGACTATATCTACCAGTTCATCTGTTTCCATGTTAATGTGTTGTAAAAAAAAATGTTTTTTGATGTAATAATCTCCATATACATTTGTATTTTGTGAAAATGAATCTATCATCTGTATATGTTTCCTATTCTATCCATAGAGCCAGTAACGTACATGGCTTCATAATTATCCTGAATTGTCAGCATATTCCCCTCTCACAGTATGACTGCCTTTCTCCCTAACGATCGGCGGGTCCCGGCGCAATTTGCATCTGCTGGACCTGCTGATTGGCCCCTGCTGTGCCCAATCAGAGCGGGTCACCGGCGACGCGCATGCGCCCCATGCCCAGAAATGGCAGATCAGGCACAGAACAGCTGCCCTGCTGCAGTATATCTGCATAGGGTGGTCGCTAAGCGATTAATTTAATTACTTAAAAAAATGTATTTTAATGCTTTGATAAAGAACTATTTTTTTATTTAATATACCTCGTATTATATGGCCATATTCTAAGCTACCCGCATGCACATCTAAAGGGATGCCAAGAATGATTTTTTTAGATATACAGTGCATCCGGAAAGTATTCACAGCGCTTCACTTTTTCCACATTTTGTTCTGTTCCAGGCTTATTACAAAATGGAATAAATTCATTATTTTCCTCAAAATTCTACGAACAATCCCCCATAATGACAACGTGAGAAAAGTTTGTTGGGAATCTTTGCAAATATTATTACAAATAAGAAACAAAAAAGATCCCATGTACATAAGTATCACAGCCTTGGCTCAATACTTTGGTGAAGCTCCTTTGGCACCAATTCCAGCCTCCAAGGGGTTGTAAACCCTCGTGTTTTTTCACCTTAATGCATCTTATTCATTAAGGTGAAAAAACACCTGGCAGTGACCGCCCCCCCGTTTTACTTACCTGAGTCCTGGAACTTGACCCGGCGGGGACGTGCTCACCCTCTGCCCGGGGGTTCTCGGCTCTCGATTGGATAGATTGATAGCAGCGCAGCCATTGGCTCCCGCTGCTGTCAATCAAATCCAGTGACGCGGGTGCCGGGGGGCGGGGCTTGAGTCATACATTCGGTGTCTGTGGACGCAAATGCTGGACTCGGGAGCGCGCCCACAAGGTAACCCCTCCAGGAAAGCGCTTCTCCTAGGGGGTTATGTGATGCAGGGAAGAGCCGCCGGGGGACCCCAGAAGAAGATGTTCGGGGCCACTCTGTGCAAAACGAGCTGCACAGTGGAGGTAAGTATGACATGTTTGTTATTTTAAAAAAAAAAAACGGAACCCTTATGCCGCGTACACACGAGCGGAATGTCCGACAGAAAAAGTCAGACGGAAGCTTTTCTTCGTCTATTCCGATCGCGTGTGGGCCTCATCGGACTTCTTTTTTCGAAAAATCTGACCTAGAAATGGAACATGTTCTAAATCTTTCCAACTGACCCAATTCCTATCGGGAAAACCGCTCGTCTGTATGCTGGTCCGACAGACCAAAAACGACGCTTGCTCTGAAGCAAGTACGAGAACTTCCTTTTTCTAGTCCCGTCGTACGTGTTGTACGTCACCGCGTTCTGGGCGGTCGGACTTTGGTCAGACTTTGGTTGGACGTTGGGTTGACCGTGTGTAGGCAAGACCGCTTGAATGGAATTCCGTCTGAGTTACTTCGGAGAAACCATTTATTACGACGGCTAAACCGGTCGAGTGTACGCGGCATTACAATCACTTCAAGTCTTTATGAGTTTGATGCCACAAGCTGGGAAAACCTATTTTTGGGCACTTTTCTCCCATTCTTCTTTGTAGTACCTCTCAAGCTCCATCAGGTTGGATGGGGAGCATCGGTGTACAGCCATTTTCAGATCTCTCCAGAGATGTTCAATGGGGTTCAAGTCTGGGCTCTGGCTGGGCCACTCAAGGACATTCACAGAGTTCTCCCGTAGCCTCTACTTTGTTATCTTGGCTGTGTGCTTAGGGCCGTTGTCCTGTTTGAAGATGAACCATCACCCCAGTCTGCCCAAGCGCTGCAAATACTTTCCGGATGCACTAAACTCGAAATAAATGGGACCTGTCTCAGCCTAGAGTAGTGATGGCGAACCTTGGCACCCCAGATGTTTTGGAAACGACATTTCTCATGATGCTCAACTACACTGCAGAGTGCATGAGCTTCATGGGAAATGTAGTTCTAAAACATCTGGGGTGCCAAGGTTCAACATCACTGCCCCAGAGCAACAACATCAGCATGCCTCCATCCCTAAATGTTATGGGAAAACAAAAAGAAGTGGGGTTGGGACTTTATACACTGGTGTGTATAATGATGTATGGAATAAACAAGAATAAGTTGGATGTCACAATCCCCTAGCCCCTTGCCGACCAGCGCACCCTTTAAGATGCGGCTTTGTGGGCGCGCGCGTGGGTCTCGTGGACTCGATGTCCGCCGGGTGTCCAGCAACCGTGTCACAGAGCTGCAGAACAGGGAGGTTCCTATGTAAACAAGGCATTTCCCTGTTCTGCCTTGTGACATGACAGAGATCTACTGATCCCTGTGATCGGGAGCAGTGATCGCTGTCATGTCAGTGGTAGCCCCTCCCCCCTACAGTTAGAATCACTCCCTAGGACACACTTAACCCCTTAATCGCCCCCCTAGTGTTTAACCTCTTCCCTGCCAGTGTCATTTACACAGTAATCAGTGCATTTTTATAGCACTGATCGCTGTATAAATGACAATGGTCCCAAAATAGTGTCAAAAGTGTCCGATGTGTCCGTCGCAATGGCACAGTCTCGATAAAAATCGCAGATCACCACCATCACTAATAAAAAAAATTATAATAAAAATGCCATAAAACTATCCCCTATTTTGTAGACGCTATAACTTTTGCGCAAACCAATC